>JAWDHB010000032.1:0-101780 GCA_033439405.1 Fusarium sp. NFCCI 5145 | reverse complement strand
AATAATAAAAGTAAAATAACTCTTTCTTAGGTTTGCATAAGACTCCTAAGGGAGGGGGGGGGGTGCCTTTGTGGCAGAATAAAGGAAATTGTCCTTAAACTGAATTGTGTTTTAGTACTTGAAAGAACTTGAAAGGTATTACTTAGAGAACCTTACCTGCCAAAAACGCTTCAACTCATCCTTGACATGTCTGTTTGGATCTTGACTCTCTCTATCTCGCTGCTCGAGGGAAAGAGTGGCGATCCTCCCCTCGAGCTAGTCGTTCTAAGGCCCCGTCATGGTAGAAATGTATGTTTGGAGTTTTGTGCGTTGAAGTTGATGTGTGTGACAGAGAAAGAGAGGAAATACTCTTCGATCTAGTCGTTCTAAGACTCTGTCATGGTAGAAATGTATGTTTGGAGTTGATGTAGGTGAAAGAGAACGAGAGGAAATACTCTTTGATCTAGTCGTTCTAAGACTCTGTTATGGTAGAAATGTATGTTTGGAGTTGATATAGGTGAAAGAGAACGAGAAGAGATTTCCTTTCTTACTATCATCCTCCTCTTCCTATTATTTTCAACCCACTTTATCCAGATTAAAAGACCTCGCTTATTATTAGTTGAGCCGCTAATATATGAATGGATAATGAGAGGGCTGTATGTATATTGATATCCATTGTGACTAGGTAGAATGGAAGTGTTGTAGGTGCCGGCCTATTACAGTACAATAGCCGCTATGTCAATAACCTAAGGAGGTATGTGCCTGAGGCGCCGACAACAATGGATGTCGACCTAGGTACCTGATGCGACACCTGCTTGCCCCCGTTCACAGACAGTCCAACCTCAGTTCTGGCTCGAGTCGCTGTTCATATTTGAGTCAACACATGGGAGTTTGTGTGAGCTCGCGAATGCCTTTGTGTTTGCCTGTATATTATTGCCCGTAGCCTTGGGCAACAGTCAGGCAAGATGATTCTCTCAATCCCATGAATTTAGTAGTCCATGGCGCTGATGATGATGGACTCAAGGTCAAAGTTGCACATAATCTTATGTATTCTCACGATCGATCGGTGGCTGTTCCACCGTCGATCTGGTCGCTTCCAAGTCAATATACTCGATCATGGTCAACTTTGAGTAATTGTCCGAGGTAAACCTTGCCCTCAGGCTACTGTACAGTATACACACAGCTGCCCACGAATAACTTGATGGCTGTTTCTATAATCCTACGTATATCGGGAATTGGGCCCACGTTATCGACCTCGTCCCTATTCATCCTTGAGGCCATGATCAAGCTTATTAACTAGAGGTAGTCTAAATCTATATACACTCTTGTGGTATTGTTAATAACCTCTCCCGAGAGTCCCTATCGATATATCATCGATAAAGCCATCGTACTGGTCTCGTTTTTATTCCTGCTCTCTGACTTTGTCTATCACTACATAGTTCTGGATGGACATCAAAGCCGGGTGATCCATGACTCGATTGTATCCGTGTAAGTCGACCAGGATCGGAGAATAAGTACTTGATCAGTCACATCATAGATGCCCATAAGATCGTCCGCCGCATTTTGAGTGCAGAAGACGCGGGGCTCGCGGCCTGAGATTTATCGCCAAAAGCGCAATTTCTATCTCTAGACTTGATGAGGGCAAGGCGTATCCTTCTTAAGTGCGTTCGAGCCCATGATCAACTTCGCTTGTATGTCTTGCAAATGTGTTCGCGGCACACCGTAACGATCAACTCGTTTATATATATAGTACTATACCTGGACTTGACTGTGAATTTCGGCGTTCTCTTGCTCTTGAACAAAGCGACGCATCTGCACAAGGAGCAGAACAAGCATGTGCAGCACATGAAGGCCTTGTGTTACATCCCAGATACGAACAACACCCGTGAGCGCGAGGGTGTGAACTGGGACGGGACCCTAGTTTTGAGAGGCTGGTAATTATGAGGGGCTCCCTCGTTGTCGTCAACTACTCAAATAAGGCCGTGAAAATGCTCATAGCGACAAGTCAAACGATAAGAAGGTCAAGTCCTTCATCACAGCCGTGGACAAGGGTATAACATCTATTGCGGGACATAGCGGCAAAGACGTGGTGATTGGTAGTCAGCCCTTTTCCATGTCTGAAGACAGGAACTGTAGGCTGGCCAAGATCATTCATCGTAAGAGTCAAGACTAAGCCCAAAGACATCAATAAGAAAGAATTCGCGCAGAGAGTGTGAAGTGCTATCACTCCATTCCCATGACTTTAGAGATAAACAACGTCTCGGAGCTGGTAAACGGCTATGAGATAAAGTACCTAATAAAGTGCATCGCATAAACCGTCTTTTCCCTTTGGCATTAAAAGTAATAAGTTCGTATAGAAATAACTAAGTAGCCCAATACCTCAAGTGTCTGACATGGTAAATAGTCCTGAGGGTTTGCAAGGAATAGTCAAGACAGGTCGGCGCAACACGAGAGATAAACGATCTGGCAACGACTGCTTGATAAATTGACAGAGGCTACAACTAATGATGTTCATTTGATGCGATAGCTGAAGATGTAAAGTAAACTCTGATCCTCAAACCTTTGAGGCAGACGAGGCAGGTCATCTCTGTGCAAGATTTCTTCGATATGGCAAGGTAAGATCTCGTAATCAGTCTCTTCTTCTAGTTCCTACAGAGGAGTGGCCAGTGAGAATGCTATATAGCTTTGTCTCGATGTTGCTGTGGGGACGTTTGCTGGGTGATTACTATGTTGTATAGTATTCAAGGGAAACAACGTTGAGACAGTATCTGAATGTGCTATTTGATTCTCCCTAAGTATATTTTCTCCGGGCTTTTGTTTCAAACATGTTTATGACACTCAATCATCTCTGCGTTTGTCGGTATGTACGGTCAACTGACTATCCAGCAACACACGGTGCTTATTATTTTTCACTTGACTCAACCTCTCATACAGGGCCGCCATATCCCATTGCTGATACAAAATTTGGTCTCACATGCCACTGAAAGGCTTCTAGACCACGACAACTCATCCGCCACCCACCATGTCTTGTACTCCTTGTAATCATCCCAGCTCTGTAGATTTAAAACAGGGTCGAGAATCCGAGGCAGCTCGAATTTCTGGATCGACGAAAATCTCGATCTAACAGCTTTGTGCAAGTATATAGCTGCCTTTCCATACCAGACGAGCTCTCTGTGGTTGATGTTTGGGCGATGCTGATATACATGGGCAATAAGTTTTGAGACAAGGTCTTTCAAGCAAGGACGGAGCCTCGTTACACTCGTGCAAACCGAGTAACCTCAATCAAATAACATAGCTTGAACCGGGCTTCTTCGGTGTAGTGCGAATAGTCCATTTATTCATCGTTAGCCTAGTGTGCCTCTTTGGAGTAAGGGCAGTCAAATTTAGCGTCCATTGGACGGTTGAAGACTCGCGGGTTTTTTTGTTAAAAGTGAAGCTATTCGCAAGTCAGGGCAAGAGATAGAGGCCGATGTACCCTGGCACGAGTACTATATTATACTAGCCAATTATAAAACCCCTTCCCCCCCTTTATGGAACTGTAGGTGACAGTTGGGTTACCCTCTGCTTAAGGAGACCCCCGGTAGGGTTTCCAAAAGACCGCCGGAGGCAAGCCGGCTGCAGCCCCCCCCCCCGGAGCATAGTCATGAAATTCCCTCTATAAAGATCGAAGAAGATAACCTCCAGAAGAAGGTTAAAATTACCTATTTAAAGGTTGAAGATAGCTTCAAGAAGAAGAAGAAGAAGAGGCCTAGAAAGAAGACCGTGGGGTCAAGCTAGGCAGAGTCACGCTTTGCCTTGCCTAGGATGACAGCTTGCTGTCAGCATCAAGGTCTTGTAATAAGCATACTCGACTTAAGTGTATCGTCTATAACAGTTCTTTCGAACATCTACATGACCTTGTGTGACATGAGAGACTGTACTTGGCCGCGTGACAATCTTTATCGTCCTATATCCACAATTGTAGTCTCGGCCCCTTTCACATCTAAAGATCTGCCCTTGACCGTGCAGACCATGCATTGGCTGCCTTCAGTAAGATTGCTGAATAGCATGATCTTAAACTTGTATATATTACTATATCTTTCGCAAACATACTAGACAATCTTATAAATATCGTTCGAAGTATCGCTTCTTGATGATGGCCATAACCAAGGCTCTCTCAGCACAGGAACCTCCTACCACCAGCGCACCTACCAAGCCACATCAATGACCACATCAAATGAAAGTCAGGAATAGGCCTGCAATGCTTGCGCTTACATCTAGCAGGATATGCAGAACCCCGAACTTAAACTTGATCTCTTCGGCAATTCCACTACTCGCCATAAGCATGAAGGGTAAGACTTGAAGGTCGATTGAAGAGTGGTATCTTGTCGGGTGTGTTGAAGGAAGGAAAAAAGTGGAGGAAGCCAGCTGCTGAGCAGGTAATGACTTTATATATGTGCGTGGTGTAATAAGGTTGACGAGGTCAAGCTTATTGCATATGACTGTAGCTATAGAGTACCCAAGCGGGCTTTTCAAGTCGAAAGCATAAAAACATCAAATAAGCATGAAGGGTCGCAGTTTTTCTCGCATTGAGAGGAGGAAAGTTCAGAGTGCCCTGCCAAGATCGAACTCATCCCCAGCTCCAAAGCCACCAGCATCTATCCTGGAATACTAAGAGCTGAAATTTGTGGCTACATTAATACTACCCCTATCCAAAGGTTCGCCATTCCCTCTATACTTCAGGGAAACGATGCCATCGGAATAGCTCCGACTGGGGCTGGCGAGACAACCGTATACCTAATCCATATCCTGAGAAAGCTCACGGGCAAAGCCAAGAAGCTTACTGTGTATCGCCTGAACCCTGGTTCTGCGTCAAGGATGTGGCCCTGGCTGGGTGTTTGTCTATGGGGTCAGAAGGGACCGTATGCGTGACCAGGTCAAGGATCCCGCGGCTAAAGGTGCCTATCATCTACCCCATGTATCCGTACAGGGGCGAGTATCTATCGTGGGCTGGTATGAGCCTATAACCAATGGCACGACCCTGGGCTGGCCGTGAGGAAGGAATCGAATCCGGACACCATCAAGGTGTTGAACCTGATCATGGGGTTGATTGAGAAGAGACCCAGCAACACTGAAATCGCCAGAGGGGCGTTTATGGGCATCATTACACCCACTTGCATGATCCAAGTGTTGTATAGCTTTTCATCATGTCCTCCAAGATAAAAAGGGGATATGTGAGATGGTGTAGATGAGTGTGTCCAAAGGCAAACATGATATGATATTGTTTGGTGTAGGTAGATTCCAGGGACTCCAGTGATAGTATCCCAGTCCTCGGTACAAATACCTATGTGTTACCTATGATTCTGGGAAGCGACTCAAGAAATTTTCATATAAACTTGAATATCAGAAAACTCTCAAACATGGTCAAAGGTGCATGGTGTATTTGCAGGTCATATCTCGGCGCCTGGGTGTGTGTGCTACTTTTCGGGGGCCAGTGAACTTGATGTCGCTAGACGAAATCATGGCCAAAAATATACATGGGATTCTGGCCGTAAACATTATCTCTGAGAAACGTACGTATTTGTATTGTTGCGTTTTCTCAGATGGAATTTCTGTGAATGTCGAGAAGCAGTGTTGGTAATTCAGCCTCATATTTCGGACCTCAGACTAGCCGTACGCTAGGATGCATATAACGACGCCTATGGCTCATATCGCCTACATGATAGGTGACGCATTGTGGCATAAGTTTCAAAAAGAGCTGTCTATCCAGCCCAGTCACAAAATTGCATCTATGCAGTTTACGGGACCCTTGCCGGCGGTGGTTCTGATAGGCTCGGCGGTGCTCAGTGTAAATAAACCCATCCCTTAATAGAGAGGTGGTGTCGATACAATCTTCGAGGTATTCTTAATGGCAAATATACCAGTCGCCGACGAGCCAAAACTGGATCTGATGTTGACCCTTCTTCTATATTAACGTCGAGTCGGATGTTCGCCACTCATCCAGAAATGCCGACAAGCACAAGTCCACTATTGAAAAAAATGGAAGATTAGCCTGGTCTGACCGAGATAATGGGCGACAACAATTTCTTGGTGGATGAGGAAGGTGTTCAGCCGCGTTGGCCAATGGTGGTACGCGCAATGCTGCTAAAACGCAACACAGAAACTTCCTGAGTGAGAAGGGGCAAGAGTCTCACTGAGCTGCATTGATATGGAGTTGGACTCGGGCTTCTTGTTCTTCTACATGAGGTCCACCTTCAACTCCTCGCACGTAATTCAAGCCATTGTTTTCTGTCAGCGGTCAACCTCTTGAACGAAAATTATTAGTTACAGACTGTCACAGTAAGCATGCAGAACCTCGCCGTCAGGTTTATAATCAGTGTCCTTGGTGACGATCCTGCCGGAGCATAACCGTCGACTGCCAAAGGCTGAACGTGATGTCATACACGCATTGGTACTTGAAGACGGACATTCTTATCCTGTTCCCCTTGTACGTGAATACCCAGAGCAGTTCTCTGAACTGCCTATGTCAATATGCGACGAGTGGGAGGCAGGTGGATTCAGTGGTGTTCTCGAGCTGTGCGGGAGTGAGGATGAGCAAGGAGAATCAAGGGGGAGGAAAGAAACTGGACCGAATGAAGGAGTGGGCGATAACTTGAGCACTGTCCTAAAATCAAGCCCTTCTCGGACTTTGCATCGAGTATCTTGTATAGGTCACTGAAGATTTCAGCCTGGGCCTGTTCGTGCTCTGCGTACTGAAGTACCTCCTGAGCGTCATGATCAGCTTGCTCAGAAACGCCCTTAATAGCCTCGATGATAGACTCATTTGTAGTCGAATTGTGTTTCTTGAATCCGGAGGTCGGAGGCTTGCCCTGATGGGAAGATCGCAGGGACGTGGTGTGTGTTGCTTTGCGACGGATCTGGTGGCCTGCTGCGTCACGATCTCGATGCGTCACTAATGACACGGACAGCTTTTCAACGTAAGGATTTGCTGGGCTGTCGGAAACCACCAAGAACACGGAGTCTCTCATAGACTCCAACACCCGGGTCAAGTTAGAGTTCTCGTCGAACTCCCCCTCGGCGGTGGATATATTATGGACGTACTCTGGCGACTCCTGAAATGATAAGTGCTAAGCCCAGGAAACGTCAGATTCCGCAGCAAGATCTAAAGGATGGCAGTCGGGCATACAAGGAATAGTAGAGTGAACCAAGAGCCCACTAAATCCCGCAATAAGATCCGAAGAATGATAATTGAATAGACTAGGCACAGAAGAGGGTGTATCAAAAAGGGGAGGGTGTGTACGAGGTATCTGTCGTTAAAAACTTAGAATACATGTCTGATTGGAAGATGGATAAACTTGGAAGGTAGCAAACTAGACGTTGAGAAAGGGGTAGATGAGAATCTCACTGAGCAAAAGGCCGACCTCTCGCTGTAGGTATATCAACTTTAAAGCACCTTCGTATCATCTATGAACTTACCAGTGTTGAAAAAGATAATAAAAAGACATTGTAAAATAACAGATAACAGGAAATAATACTGAAGCCGCCATCTTGTTGTATACTTGACCCTCGTGAGACCTATGGATAGTTGCATTTGGCCGAAGTTAGGTGTATCGAGGGCAATGAACCCAAGAAGGTGTTACTATCTGTGCTTGACTTGAGACTATTTTGTGTCGGTAGCCGACTCTTTGAAGCTTAAGGCTTGGGTGGGGCATTAGCTATGATCAGATTCGAATATCCTGGCCAAAAACTCCAACCGTCTTATTGTCTCACCGTCTCCCAGGCACCCCCATTTGGTGAAACTGGCCTAAGGGGGCCTTTTGTGAGAGCGTTCTGAATTATTGTTACACGGTTAACCTTGGAACAGGCTGCTGGGCATGGGGAGACGATGATGGCAGTTTGATCATGCTTGGCTTTAAAGGCTTCCTGCTCAAGGAAGTCTTTTTCTCATTGTTCAAATAACACAGGGAAGGGACTTCTGGCAATAACTTCGGCAATAACTTCGAAGCTTCATTCTATGCAAGAGGATAGTGACGCGACATATGACGCAACAGCAAAAACGAAAGAAGCTTCTTTAGTTATATTAGCTCTAACTTGTTAAGTGAAGATTTGGGCGAGTACTTACTAGCGGGCTTGGAGGGTTGTAAAGAGTATAATATTCCCCTACCAAATACACTCGGTTTTATATCTTTATCGGTGTATCCTTGGTTCTGCCTTGTGTGGAAACAGTCAACCAAGTAGGTTCATTCCTGGGACAGTACGAGAGGTCCGTGTAGTGGGCTTAGATCTAATTGCCTAGAGAGAACTTCTTTCCTTTCGGTATGTTGGCTCGGGCTTGCGGAGAAACTTTCGGTACGGGTGGTTATCTAGGATGCTGGCTTCGTGGTTTGCGCCATCTCCGTCTTCTTCGAGAATAGGTCGTTGGAATGATCGTCAGGGACGAACGATATAATCAAAGCCTCGACTAGGAGAGCCTCACTTTGCGATCCGAATCCTCCTGAGCCTCTCCGAAATCCATGTCGGTGAGAAGAGGATGGAAGTTTTCCACCTCAAGGCGCCGAAGCGAACTCCTAGGGGAACAACGTGAGGACGCGAGTTTGTCCTCCCTCAGTTTGAGACTCGGAAGTCGAGCCACGAGGAGATGTAGGAACCGTGTCATCGGTTTGGCTCCTACAATTGAATAGCCGTGCTGGAATGGCTGAGATGGTGAAGAAGCATGTAGAGAAGGTGGGAGTGGTGGGCGATGCATATGAAGCCAAGATGAGAAGATATTAAAGTGAGTGGCCGGGTCGTGCGGAGAGCGAGACAAGAGGGGTCATGTCGGCGCAAGAGAATGCTCAACTTCTTCCGTCATACTTGACCTGAGGTTTCCTTGTGCCATACACAGTTCTCATCACCATGCCCGCCTACTATTATCAACCTAACTTGGAGCTTGGGTGGCCATGCTTTGGACTAAGACAATGAGAAATGATCAATCAGTTTGCGAGACGGGAATGAAGAGGAATGTATGTTAATTACTATGCGTTTCCAGTATGGTCACATTGAACAAGACTACGGAATGGGAAGATTATTCATATATCAAGACAATACATATAGGTAGCAAATGTTGGCTGGTCTTAGCTTCTAGACGGCATATACCATCTGTACTGACCCATAACACCACGTGAAGGTGCCAGCCGTCGTTATGGTGCCTCCACCTGGGTCGCGAAACCGCAGGCTTCTCAGGCGTCCTCATTCTTATTGAAGAAAAGAAGGAGAAGAAGAATCAGTGGCTCGCGCCAAAGAAAGAAGAGGATAATCAGTGACTCGCGTCAAAGAAGAAGAAAAGAAAAAGAATCAGTGGCTCGCGCCAAAGACAGAAGAAGAAGAATCAGTGACTCGCGTCAAGGAGGAGAAGAAGGGGATTTAAAAATCGGGGGCTCGCGCCAGAAGAAATAGCAGCGCCTTGGCCATTGTCGAAGAATGGTAACTGAGAAGTAGACATGCAGCCATCATCTACCAGTTGGGGACTCCTCCTAGCCTCGTGTTTTCCTTGTCTTGAGCCGTCTGCTTCCGGGTTGCTTGCTGCTTTTTACCGTGGGGTTTCTTGTTGGTGAGGGCAGTACGCAGGCTCCTGGGTGGTTTGTCGCGCGCAATGCGAAAGATGCCCTCAGAGTCAAGCTCAACAGTGACTCTTTTAGTAGTAGCAGGCGCAGCACTATCCGTAACGAACTCAAAATAAGAACCGAGCTCGTCTTCCCAATCCTCGTCTGGCACCATGCTTGCTTTGACTTGGCGGCCATGGAGCTGCCATTGGCGGAAGTGGCTGTGATCGCCCCAACCGGGCCCAGCAAAAACAGGTGTTGGGTACGCCATCATGTGGGAGCGGCATGTGGCAGAAGAGGAGCCAGCAGAAAGTTCTGATGGCTTGATGAATGTGGGGGATTGACACATCAGGGAACGCGCCTCAGGGTCCCTACCAAGCAGTTGACCAGGCTGCAGATTATCGCCGCTACAGTGTTTGTGCATGCTGATCGAAGAAGCGAACAGATGCGCGGTATCCTTGTAAGGAGCATCGTTCTCCAACACATCCTTGTGTGGTTGGAGCTGTTGTTTGTCTTCCTCCACAACGCCCTCCTCTGCTGTAGATAGTTCGAATTCCCTCATATGCCGCTCTTCCTAACCGTCGGCTTGGTACTGGGGAAGCGACTCTAGAGGAATCCTCTTGAAGACCTGATCTAGCTTCTCCCCTTTCTCAACCCAAATCCAGGGAGAACAGAGTTGGTTGTTTTGCGGCGCAGGCGATGGAACTGGAGTAGAGCGCATAATTGGAATGCCTGCAAAGTCCCCGCACATAGGACGGGCAAGAACACCAGCTGCCGCGTACGCGTCCTGACGCTTGCTCATGGTAGACGCGTACTCCAGGCCTCCGAGCGTACCAGCTTCCGAGTCAATGTACCAATCATCCGGATACTCAGAAAATGCCATGGACGCGAGGGCATCTATGGCAGCTTTAGAGGCGGAGAGACTGGCCGAAGGAACAGAGACCGCCGTGTCTCGCGGCAAGGGAGAGGGAGAGACTGCAGGAGCCTTGGGCTGAGCCTTGTCGTCCTTCAAATGATTAGCATCTGAAGACAAGTGTGTAGCTGTAGGAGTATACATACGTGTGGAAGTGAGGGGGTGCCACTCTTAACAGCCTCAGGTGCTTGCAGTGGGTCGTCCTTCAAAATATGAGCTTCTGACGGGCGCAAGCTGATAATATTGAATACTGTACGTACGTTTGGGAACACGACCAATGGTTGGATCGACAGGGCTTTCAACGCCTGCTTCACCTGATCCACAGGTGGGGTGGCCACAGGCTTAGTAGATACAGGCTTTGGCGCAGCCTTGGGCGCGGAACCAGCCTTTTGAGTTAGCGGATACAGATAGAAGACTAGACGTCCGAAAGATACGTACAGTCGAAGGCTGGACAGGGCCAGTCTTGATTGGGCGTCCTGTGAGGTGGGCACCAGACAAAGCGGTTCTGGCACGAGTCGCGGTATCGCGATCCGAGAACTGAACTTGACACCAACCTTCGTGGGCGTGGTCGGTGTTCTTGGCAGGGGGCCAATAGACGATGCAGTCGTCAAAACCCTTGTCGGAGAGGATCTGTGCGAACTGATCCTTGGTGGCGGTGAACCTTATGTTGCCACAGTAAACGAACCTCCCCCCTGCAACAGCCGCCATGTCGCGCTTCTTCCAGTCCTGTAGAGTAGGCATTTCTAGTCACAGTTAATGATGCTTCCATAAGTTGGTAGTGTATACTGACTTGAAAATAACGTTTGACGCGTGTTGTGCTATGTTGTGCTGTGCTGTGTTGTGTCGTGTTGGAGTTTGTGTTTTTTTTGGGGGGGTATAAAATATGTGGGTTGTGCAGAAGGAGATGGATCGGAGCGGGGGTGACCCCACTCGAGGCACGCGTCGACGGGTACCTGCATGAACCCAGCCGCACGTGTTTTATATCGATCTACTCCGTAACGCTAATGTGACAGCGTCATAGAATGACCAGCCTGAGGAGGCAAACAAAAGACCGACAATGTCGGCAAGATCAATAATGTCGGAAGGGGACGATGAGAGGATAGTTAGATAGCATTTCCATTTCTTCTAAGGTTAAACAGGCGTATCTTCTCAACCACTCCAAACTCAGGCGCACAAGGCCCTCACAAGGGCGCTGTTCTTCATCGTGTCTCACTCAAGGCACGAAGCGGGGTATGGCAGCCTTGTCAGTTAATGAGAACAAGGAGTGAGGTAGGCAGAACCAAGAGACAGATGACTAGCTTCAGAATGCGCTGAGGAGCTTTTGTTTGTTAAGTAAGATTCTCTAACTACTAGGTACTTACCTGTAAGTGCTTCTGTGTACTAAAAAAGGACGAGTTCTTCCAAGCGAAAGGGGGGCTATGGTTTTAATATAGGATTTCATCTTAGCAGCTGATGCAATATCGTGACTCTCTACACTCATAGCTACAAACGAACGAAAGCAACAAGAACCTGGTTAAAAACATCATTCAATCTTTCTGTGTAGGTATGTAGGTATGTAGGTAATCGGCCAACCTTATGATTGTGTTAATTCGTATTCATTTACTCAATCTGGTAAATCTTACATGTAAGAATGCCCAGCCCCCAACTGCCGACAACTTACCTTGAGATATTGTCAATAGAGGACAATACGATGTCCCGGCTTGAGGTCAATGTTAAGAGAATCATCTTCCATAGTTTTAGATATTTACGCCTTAGATAATGGCGAAGGCCAAATGAGAAAGTATTGCCAGTGGAGCATGGTCTCATAGGAGATCCAAGATCGAAGTATGTAGTACGCACGACTTAGAAAAGTCTCAGTAGGCTATTTCTGCCCAAATCAATATGTCTACCATCCGTATTATCTGAGTAAAATACTTTCTTTCATTGCCACGGACAATAGGAAAAAGCGACCGCAAACTCCTGAGAATAAAAGAATTAGTAGAGATATTGCATCCTTTGTACACGTCAATCTAGAATTACTTCAAGGGTACTAATATTAGTGACGAGAAAGGGGTTGTTGATGATCCCTGAAGTTCAATTACTTCACTAAATATATTTACATATATGTATTCATTAAGGTATTTATGAATACGATCTATCTCCTTTGTAATGATATTGTATTTCAGTTAAAACATGGCTTCTACCGTGCAGCTGTTGATCATATAAATCTATAGTGTAGAGCCAACTCTGAGAACCATCTCACGCTGTATCTAAACTCTCGCTCGGATCACGACATATGGCTCATACTGTCTGATTCTCTAAGTAATACATAAGGTATATAGTTGTAATATTTATCATGCTCTTGAGATTGGCCAAGAGGCTCTGGACGCTCCCTCCAGCTTCTTATTAGGTGTGGCACCTGCGAGCACCTGCGAGTAACTGACAAGAAGCCGCGAGCAACTGACAAGAAGCCTACACAACCTAATAAAGCCTTCTACCTTATCTCAATAGCCACGTAAGACAACGTTCGCTCATAATTTTTTCCAAAGCTTCTATCGTGAAATTTCTAACCAACACCAACACCAAAATAACAACATCAGCACCAACACCCACACCACCACCGCCAACAAATTCTTTTTTTATTAAAAAAAAGCCCTCGCATCAAGATGGACTCCCTTGTGCGTAACAAAACTACAGCTGAGCAAGCTCAAATACTCGAGGATGCCAAAGATCATCCTCTTCGACCTGGAGTACAACGCTCGGCGGAGTACTTCGAAATTCTTAAACGCCGTCGCGAGCTGCCCGTGTCGGCCATGCGTCAGGAATTTCTTGACGTTTACCACAAAAACCAGGTTCATCTTCCGTTATCATTGACTTCTTCTATGGAAGCAGGCACTAACAGTGATTTTTTTTTCTTTTGAAGGTGGTCGTTCTCATGAGCGAAACGGGGTCCGGCAAGACGACCCAAATTCCTCAGTTTGTCTTGTACGATGAGTACGCCAGCGGCAAGCTCGTGGCTTGCACACAGCCACGGCGTCTAGCAGCAACCAGCGTGGCAAGCCGAGTCGCCGATGAGATGGGCGTCACGCTGGGCAAGGAAGTCGGGTGTACTGTGCGGTTTGTCGACAAGTCGAGCGCCGATACCCGCCTCAAGTATATGACCGACGGTCTTCTCCTCCAAGGGGCCATTGGAGACCCGATGTTCTCTGAATATGTGAGTATTTGATTTGAAGAGTTTATAGAAAATTCTAATGATTATATCCAGGCTTGCGTCATCATCGACGAGGCCCATGAGCGAACCATGGCGACCGACATCCTCATGGCGCTTCTCAAGGCCGCCGCCAAGAAGCGGGACGACCTAAAAGTTGTCATCATGTCTGCTACCATGGATGCAGACAAGTTTGTTCAATACTTCGGGGTGGAGCAGCCCTTTAACGTGCCCGGACGATCTCACCCAGTCGAGATCTTCTATCTTTCGGAACCAACTCCAGACTGGATGGTTTCTGCTTTATATACCGTAAAGCATATTAGCGACAACATGCCTCCCGGGGACATTCTTCTTTTTGTTCCCACTGTTGAAGACGCGGTAGATGCCTGCGGTCGTCTGAACAAGGAGCTTGGTAACCAGCTGCATGCCTTGCCCCTATATGCTGCGCTCTCTGGCAACGAACAGGCTAAGGTCTTGTCTGGAGGTACTACAACGCTTCGGAGGTGTGTTGTCACGACCAACGTTGCTGAAACCAGTTTGACCATTGATGGCATTGTCTATGTCGTTGGTAAGTGACCCCTACTGTCAATCTCTCTTGGCTGCTATCCAAAGTGCTCAATAAGACACCCTTGAAGTTGAGAAATCTGACATTGATGGATAGATACCGGTGTCGAGAAGCAATCTGGATACAATCCCAGGATGGACATGGAGACTCTCCTAACCGCTGGTGTTTCTCAGGCCTCTGCCAGGCAGCGAGCTGGTCGAGCTGGCCGAACCCAGCCAGGTGTGTGCTTCCGCCTGTACACAGAGAAGACATTCAAGGAGGACTTTGTCCCAAACAAACTACCAGGGATTCACTCTACCTCGATATCCCAACAGGTTCTCCAGCTCATGGCAATGGGCATCCGCAATGTCGCTGGTTTCGACTTTTTGGACCCTCCTGACACAGAGGTCTATCTTCGCGCGCTCGACGAGCTCAACGCTATGTGAGTGAACAGCTATTTGTCCAATGCAATGCATTCTAATTTTTTCATAGGCGTTACATCGACGATGAGGCAAGGATTACTGTCCACGGTCGCAATGCCTCTCAAATCCCGATCGACGCAGTGTGGTATAACGCCATTCTTGAGGGACACAAGCTTGGTTGTGGACTGGACATGGTAGCTATAGCTGCCTTTGGAAGTGTGCAGAACCCGGTATTCATCAGCCCTTCCAGCCTCTGCTATGCTGCAGAGACAGCCCATCGTCGTTTCCAATCGCCAAGGTCGGATCATGTAAGCCTCCTAAATGCTCTGCATGCGTACGCTCGCACAGAAGCCCAAGGCAATATCGACATGGACCAGTGGTGCTTCGAAGCCTTCATCGACCGAAGGGTCATGAAGGAAGTTCTTCAAATTCGTCAGCAGGTCAGGGCCAAGGTCGAACGCATCCTGAAACAGTCGCTTACCGGGGCGATTTTCGATGATGGGTTCGAACTCAAAATTGCGGAGGCTCTGGCACGCAGCATGTATCACAACGCCGCCATCAACAGAGGTAATGATATATATGCGACGGTCCACGATAATGTCACGGTTATCATCCCAAAGGGAAGCGTTTGCAAAGGCACACAGCAATCATGGGTAGTGTTTAACAGCATCCTTTGCACAGGCGCCCCAAGGAACTTACAGGTCGTGACAGCCGTCAAGCCAGAGTGGCTTGCTGTGAGTTTCATCTTACTACCCTTTGGGATATATGTTAACAGGTCTGCAGGAACTCCCTTTCTTCCAGGACGACAAGCTTTCGCGTAAGCGCGACAAGGATCGAAGCCTTCGACAGCCTTATGTCAAAGTGTCACTGGATGCTGCTCGTACTCGGCTGCAAACCAACACCAACTAAGACAAAAACCTTCTTTCTTTGGCGCGAGCTACTGAGTCTTCTTCTTCTTTTCTTCTTTGGCGCGAGCCACTGATACTTCTTCTACTTCTTGTTGATGATTGCAATTGGCGCGAGCCACTGTTTTCTTCTTCTTCTTCTTTTTATCTTTGGCGCGAGCTACTGATTCTTTTTCTTCTTTTTATCTTTGGCGCGAGCTACTGATACTTCTTCTTCTTCTTCTTTTTATCTTTGGCGCGAGCTACTGATTCTTTTTCTTCTTTTTATCTTTGGCGCGAGCCACTGATTCTTCTTCTTATTTTCTTCTTTGGCGCGAGCCACTGATACCTTTTTCTTAGAAGTCGGGAATCCTGAAGAGGCCTGAGAAGCCTGCGGTTTCGCGACCCAGGTGGAGGCACCATAACGACGGCTGGCACCTTCACGTGGTGTTATGGGTCAGTACAGACGGTATACTGTCTGGAAGCTAAGACCAGCCAACTACATAGTAGGTACCTAGGCTATTAATTCATATAGCCTTGTTCAGATGACATAGTCTGCTTGTTGAGTCTCAAGATACCTAACTTCTATGTGAAGAGCAATTTGAAGGCCGTTCCTTCATTATCGAGCGAAAGATGAGCTGCGATTCGACTTTTCAATGACCATGGCAGAGTCATAGAACGACCAGCTTGAGAGTATCACTACTCTCCTTTTCTCCTCATCCCTTCTTCTCTTCTCTTACTCTTCCCCCCTTTTTCTCTTCCACATACATTTCAAGTTTAACGCATCACCTCCGAACATACATTTCTAGCATAACAGGGTCATTAAATGGCCAGCTTAAGGGTAATATTGCCACCCTTTCCCTCAAGCAGCGAGAAAGAGAGAGTCAGGATCCAACTAGCCAGGTCAAGAATAGGTTAAAGCGTTCTTGCTAGGTAAGATTATCTTAAAATAACATCTTGCGAGTTCTTTCAGGTACTAAATTCTCATTTAGCTCAAGGATGATTTCCTTCATTCTGCCACAGAGGGTGTCCATTCATTCATGCTGCCCCCCCAACGGCTCACTGCATCCCATGGATATCTTCTTTGATAGATATTCTTTATTCCATTACTATCACAACAAACCTCTTATCGCCAGGTTACAGCGCATGAGAAAGTATGTATCTTAAACAGGAGGGCGCTCTTCCTTGTCGGCATCTTTTCTGGACCAAACCTCTCATCTGGGGAATTCGGCTCCTCCTAGCCTCGAGCTTAGGAGTCTTGCGTGCTTAGCTAGCATGCTATGAGCAAGGGGACTTGGGGAAATAGGCTCTATTAGTTTGCTGGGACGCGATGTTAGGCATACAATATTGGTCAATGTTTAACAAACGGGTTGGTGAAAGGATCCTGACGGCACTGCACAGAAAAGATAATTAGGTATTCTAACATGATTCTAATATTGGACTAGTCGAAACAAATATATTTTTGGCAAATTTTGGGCTGGTCTTAGCTTCACCAGAGATCATCATCTGGTTACTGACCCAGAACACCACGTGAAGGTGCCAGCCTATCATTCTGGTGCCTCCACTTGTGTCGAGGGATGACAACAAGCTTCGCAGGCATCTTCATTCTTATCGAAAAGAAGAGGAAGAAGAAGAAGAAAAAAAACTGATCAGTGGCTCGCGCCAAAGAAAAGCAAAAGAAGAAAAGAAAACTAATCAGTGGCTCGCGCCAAAGAAAAGCAAAAGAAGAAGTACTAATCAGTGGCTCGCGCCAAAGAAGAAAAGAAGAAGAAGAAGGGTCTAAATCAGTGGCTCGCGCCAAAGAAGAAAAGAAGAAGAAGAAGGGTCTAAATCAGTGGCTCGCGCCAAAAGAAGAAGAAGAGGAATCTAAATCAGTGGCTCGCGCCAAAAGAAGAAGAAGAAGGGTCTAAATCAGTGGCTCACGCCAAAGAAGAAAAGAAGAAGAAGAAGGGTCTAAATCAGTGGCTCGCGCCAAGGAAAAGAATAATGATGATGATAATCGGTGGCTCTCGCCAAAGAAAGAAGAGTAATCAGTGGCTCTCGCCAAGGACAGAGGAAGAAGAAGGGTTCTCGACTTCTCCCCATTCCCTCTCTGTTCTCCTGACGTATGCGTTGCAACGATTGCATCTCCACCTTGTTGGATCCTTCTTGTCTTTGCGCCACACAACCTTCTTGCCATTGGGGTCCTCGACTACATCGCAGTTGGAGTTGCAACAGCTTCTAGGTCCATTTGATTGGTTGTAAACCTTATCTCCTGGCGGCCTTTCTTTTCCCTTGAACTTTCGGAAATGCTGATAGCAACGATTGCATCTCCACCTTGTTGGATCTTCCTTGTCTCTGATCCACACAACCTTCTTGTCGGAGTCTTCAACCACACTGCAGTGCGGGTTACAGCAAGTTCGAAGAGGCTCTGGCTCTAGCTCTGTCCATTCCAGTTGATGTGTCTTGTAGGACTTGTGGCATCGACCGCACCTCCATTTTGTTGGATCGTCCGAATGCCTTGACCATGTCGACGAATCGTTATCCGAACCTTCAACTCTGTCGCAGTTAGGGTTGGCGCAGGCTCTGGGGCCATTTGATTGGTCATAGAAGAATCCCATCTCTCTTTCTTTCTTTTCCCTGTTGAAGTATGTACCGCAGTTGTGGCATCTCCATTTGGTTGGGTCGTCCGGGTCCCTTCTCCAATGCTCCAGGGTGCTCCCCAAGCCCTCAACCACGTCACAATTGGGGTTGGCGCAGGTTCTGAGCCCTTTCGACTTGTCATAGTTCGTTCTGTCCTCAGTACGCAATTTGCCGGTTCTGCGGTGGTAATTGTGGCATTGTGAGCAAACCCGTGAGGATGGTAGAGAACTAACAATAAAAAACTTGGACGGTCTACCATCTTTGTTGAAGCGCTTGCGTCGTCGACAAGCAGGGTTTCCACACTCGTTCACCCGAACCATCCCACCCGAAACCCCTTGTGCAAGAGGCCATGCTCTATTCAAAGTCTGGTCGCAAAAGTTTGGGAGGTCCAGCTGGTTTCGTAACTGATCGATCATATCGTATTTGGCCTCTGAGAATAATGTCGATATGCTCTCCTTGGAAGCATAGACTCGATTCCTGCGATGTAATAGGCCCAGATATACCATCATTACGCCTTCAAATAAAACAGGAAGCCATCTTTCTGTATCAATCTCGGCGTTAAGTGACTCCACTATATGAGGGTTGGAATATACTCCGATAATACGGAAATTGGAGACCACATCTTCTTGGCTGCTGAAGTCATAATGCATGCTCTTTGGCTGCAAACCATCAGAACCCTTTTCATGAGTCCGGAGCCGGAGGTATGAACCATGTTTGCCAATCGCAGAGCCAACATATACCTTCGCCTCCATTGTCTCTGTGATATGTGTATTAGGCTTGAGGGCCTTGGCTTCACCCCTTTCCGTGAGTTGGGATCGCTGTCGCACGATATTGTCAACTCCAACCCGCACCGGAATGTCGGCATATGTTAGACGATGTGAAAATCGTCTTGGTACCTCGGGTAGCCAACGTAGTAGATCGACTGGCCTGACGTCCTTCATACCAAGACCCTTTTGTGCCCTATCTGGGACACTGTCCAATAGAGCATTGGCCAGTCTGGTGAAGTTTTCGTGACCTAGCCTGCTCCTGAACTCCCTTGTCACTGCTCGTTCAGAGGCAGGTAAGTCGTACCAGGCTTTCAACGAGCCATTTTCGTCTTCACCAGCCCAATCACATTTGCGCTTCAAGATTGCTTTAAAAGATGTCCTGAAGCGTTCTCGATCCAGGTCGTTCTCATCGACGGGGTACATGCGGTTATAATTGCTGACCCATTCCTCAGCTGTTTGGTCAACAGAAACACGAGCCTTCTTTCGTGGTGGTTCCGAGGTTCTGGGCTCGTCCTCGACCTCATCCTCGTCTTCAAATTCGTCGTCCTCATCGTTTTCTGAGGGGACTTCATCTTCATCGAGAGGGAATTCGTCAACCTCGTATTCTTCGTCGTCGTCCTCATCAATGTCGTCAGAGGCCTTGCCTTCGTCGGTGACCTCGGTTGAGCCTTTCAGATCGTTAGAATTATGAACTGCTGAGTGGGTTACAGTAGGGAAGGAGCTCACCGAGGATCTTCGTGGAAGATTTTGGCGTTGCCAGCATGTTTGGAACGTTCTTTCCATCCGTATCATCGTAATCCCTCTCCTCCTATCGAGGGGCAAGTGTTGATTGCGGTTCTGCAGGCTCCTTCTTTGGCCCTTTCTCACCAAGTGACATTGGTGTCTCTGGGGCCACTGGTGAGTACAATTGACCGTCTCGGCGGTTGGAAATTCTGGTAGACTTTCGAGGCATTGTGAGTTTCTGGTGAGGAGGAATATCTTGGATGATGGGTCTTGAATTCTTAATGCAAATACAGTTCTTATGTTGTGTCTTCTCAGTATTGGAAACGGGAGGGGAGAGGTGAAGTATGGCTCCTTCTCGATTTGCATGGTGGCCAGTATCGCTCCTTCCCGACTTGCGTCGTGGGCCAGTATCGCTCCTTCCCGACTTACATCATGGGCTAGAATTGCTCCCCACAATGGCAAGAACCAAGTCTAATCAAGTCAGTTCACGACTGATTTATCATATTTCCATTTAGAAAAACCAGTATGAGTATTTTAGGACACATATGGGGCTGATACACAACCTGCAAATGACACTTGGCTACCTAGCCATGGGATATGTCGGTCTTTACAAACAATTGAGCTTTTTGTAATATATTTCCGTAACAGAATGAGCCGCCAGCATCTAATTACATTCAGCCCTGGCTTCATGCAATGCTCGCTACCTTAGTAGGTAGGGTATGGCTCAACTTCAACATGCTAGTCCTGCGGTTGGAACCTCAGAGGATTCTATAAATTCCGTTCTCGCGTGCTTTGGACTGAAGTTTGAAGCATGGGGGGGCCTGTTATGCGGCAGCTATTTCAAGGCTACGTCCACGTCCCATTGTGAGTAGCTATCGACAACAAGTTCCACATCATGAGAGATAGGGTAGCATGAAGATGGACTACAATGATGGTCATCACATTCCTCGCTGCTGTTACAAATCATCGCTGCATCGTTTATCGGTAAGAAAATCTTTCTCGGCTTCATTTTGATTGCTTCTGGTCGATTTCTTGTGTGGAAGTCGTGGCAGAAGTTGGACTGTTGGTGGTGGAGTTGACGTTGTGGTGCCTTTGAGCTTTCTGTCATATATGGGCTCTGTCAGTCTGAGGTCTTTCATTACACATTAAACCAAAGTACAGTAATAAAATAGTGAAACATGTAACTTCTGCACTTTTTTCTTACTCACAGAATCCTCTTTCTGATTGCCACTACACATACCTTTCGAGTTTGTATTCCTGTTGCATCTAAAAGACCAGCCTCGTTACTATTGTAAGACCGAAGGCCATGAGATGCGTCAAATGACTCTTTGAGGACAATCTGGAGTAATTGTAACTATAGTGTAAGACGCCTGGACGATGTGTCACCCAGGTTCATGAGTTCGTCCAGATAGTATATCAAGGTGTTAACGGTCCTCACACGGAGTACTGGTAACCGATGAATATAGTTGACACTACGCCCTCGCATCCCGGATCAACAACTCTAAGAAAACAGCATGGAAATCTTTGTCGAATGTGTTCCATCCTCCATGTCTATAAACTTTCAACAGAAGCAACAGATCGAACATGGAGCAGTCTCGGCCATTGAAAGAATTATTGTAGAGTTGATACTTAATTAAAGGGCACTAATGGCGAAATTTGGTGTGATAGGAAACCCGTAAAGGCAAAAGAGGTTGGAGGGGAGGCAAGGCAATCAAACAGTGACCAGGACGGTTCTCGTGCTTCATTCCCCAGTCCCTGCAAGCAGCTCGACGAAGGTTCTACACATTTTGGAGTCTTTCACTTTAGGCCTGGAAGATATTTCTATTCCTGACCTAAGGCATATGGCATGGCATGGCACTTTGTTAAAGTTGCATTTATGTAAGTACGGAATTGACATATGTTCTTTGTCGGGATTAAATATCTATCAAAAGAGTATGCCAGGATTGAACAGTTAGGCTTTAATATGTCTAGTTCACATCAATGCAGCATTGGTTAGACAGGATATGGAAGCCCTTTTCCTCCTGTAGTATGTGCCTAGATAGACAAGTCGTGCAGCGGATAGCCTGCGTGTATCGGTGGGCCGCATGTCCTGTCCGGAAGCATCGGGTACACCACATATTCGATTTTGGGTCTGGCCTTTTGGTTGTCAGGCGAGTAGACGGCATCTCTTTCCTTGAGGAACTTGACGACACTGCCAAAGCACGTCTTCTCTGGGGTAGAATTTTCCTTAGCGAGGAGGATGTAGTAAAGTTAAGCACGGCTAAACATGACAGATACGCGATGAGGATCATCAATGAACTCTAAGGCTCGTCTGAACGATGTCTAGTATGACAACAGAGGCCGAACAAGAGAGTAGGCTGTCTGCAGTTTTACCTCGACTAATCCAGGCGGAAGCTCTACGGGTGATGCTTGTTGAAGTAACATGTCGATGTCCCGCCCCTGCACTGCATACGTCGTAACGCCGAGGATAGAGCCGCGTCGAGCCTTGAAGTCTTTGTCCATTCTGCAACTGCTCCGCATCTCGAGTATTCAGACTGTCTGTCTCTCGGTAGATCTGAATGGCCAGCGAGACTACCAGCCGCGCAGTGGCAGAATTAGTATATGATGTGCCAATTTGAACTTTCTGGGCCCCCGGAACATCAATCATGATGTTCGGATATAGAGAGTTCATCTCCGGATCGATGAGCTTGGCAATTGCTGCTGTTGCAGGAGTTGTCTTCTGGTCCACGATGGTCATCTGACCTTTGTAGATCTTTCCGCGAACGAAGTCGGCGGCGTTTCCGTGAGTGCGGTGGTTTGGCTTTATGACACCAGAGTTCCTCATACGTTCGAACAAGCCAGTCGCGCGTTGAGAACCGAAGGAGCATTGCCAGCCCTGGCGATCTAGAGTCGTAACGACAGGCCCAAATTGTCTAATATCGCCAATAAAAAGGATGATGCGTTCAGGGCCTTAGACATGCGGATCAGGGACATTGACTCTGGTATACGCGCGGCTTCATCCAGGACGATAACATTGTACTGGAGGTTGGTGTGGTTGTAAACCTGACTGGAGGTGACGGACGCGTAGTAGAGGATGGTGGCTAGCCCAGCCGCGTGAATGAGCAAGTTGCGAGCGTACTCCTCATTGACAACGCGGTACAAGTTGAAAGCTTCAGAAACTACGAGCTTCTGTCGAAAGGCATTGTATTATCCACGCCACTGCTGAGGGTTTCCTTGGCAATGTTCTTGGCGTATTCGGAAATAGTTGTTGGGCCTCAGCAAGCCGTTGACTCGCCAAATCGTATGCGAATCTAATAGTTGATATAGTTAGCCAGGCGTCGATCATGCAGAGTCACATGTGGCTTGTCGTCAGTATTGATGAGATTCGGGGAACATGTTGTCCATCTCTTTCTGGCAAGGGCGCGCTCTAAAAATAATCGCATGAGGGTTTTTGAGGGACAACCGGACTTGAGCGTCATTGCAAGGCTGATTCTCTGCAACAAGCCATACGGTCGTTGTGATAGTAGAAGCGCCTTCAGTGTTCTCCTGATTATCAGCGTAGGGCTTGGTATTCCAAACAGGTGGGGTTTGACCCAGGAGCCTCAAGCCACTCATCATAATCGCGTTGATCGTCCTCAGGTCCCTGGGCTGCAGAGTTGGAATCAGATTCCTGGCCAAAACGATCAGACCCGTCTTTGCGAGTGCCTTTGTGTTGCTCAGGTCCCTCCCCCAATAAGAGCCTTATTCGGTTTCAGAAGACGTGTCTGGGCCTGGAGGGTAGATGGTTACGACAGCCTGCTTGCAGGGCTCCCAAACAACTAGCAAAGCAACATCTTCAGCGAGGCTAATCTTGCCTGAGCCGGGAGGTCCAGTAATCGTTGCAAAGCCGTATGGAACTCTGGCGAAACTGGAAAGGACATCATGGCGTTCACCGGTGTGCGCGTGTGTCTCTACTTGGCGGCCAAGTGCTGAGTACTGCTCGAGCCTATTGTGAAGATGCTGGTGCTCGTCGAAACGTTGGGGTCAAGTCTAAAAAACGATTGGAGGCGGCGGTCTCGTCTCCCTGAGTGTACATCTGTGACGGCAGAGCATTCAGCCTTGGACGTGTCGTCAGGCTTGACCCACGCCTTGAAGGTAACTGTTTTGTAGTCCGTAATTGCAGCGTCGGACAGTTGCCATGTGCTAGCAAGAAAACTCGTTTACCGGTCATTTAATTGGGACATGTAGGAAATCTAGCTTGACGGGAGGTTTCTTCATCTCAATAGGCCAGTTGGACTGAGGTGGCCGTTCTGACTTTAACGAGGACGACATTTGCAGCAGCGTCAAGCAACAAATCGCGTACAGTGGTAGAAAAAGCCTCTCCGTGCGGTCTATAGCTTTTCTCTTAGGCGCTCTTCGTTTTTCCATGCCCACCTTCGGCTGCTTTATCAATGCCCTGCTAGCACCTAATATCTGCCATGCAACTCTTGGTTTCCGCGAGACGTAGATTTCGAAGGCACTCATTAGTGACACTGTTGGGTTGTTTGGCAGAAACCTTGCCGAAATGCATGGCGCGCGCCTTGTACTCTGCCTGAAGATACACTTGGAACGGAACCTTGATGTCAGGAAACATATCAACGACGCCGTTCAAAATGTCGACAACAAAGTGCCAACAGAAAGGTTCATAATCTGCGGAAATGTCGTAGCGCTGCATATTGTCATCTTTCGGTTCCCAAAGAGAATGTGGATCCTTGATAATAATAATCTTAAGGTTAGTATCCCAGAGCTTGCTCGCGAGGGTGTCCGCCAAGGCGCCACCCACGACAGATACTCTCTGATGCTCTGGGTCAATGAATATGCCTGTAGAGGGGATAGGCTTTCGGTGTGTTCGAGATCCTCCATGTCAAAATTGCCATATGGCAAGTTCGTGTAGTCGGGTTTACGACATTTCTGAAGCATCTTGCGAATGATGACTCCTTGACTCAACACGTTGATGCGAACTGTACGGATAGCATCAGGGACTTGTAGGATGTCGCAGGCTGGACGTTCAACATCTTCGGCCACAATGGCGGGAAAGGGTCGGGGAGCGTTTGCGAAGAGTGAAGCTAATACAAGTCCATGAGAACATGGCTCAGAAGAGGCTCATCGACACCTGGCATCACGCAGGCCACGCCTTGTCAGGTGATGTGGCCTCATTTCAGTGGCGCCAAAAATAGGTAGTCCATAACTGTGGTCTATTACAACGAATATCATGAAAAATACAGCCAAATATCACCAATTCAGTTTCAATCCTCACAGCCTCAATAAAACCCGCAATTAACCACCTTGACGAGGGCCTGTATTAACGGAGCACAAAGGCAGCAGCCTATTTACCGAGGCACTTACATACCTAAGCTTCCGCAGGTCACACAACAAGGCTATGATTTTCAACCCTTCAACCTCAATTATCCTGATTAATAAGTCACATTCCTTCCCTCATTACCTTTGCAGCTATTTCTGCAGTTTTTGCTGTCAGAATACATTCAAAAATGGACCTTCTAACCAATACGGCATTTAAGAAGTCAGAAAGGCTACAGCCGCATGAAAGGACCTCTTGGTTTCCTACCTCTCCTATCGATGTAATAATGCCAGTACTTCTATTACAGGCAAGATTAAGCAGATAATAAGTACCGATTTCAATGCCTCATCTAATTAGATCAATATCTAGGGGGAAACCCCTGATTCGTGCGGAGAGTCGACAGGGTACCTTGTTGTAGCTCCTGCACAGCCAAGGGGATGCAACAAGACCAGTCACTAACAGCTTCAAGACATCTGTGGACGTCTACTGTGACTTGCCACAACCGAGAAGCAAGATTATTGCAGCAAGGAGTATCCATATCCACTATTATCAACGGCCTTGCCGCCGCCAGAAGTAGTTCAACCATCGTTGCCACCAGTGTTCTTGTTGTAGCCATCGCCGCCCCCCACTGCATTGGAGTTAGACCACCGGCATCCTCAGTACCAAAACTGTTGAATTTTTTTGACAGTAGGGATCTTACACCTGACGTTAATATGGCCATACTCTGTCAGCTAGAACACTAAACCTTGCTCTAATCCGAAGGCTAGTAGGCAATCCTGAATGCATGGGCCATAGGGAGAGACAATCTCTTTATAAGCTTTGGTGGATATTAACTAGAAATGGCATTTGACGTACAATATCGGTGATAGAAAGAGTGCTGATATATGACGGCTTCGTCAATGCCCAGCCATTGGGGAAAGAGTACAATCAGACAGATGCCACATCTCTAAGGACTGCAATCAGCTTCAGGATATGTCTGATTCAACTTGCTGAAATTACAAGAAGTAAGGTAATTACAGCAAGGAGTGTGCTAAGAATTGTGGGTAATCTGCAGTACGCTCTGTTATACTCCATGCTAACCAATCTATAGGATTAAGGTCTAGTATTTCAACTACCAGGAATAGCCACGCTAAGGTCAAGTGCAAGATGCTTTATGTCGAAGAGGTCGATGGCTTTGTGTGGTGCAAAGAACGTCAGGGGCCTGAGGAAGCTGTGGTGGCAGAAGAGACTCTTCCAGACCTAGGAACTCTGTCATCAGTATCACCTTCGGCTTATATGATTGCAGAATGCACATTTGATATATCTGCGGCATGTAGTGACGAACGGGAGCTTCGCACCCCAGGTCACCAGACATTACTGTTGCTGCCATGAGCCTTTGACCATTCAGTCTTTTGTGTCCCCAAATCTCAACCGCACCTTATCTCCACGTGGAAACAATCAGGGTTTCAACTCACCAAGATCGCTGACCACGACGGTTGGGCCAATGGTGGTAAAGCCGAAAACACCAACGAGTCCACTGATGACGCCGGCTTCGGCGGCACTGGATTCGATCACGCCCTTTAGAAGGACCAGCCTATAGGTGATGACAGGGCTTTGGCTGTTATGAGAACCTGTCATCAGTGTGAAGTCACAAGGGATGACTTGCCGCTTCTGCAAGAAGCCTGGCCATATGATTAAAAATTGTCTTGATAAGCCGCCCTTGAGCTGCGAGGACCATGGCGATGGGTAGGCGGGTAGCAAGAATACCAGCCCCCCTTTTTGCTCTGATAGAATGGGATAAGACTAATAAGAGAGTAAAGCATTTGTATGTACTCTCTAAAATGATATAATACTGAACTAGTCGGCGAAGAACAGTAATTAAAACAGATCGAGTGCCTATCCGAGTTACCTAAACAATAAATATATATACTTGGAGCACCACGTTCCTCGGCATCAGTATACTGATCCTCCTCCTCGGCTACAAGCGTTATTTCCAATCTCAACACTGGGTTATGCAGGGCAAGTTCCCCGCCAGCCGTGGCACAATCATGATTGTTGCTTTTGTTGCTTTGGCGATTATGGTTGCCTCTCTTGTCGTGGTGATTGCTATACACCCATCCGAGCATGAACTATGAGTTTTGTTTCTGTGTAAGGCGTAGCATTTTGTCTTTAAATACGGTTTATCTATTAATTATGTCTGGCGTCGCATTTGTTTGGGTGGAGCGATAGCTGTACGGCTTGTTACCGGGAGGGTGCCTTGGACACGGCGTATTTATATGGGATGCATTATGATTTAATACCAGAGGAGTATTTGCACATACAGACTCTCTTCAGGCAAAGAGAAGAATGGCCTCGATGTGTGTCAGATAGATTGGAGGCACCAGCGAGCGTCAATAATATCATTAGAGTGTATCTTTGAGCTCTCATGATGGCAAGTATCATGACTACTTGTTGCATTTTCGTAAGTCAAGAATCAGACGTCAGAGCGGGCTATGGCGGGGTTCGTTCTCAAGCCTGAGCTCAAGCTCCCCCACCAAAGAATCCCACCTTTCACTCTTACACTTGCATCTGCAACCTCACCCATACCCAGCCAGTCGTTCTTCTCACACTCCTCGCACACTCACAATGGTTCCCAATGTTGAGCCTGTCGATATCCCCACATTTGCCACCACTCAGCTCGCGCTTCTAGAACAAGAGCTCCGCACTGAGATCAACGAGACAAGCACCCTCATCTCCAACTACAGTCCCTCGGCCCTTCAACGCGCCGGTCTTGCTCTAACAAATCTCGTTGTCTCAGGTCAGCGCACGGGTCTCGGAGGCAGAACGGTTCTCGAACTCTCTCCAGATGCCGCCACGGGTTCAGCCAACGAACTGCCTGAGCATGGCCTGCGCAGTGGAGACATCGTTCTTGTTGCCGAGCAGCCCGCAGGGAGCGCCAAGAAGCGTGAGGTAAAAGATCTAGAGAAGAAGGGTGCTAGGGGCGTTGTCACAAAGGTAAGTAGAGGATGGGTTGCTGTTGCAATTGACGAGGGAAAGGAAGAACTTGCCTTTACAGGAAGAGTATGGGCTGTCAAGTTGGCAGACGAGGTGACATATAAAAGGTATGTTGAGCTCATCTCCAGTCATAATGGCGAGAGAATATACAATTAACAGCCTTCTTCGAAAGGATGAACTGGACAATGGACAAGTTAAACAAGATGAATGAGTCAGAGTATTCTAGCTTCATCAGAGTCCTCTTCGGTCTGTCAAGTCCATCGCCAGTTGCTCAAGACTTGGCAAAAGATGAAAACGTGGGAAATATTGAGTGGTTTGATCCAACTCTCAACGACTCACAGAAGGATGCAATCCGATTCGCCTTGGCTTCTGGAGAAGTAGCGTTGATCCATGGTCCTCCGGGGGTAGGTGACTTTCACAGTCATAGAAGACAGAGTCTTGCTCACACGTTTCTACCCAGACTGGCAAAACCCACACTCTCATCGAATTGATTCTCCAGATGACCAAGCTAGGCCAAAGAATCCTCGTCTGTGGCCCTTCAAACATCTCTGTTGACAACATCGTTGAACGACTGGCCCCTCACAAGATCCCCATCCTTCGTCTGGGTCATCCTGCTCGTTTGCTGCCTTCTGTGGTTGATCACTCACTCGACGTACTAACCCAAACCTCGGAAGCTGGTTCTATCGTGAAAGATATCCGGTCAGAGATGGACACCAAGCAGGCCTCGATCAAGAAGACAAAAAGCGGCAAGGAGCGCAAGGCAATCTACACCGACCTTAAAGAGCTCAGAAAAGAATTTCGTGAGCGAGAACGTCGGTGTGTTAGTACACTCATTGGCGGTAGCAAGGTAGTTCTGGCAACACTGCATGGAGCAGGAGGCTACCAGCTGCGAAACGAGGAGTTCGATGTTGTTATCATCGATGAGGCCAGCCAGGCCCTCGAAGCTCAATGTTGGGTTCCTCTCGTATCTGCTAAGAAGGTTGTCTGTGCCGGTGACCATCTGCAGCTCCCGCCAACCATTAAATCGACCAACGCCAAGGTCAAGCTACCGGTCAAAGATGGCGCCAAAATCACAAAGGGTGCCACGCTTGAAGTTACTCTGTTTGATAGATTACTGGCTTTGCATGGCCCTTCCATCAAACGCATGCTAACTACACAGTATCGGATGCACGAAAACATCATGCGCTTCCCTTCTGATGAACTATACGACTCCAAGTTGATGGCCGCCGATGCGGTGAAACATCGCCTCCTCAAGAACCTAGAATATGAGGTCCAGGACAATGAGGACACCAACGAGCCCGTAATATTCATCGACACACAGGGAGGTGACTTCCCAGAAAAGAATGAGGAAGACGACCAGGACACTCCTAAAAGGGGTAGGGCAAGTTTGCATGGTGACAGCAAGAGCAACGAGATGGAGGCTGCTCTTGTGCAACAACACGTGAATCAGCTCGTGGGTGCCGGGGTCCGTCCGGAAGACATAGCTGTTGTGACGCCGTACAATGCTCAGGTACGCCCCATATACCAGCTACAACATGTATGAGTGAGACCTTTGCTGATCGTGAACGACTTTAAGCTCGCCATCCTAGCTCCGCTCAAAGACAAATTCCCGGGCATAGAACTAGGTAGTGTTGACGGCTTTCAGGGTCGCGAAAAAGAGGCAGTAATTGTGAGCCTTGTTCGAAGCAACCCCAAAGGTGAAGTTGGGTTCCTTGGTGAGAAGCGCCGTCTCAACGGTAAGGTGACATCCCGGCGCTGACCGTTCTGAATCGGGTGGCCCGGACATCAAAGGACGTTTTGACTAATGCAGGCGTACTTAGTCGCAATGACACGTCCCAAGCGATCTTTGACAGTTATCGGAGACTCGGAGACCGTTCAGAGGTAAGCGACAATCACTGCGTGCGTGGTGCACTGGGCCTCGAGACTGCAGCCGCTGGTTTGACAATTGCTGCGCAGATTGTTCCAGCCATTCACCTGAGACGAAGCATCACTAACATGCCGGTTTCGCAGAGGAAGTAGCTTCTTGAAGAAATGGATGCAGTATCTCGAAGACAACGCCGACTTGCGATACCCAGATGCATCTACTTTGACGCATGATTAGCCTGATTAGCAAGCTTTTGAACTTTGTCGCCGTTCAACTTATAAGCGATATAAACTTGATGCCGATATCCAACACGTACAAAAATAGTGTTACAGGATCGACTTGGATCTTTCATCCGATGGATTGGCTTCGTATCAGCTGTCAACCTGCGATGTGCGGAGGACGGACGAAAACGAGTAACATCGGCCTCTCCTGAAACAGCACCTACAGTGATTGATCAGCTTACTGTTTCGACGATAGTTCGAGTTCCACAGATAGAGCTAGGGAGCCATTCTAGAAGAACTGGTGACCATCGCTTCTGGAGCAAGACCAACACCAATACGTACAAGTCCTGATGTGGTTCAAAATGGTTGGGAAACCTGCTGGGATACGTAGTTACTCAAGAAACGGGGTCGTGATGGCCATAGTCGACACCCTGACATTGTTTCAGGTCACTCACTCATTGTGGGACTGTACCAAACCGTGGGGGACTACGATTCCTTGTCCGTTTCTCACTCACGTAGAGTGCCAGTGAGCAAAATCTTTACAATTAGGCCAAGGGGGGACGGTTGACAAGTACCCAAGTGACCGAGACCTGTTGAAATGCTGTATTGAGCCATCCGTAGTTAACGTGTCATATCGAACACCATAGATTCCTAAATGTGTAAGGGAGGAGAACCCCGACATTCCAACGCACCCTCTGGAATTCCGCAAGAAGGTTTTCGATAGACAGCGATATGAAAACTCACATTCGGTTCTGCGACTTGGCAGCATACAGCAAGAACGCCGCTGTGTCAGTTTCAGGGAACCCCGGCCTAACTGCATACAAAGTCAGTTATGAGGAAATGCCTCTAGCTTTGGCAGACTCTCAGATTGAGCAAGTATCGATTCTTGTACAGAGATTCTTAGTTCCTGCAGTAATACAACAATGGTGATTCGGGTAAGGAACCACGATACCCATGTATGTCAATAGATCTCTCAAAAGCAACAGGCAACTTACAGATGCTGCACAATAGAACCAACGTGAGCTGAGCAGCGAGAGGTCGAAACGTTGGATTGATTGGCTGGAGAATTGAATGACATCCCTGTCGCCCAGCTGTCGCTTAAAACAACAGGCATGAGATGGACCCTCTAGGTAATCAGGGCAGATCCTCTTGGAGGATCACTCCCCAACACAAACGGCTGTCGCTCTGAGTGGTCAAATCGCGATATCATTGCTGGAGCTCGCGTAAGTTACAGTATTCCCAAAGTAGGAATGCAGGTACAATGCAGAAGCACCCTTCAGGAGAGCAAACATGCCAGAAGAAGTTGATAACACCCATCCCTGTTTATTCTGGACAGAATCGGGCAGGACCCTCGACCTGGCTCATCGTATACATGGATTCATTGTTGTAGGGTATGTGAGCCTATTGGTTTGCTGCACTGCTAATCACAGAAAACTAGCTCGTGGTGCAGTTTGTTGTATCGTAGGTAGGTTGTGCAAAAAGAGCACTGCCAAACCACGACCTCTATCTCCAAGCAGATTGACTTGAGGGATGTAGCGCTGCGGTTGGATTCAGAGACTAGTGGCTCCATTGCTTTTTGCGGTGGCCCTAACGCTATGCACATAAGTTGAGTTATGGCGTCCATCTTTTGACCTCGGACGCTAAGTGGTTAAAGCCTCTGTCGTGCTTCGCTAGGCCACATGGGGCCGCAGATAGTGGGAGTCTAGTTGATGTACGGAGACCTGGCATGTATTATGGATATTAAAGCTGAAGATGATTTTTGTGAATAGTAGTAGTTTTGGTTCATATTAGCGAGACGAAGATGGAAAATATAACCAAGCCTCTGACAAAGGTGAGACATCTTGCATTGATTCCAGTTTAGATGAATAGTCTCAACTGCGAGGGTGCCTTCGCAATGGATGACTACCTGGTAGGTAGGTATCTGTCAAGTATCAAATGTCAAGTGCAGGCCCATGAGGGAGATGCTGTCCATAAAAGTTTCCATCCCAGGAGAGTGCTTCGATCTGTAACGCGATCACCATAAGATTCACCTCATATTTCATATGGAGCCACTTACAGTACGCCATCTTCGTCAATCTCGACAGCGTTGATTTCCACCGTTCAACGCCGAGGTACCCAAACCTAAACCAAGACGGCACCTTATTTGGGGGGCGGCGCGTGCCGCTCCAATAATCGCCAAATTATGGCTTGATAGTCTCTCAAGCCGCAAATTAATTTGTTATTCTATTACTACGTAGTAAGGTACGTATGTAACACCCAAACTTGCTCAATTCTGCTGTGCCTTGTCTACAGATACGTACAACAGCTGGACTCGGTTACTGACAAGAGAAACATACAGGGAGCCCTGTCTCAACAATGCCCCGGAATGACCTGCACCCAGCCGCGAGCCACGAGGCAAGATACCCAGATCCCGGATCGTTGAAACCCATCAAAGACTTTTGAGTCAAGTCGTCGTGTTGCCTCCCTTGTCAATTCGATCCAGGCGAAGTCAAGAATTGATTCTTGGTATCAAGAGATTTTATGGCTCGTGCGTTTCGATCTTGAAGCACAACCCTTGTCTGACCTGGGCTTGGCTTAACTGAAATGCCATGTCATTCTGTGCGGTGCGGTGCGTCGACCAAGTCCCAAGTCCGTCTTTCTGGATTCTGCTTCGTCCGTCCGGTCGACAAGGGTCTGCGAGAGGGTGCAACGTGCAACGCCAGGTACAGGTGAAAGACCCCTGTCCTCAGCAGCAGCAGCACTAAGGAGCTCAATTCTGCTGGCTCTCAGGCCTCAGACCAGACACGACACATGGTAAGCTCTCTCTCTCTCTCTCTCTCTCTCTCTCTGCATGTGCAAATGCTCCATGGCTCCACGCTATCTGTATGTTGGCCTTTTGAGTACTGGATCTGTTGCACACTGGTCCAGAACCCAACCAGCTTCGCACTGGTTTTCATAATGTTCACCGCTCAAGCTATAGGTGCAACCAGGAAATCTGCAAGGCTCTTCGACCACACTGTTCCATTCCCCGTCAGACCCCTTGTCAACTCGAGCATGCCTTACAGGACCCCCTTTCGTCCCTCCTTGTCATCCAGCGTGGCATTGAACGTCTCGTCGCGCTTCAGAAACCCGCAAATAGTCCCTGTCCCGCAGGCTCAAGCGCGGTTTCGCATGGCGTGCGTCGCATGTCTATCCTGCTGACCCGACATTAATAGGTGCCAGTCGCCCACCCACTCGGACCACAGCAAGCCCATGTGTATTTGTTTCAAACCCTCTTGTCCTGTCGTTCTTCGTCTCTGGATTCCTGCTCGCCCTTCCTGGATGGCAAGGGCGTCTTTTCCCACAATGCCATAAACTGTTAACTTATTCTTTTCTCCTCACACTCGTTTGGCTGTTTCACGACGTGTCTTGTTGCGCCCTCGACGTAAAGCTCCGGATGATATGCCAGGCTGCCCATGTATAGATGAGCGCACGGATTGAGACCTTGATTTACGAGCACTCCTTCAAGAATATGCACCAGGGCATGTCATCTATCTGTATCTGACCGCTTTTACTTCTATATTCCATTCTCTTATTGTCGTTTAAGACTCCTTTGTTACACTTCCATTCTTCTCTCCAATCCACATCTTATCTTCATCCACAAGGGTTCCTGCGATGAAAAAGCCGTGGAAATCGGCTGCCAGCACTGCTGCCAGCGCTCAGCCTGTTGATATCCAGCAGTCTAATATCCGCGGCAGGATATCAGGACCTGTTCCTATCTCGACTTCTTTGGATGACGAGTTCCCAATTCGTAACCCAGGTACCAACATGGCCACACCTGTACAAGGTGAATTTAAAGAATCCCACATCGAACCCACACTATCGCGCAACGATTTCAAATCTCCTACGTTCCCAGAACCTCGACGGACCGGGCCTCACATCTTCAGAGACGAACCGAGGTCGTCACTACATGCTCGACATCCTGGTACAACGAGCCGACTGCAAAAAGCCGAACCATCTAACAATGTAAGGCATTCTTTTGTTAGTGCAGACACAAGGGACAGGGAACGTCCCCAGCGAAAACAGTCGACTCTTCGTGGTGCCTTGGGTAAACTTTTTAATCGAAAAAAGAAACCCAATGGCAACGACAGTCCCAACAATACCGATTCAGAGACCGGTTCGACACCAATACGCCCCGGGCCTTATCGCCGATCAACCGGCGAGGATGGCCGTGCACAAGATTCGGTGCCCAGTTTAAGCCACAGAGATAGATCAGCTCCCAGATCACGAAGTCGGCCTTTCCCAGGCGCAGAGTCCAAGCGATCTGCTTCTCTACCGATTACTGAATTTGATCGGGCACTAAGATCCCACTCCATTCGCCCAGAGGATGTTCGCGCCATTGAGAGTGCGCGCAACTCATTGAGCGCTGACTTTGGTCTGTCTCAAGCCCGGATAAGTGCGACAAGGTTGCGTGAGTACAACTTGGCGGGGCTTTCACCACGGCCTGTCAGCAGCCATGGCCGAGAAAGCCGGCAGGACCAGAATGAAGATAACTCGAATGAGATTGGGCGTGCAATTACGAGCGACCTCCCTGGAGTGCGGCGAAGATCACGGAGCTTATCGGGGCTGCCAGAGGAAGCTCACGGCCATACGCGCCGGCGCAGCGACGAGATCAAATATTGGAGAGAAAGTTACGATCCCACGTTCACATCCCCCATATCTTCAAATGCCGCAGAGGGCGAAGGCATTGCCATAGCGGAGGTCGAGCAAGCTCAACATGGTGAAGAGGAAGTTCCGCAGCAGACACTTGCAGAGCCCTTCAACTTTGGTTCCTTTGCGGACATGAAGCAAGTGGGGGGCATGAAAATCACACATGCAGCAAACTTGGAGACGCGGATCAACAACCTCGAGTCCCGGGTGTATCGGTTAGAGCAGGTTCTCGACCGAATGTGTGAAGCTGCCCCGAACTCGCGACCACACCAGGGACCACCAGATCGACCTGCGCCCCCTATTCCGATCGAAACCTACCACGAGCAGAGTCTGCCAAGTTATCAAGCAGACCGAACCAGGCGAGACTATAGAATGGACTCGGGTCGATTCAGCGGCTACCAAAAAGCAGGCCAAAGGGGAAGTGTGTTGCTTGACCCACACTCTTCAGTTATTCGGAGTGACAGCAACAGAGACCGTCCTACCTCAACAGCAACAATTCGTGGTGCAGCTAGCCTCCCCAGCCTTCTCAAAGATGCCCCTGAGACTTTCACAATGGACCATTACGCAACACTACGAGCTCTGATTCATACAGAACGTTCCGCACGAGAAGCTTTAGAGACCCAGGTCAAGACGCTTGGCCACCAGTTGAGTATCTTATCTAACTCAGTCACCATGAATAGTGGGTTCGACCCTCCCCCGACGGCCAAGTCCTTCGGCGACAGATCTGCGTTTGATCACGACGACGACGATAATCTCGCGTCCTTGGCGATCATGACAAGATCACAAAGTCGACATATCGATCCCGAGGACTCGGGTATTGGAACCGGTCATGGCGATGAGAGCGAATACTCTGATACTTTTGAAACGCCTCGGGAAGAGGGACACAGTTTTGGGGCGTTTGGTGAAGACTTGGACAGGGAGGACCAGGCGCAGACCAAGGCGGCACGAACCCTCTCTTTGTCCCAACTCACCATGGGTCGAGGCACGCAGAAGCCTTCTCAGCATGTCCATCGGGTCATATAGCCAGTCAAGCTTCATGGAGCCTATTGTACCCCAAGCGGGCCCGAAACCAACATGACCCCTCACTTATCTATCTATCTTACTTCCCAAGAAGATACCCAGCTGTAAGATATTTGGTGGGATATGACTTATGACCCCTGTATGAAGGCGGCGTCGCTATCGATTCCCTTCTTTATACCTCCGCATACTCCTACCCACATTCGTTAGAGCCATTTACTTGCCACATCTACCTTTCTACCATATCCATCTCGATAGTTATAGCGCAGCATTTGGAACGCTTGGCATACTATTGCATATTTGTTATCTACTTAGTTTTGTTCTACATTGGATACCTACCCACTTTTGGGTTATCACAGTTCGGCGTACAAGGAATTTGGACGGAATAGCGTCGTGTGCTTCGGGATCAGCGAATAGACGCAGATCATCTTTCAAGATTAATAAATCCAAAAACTGTGGACGTTGCCATGTTGGCACGAAACCCTGCCTTGTCTTTTAACCACGTGTATAACCGATTTGGTCGATTTAGCAGCCTGAGTTTAGTGTATTGCTTTTATGTCTATAGATGTATGTTCTTCACGGGTGGTGGTCGTCCTTAATTCCCCAGCTTCCAACCAATGCCATGGACTTCTCGTCACCAGGAGCAAGCCTCTCATCTTCAAGCGTGTCAGCCAGGCAGGTCCAAGGATCTCTGCCGCCTCCCCATTTTAGCAGATTCTCCTTCAGTCGCTCTCCGTTTTCGCGGTTGATAGCACCGCCATTCTCGCCAGCTTTGAACACAACACGCCAGACACGCTCGGCGAGGACACGGTCGAAGAGATAGCTATAATAGGTGCTGCCGTAACTATGCAGATGGCCGAAGAATCCCTGCCAGCAGGTATCTGGCGGATCTTGAGGACCATGGGCAAAGCGAGCCTTGATATCATGGAAGATAGCGGTTGAGTCAAAGTCAGCTTTCTCCATAGCTGATGAGTGATAAGCTTGGTCTACCATTGCAAGGACGATCTGGTTCTCTGTTTCCAGCCCTTCGAAGCGCGTGGTCAAACCAATTCGTTCAGCGACAAGGTCGTAAGGAAGAGGCCGGTCTGACTTCCAGTGACGTGCAAAGAGAGACAGTACAGTAGGATCAGCAGCGAAATGCTCCATAAGCGTAGATGGAAGTTCGGCAAAATCAGTTGCGCAACGAGTACCAGAGACATTCTGGAAGCTAGTCCGTGCCAGAATAGAGTGCATAGCATGGCCCATTTCGTGGAAAAGAGTCTCGACAGATTGGTAAGAGAGTAGGGACGGTTCTTTGGAACTCTCGCTTGCTGAGAAATCGCATACGAGTGCGATTGTGGGTAGTTGCTTCAGGACGCCGTCTGCAGAGGAGACCTCCATGCCATCGTTTGCTGCCATCTCGGGCGACTCAAAGCTGGGCCCATGGCCGTCTTGATCAGCAGCAACCTCCGCAACTTCGTCGGGCAGGATCTCACGAGAGCATCTGACCGTAAAATGAGCGGGATTACCGGACTTCTGTGGGCGATGAAACAGATCACAATAAAGGACGGCAATTAGTTCACCTTTATCAGTAACAACATCAAGTCGTTTAACCTCAGGGTGCCATGTCTCTCCAGGTAGAGTCTCCCGTAGCACAAAACGGATGCCATAAAGGCGATCGAAGAGCCTTGATAGGCCTTGAATGACTGTTCCAACCGAGAAAAACGCGTTAAGCTGATCTGCTTGTCGCTGTCGAGACCTCAAGTCGACCCTGGTCTTTTCCATATAGAAGTCCTTGTCCCAGGCTTGGAGTGGGACATCTGAGAGTTTGAGCCTGTCTCGTTTCTTTGAAACAAGATCTTGCAGCTCGGCTTGAACTATGGGTGTGTTGTTGTTTCTCAGGGCGAGCAGAAACTCCATCACAGACGCAGGTGTCTTGGCCATCATACGGTCCTTGAGGGCCATGTGACCATAACTTTCAAAACCTGCAAGCTCTGCGAGCTCTGCTCTCAGCTTCAGCATGGCCTCGAGGTACGTAATGGTCTCGCGAGACGCGGTCCGTTGGGCCAGGTAAATCTCTTTACGAGTATCTTCATCATGTACACTCTGGAGTGCTCCTATGGCATCCGAACTCAGAGTAGGCAATGTGATGTTCTGTCGTACTTTAAGCGTAGCTGCGATACCCGGGTAAAGGCCGTAAAACTTATAAGCTGGTAAAGTTATTTGTTTTCTTGCCGGCTGCATCCCCTGCGCAAAAGCCGACCCTATTTCGCTAATGCGCGAAGACAGGTCCACGAACCTGTCTCGTGAAGCCTTTGGCAAATTGACTGCCGATTTCATGAAGTCCAGCTTGAGCTGTTCAGCCACGGTCCTCTCTTCTTCTGACCATACCGTTGTAACTTCGGGAATAGATAAGGCTTGACTTAATTGATCGCTCAGGCCAGTCATGGTATTGAGCTGATTCATGTATTGATAGACCATCCCCCAGGCATTGGCAGCCGCATCTTGGAAGCGAACATCTGGGTGCGTCATACGAACAAAGTCCGAGAGGTCCAGTACCCGGCATAAGAGATCGCTAAGCCGATCAAGGTCGCGAACTATCGCTTGGTACTCATGTATTGCGGATGCACTTAGAACCTTTTTGACTATCTTGGTTGCCCGCTCAAGATTCGTCTGGGCGAATTGTTGGAAGCCATCCGGGCTTGTGAGGTATCGGTTCTTGAAGAGGCCTTGGCTCCTCTTCAAGCTGAGTTTCGGGAAAGTTCTGCCAGCAGGGGCATCGAATAAATTGCGTAAAACGGTATCATCGTGACTCAAGCCCGCAGCATGGTCGACTGGGTTGCTCGGAGAGATAGCCTGAGCTACTGTAGAGGCAATAGAATGCCATCTTCGTTGTGGAAGTTTGGTCGTGTGTCGAACACATCTATTGCAGATCCAGAGGCGGTTGCCCCGCGAACTCAGCATTATAAATGCACAGATAAGATCGGTACCATGGATTTTTCTAAGAGTAGACGAAAGGTAAGAATTTATTTTAAATGGCGAGGAAGAGGAGAGGAAACTTGTGTATGTTAGTACCTAGACGAAAGAATTGAAGATCCGGGGCAAGAAGATTCTCAAAAGCGACTGTCATATCTTGTCGGGCTTTCCGGCTTCGGATCCGGCCCTTGTCGCCTTTACTGTTTGGCACAGACTCGGTTGATACCTGTAGGTAGGTACCTACCTAGTGCCCTGCTGAAGAGAGGAGGAAAAGTCAGGAGGAGAAGTGTGACTTTTCACATATTAACAATAATTACTGAATAAACTTAACGAGCTGATCAATTAATAATGGACCTAGTATATTTCTTAGCTCAGTATTTATCATAACAATATACAATATCATTTGACAACTTCTTCTTAAGACTGAATTCCGTCATGTTCCTTCCTCGCAGCCAATGGTATGGAGAGCTTAGTCATCACGTCGATGTTCTCGTGCTCGACTCTGAATGGCCAAAGGGAGCCTCCGTCCTAGATTTTCCGGCTAGCGGTGATTGTACTCAGCGTCCGACCATCTTGAATTCGCGTGACGTCTTTCTCATCCACTCGTCAATTGAGCGCACAATGGCTTCACGAGTGGTGTTCACACGGGTTAGTCATGATCTTTGAGCCTTATATAAGCGTCATTATACTAATTGATTTGCACAGCGCTCCCTGGCGCCGCTGGCGACCATGGCCCTCGGCGGCATGGCACTGGCTCCGGCTACTGTTTTCGCTGAAGGTCCCAGTAACTACAAGGTTCGTCAATATTCTTGCGTGATCGTTGATAGAATGCAAAGCCTAACTCACAATACTATAGCGAAAACCCATCTACGATGATTTCGATATTCCTTCGGTAAATCCCGCACCCGTAACACCACCACCTGCCGCCGCGACGCCCGTCAAGCCGGTCGACGAAGAGGAGAGGCACCAGTCACCTACCCCTACTGAACGATTGGCCTTTCACATCGGAAGGGGACGTCTGGCTCTGTACAAGTATGCAGTAGCTGCCGAAAACAAGGTCAACGAGACCATGGATAGAGCCTTCAATCTCGAGCAGTCCTTCACCAGCACCATCGCTTCTTTAGCTCCCTCCCGTGAGAGCGGCGAGCAACTTATGCCTGGCGCCATCTATGTTCTGGTCGCCGCCATGGCCGGTAGCATCATCACCCGCAACCGCAGTATCATCCTCCGCGCATCCGTCCCTCTCGCCCTGGGTATCGGCGCCGGCTGGACCGTTCTCCCCGTTACCATGCGCAATATTTCCGAACTTACTTGGAGGTACGAGCAGAGGTTCCCGGTTATTGCTGAGTCTCACATCCGACTGCGGGAGAGTATCGGCAACAGCATCAGCTTTGCCAAGGCGCATAGCCAGGTTGGTGTGCGATATGTTGACGGAAAGGTGACGGACGCGCGAGAGGCTGTTGAGGGCTGGGTTCAGAAGGGCAAATAAAGGGTTTTTAAAAAGTGAGATGAGCAAATGAGATGTACTATCACATAGAGCTTCCGACACTGTTCATTTGTATCAGTAGCCGGTCTCGCTTAGCGCCGGCTACCAGAGTACTGTATGTATTTCGAATAGGCAGGGTTTTGGTGGGAGGCCAATCCATTGCTTGCTGTCGTTTCTCTAATATCCGTTCATGACTTGATGATGTGGGAACCATGTAAATGCTCCGTCCCAAAGCTCTTGCCCCCTGAGCCTGGATCCTAAACTCCATAGAATGTGAATCTAAGCCTTTGTGGCTGAACCGTACGCCCGTCGTCATTCCTTTGTCTTTTTGCCATCCGAACATCCTGTCTTCTAGACAGCCGTCGCAACCGGTGTAGGCTCAGAGGCCTTAACCTGCTTGGCAGGTCTGTTGTCCGACATTCTCCGCTTGCGCTTCTGTTCGTGTCCTTTTGAGTTATCTGATTGAGCACCAGCAGCTACGTTGGCCTTCTTTGCAGCCTTTCCCTTCAGAGGCTGGTCCAAGCCTCGTCTGTGGTCGACAGCGCAAGCAGCTTCGAGGTACTTTTCAAGTGACAGCGCCTCGCAGAGGCTCTTATAGTTCTTAGATTGGTTGACCGGTTGATAAGATTTTGACTTTCCAGGGATCATGTTTGAGAGGAGAAATTTTGTGTTACCAAACCGGTTGTCGACGTCGATAGCAGTCTTGACATAGTGATCAACGACTTCTTCCCAAGGGGCCAATCCGCCATTGGCCTCGCTCCTGAAGCAACTGGGGTTCTTCTCAGCAGCGACTGCAATCATCGCACCGTCGGCCCCGAATTCTTCAGCAAGTTGGAGACCTTGGTCTCGACTCTCAACATCTCCGTTCATCAAGCAGGCAACACCATACTCATGACAGACTTCCACGATCATACGAAGTTGCCCTCGAATGGCTCGTTCTCTGGGTCGCATAGGCGTTGTTCGGCAATGAATAGTAAGTCCTGTGATACCGGTAGCACAAAGGCGGCGGACGAGCGCCTCTGTCTCCGCAGCAGTGTCAAGAAGTCTGATCTTGACACTGATTCCGATCTCAAATTCAGGAGTGATGTTCTTAACAAGAGCCTCGAGGATAGCACAGAGCTTTTCGGGGGTCTTAAGGAGAGCGGCACCCATACCTCCACTAGTGCTGAAGGGTTTTGGACAACCGGCGTTGACATCGATGCCAGCAACATCAGCAGCCACCAGCCGGGCGGCTGCGACCGCACGCTCAGGATCGGAAGTTCCGATCTGGAATATGAGCTTATCCTTTTCTATTTCGGGTAACAATCTATAGATGATGCTCTCCTTGGCATCGGGAGGAGGGTCCTTTTGCCCTTGTGAAGAGAGGCGGAACCACTCTATCGTTTTAGAATCCTCGTCAAAGCGCCGAGATGTTCCAATCATGGAATAATCCACAGTCTCAGGGCCTGTTACCTCATGTTATTCATTGGAGGTTTATGGTCGTTTTTTTCGTAACTTACCCCAGACAAGATCTGCGCCATACTTGAGAGCCAAAAGTCTTGAAGGAAGCTCCCCAGAACGAACCATAGGCGCAAGGACAACTTTGCCGCGGTAGTCGACACCCCGGCGGGGAATAGGCACTCGCTTGACTTCTGTGGCCATGATTCTTCGTATAGTCTGTGTTAGCATGCCTATGTTGGGCAAAGTTTACACATTCTCCGAGCAACTCCCTTAAAATTTGGAGTTGCGAATGGAGGCAAATATTGTTTGTTAGTCAGCAGTCTATTTTCGTTATCGATAAGCGGTCATCCCGGTTTCCTGGATGCACTCCACAAACGCCCACTTTGGGCCTGAGCCAGGTACTAGGTACCTACTAAGTTACCGGTATGTAACACCAACCTCAGGACCAGATTAGGTAACCCAAAGCTACCTTAGCCTTAGGTAAAGAGTAGATTATAAGACAGCTCGATGACTTCGATGAGCTCAAATATATGATGCTTGTAGGAGTGAGACATGCATAGGTCAAGATTGTGTTAGACCAAAAGTCGGAGGTACCTCCGTGGAAGGTACTACTTGATATAAGACTGACTTATAAATTGCACTATTTCTCATTCCCAAGCGCGTTTGCCGGACAAACAGCAGATAATGCTTAAGAAGGGGAATGATATGTGTTTCAGTAACAGGCCCCATCCTCAAGTCCAGGCGATCTGTCGCGATTACATGGGTGATGTTTCAGAGTCATCTTCATTCATTAATGTCCAAGCTGTGCTGAATATCAACCCCCAGTAGTAAAAGACAATCTACCGATGAATGCTGGCAGACGTGCCACAGGGAGACAAAGGCCTGAAGTGGCCTACTAGGTCTTACATAAGACTGCACCACGACTCCACGAGTACGAATTGGATACGAATGCTTGCTTGGATCTCCACGATAATAACGTGATTCCTTTCATTGAGCCAAATGGCCGCTGCAAGACCAGGGCTTAGAATGCGATGTAATGCGTCGCGATACGGAGTATCATAAGCTTTGTGGACACAGAGGGAATACGAGGTCTGAAAAAGTCCGCCTCGGCTCGGGATGGACCTCTGAACTGGTGCTAACTATTTATTTATTGTCACGGAGAATTTGCGAAGCTAACGATACGAGAAATGCTGGCATAGAGAAAATTAAGCGACTACCGCTGCAGCAACATGAGATGAATTGATACGATGTTATGGCGTCCATTCGTTACAATCCTGGCCGCTGGGTTTCTGCCTCTCTGACCAAGTCGCGCTCTCGTTCGCGCTTGAGCCAGTATCATGACTTGGATCGATTTGACTTGAGACACAATCATACGCTTCCTACGCACTTTGGTTTAACCAGGCGTATGCTTTGACGGGGCTCCATACCAACCAAGCTACCTGAAATGTCAGAAGAGGCTTTGTTCTTCCATGTCTATCCGTAGTCTAAGCAGAGGGACTATTTATAATAGTTCCCAGAAGGTGATTGCCTTCCATCTGAAGGTATCACCAGTTTGCCTCTGCTGCCTACGTAGGCTAATTGCATACATGCAGGGACAAATAGCAAATAGCAAATAGCAAATAGCAAATAGCAAATAGCAAATAGCAAATAGCAAATAGCAAATAGCAAATAGCAAATAGCAAATAGCAAATAGCAAATAGCAAATAGCAAATAGCAAATAGCAAATAGCAAATAGCAAATAGCAAATAGCAAATAGCAAATAACTCATATACAACAGATAGGGGCATAATAATCTTTCCAATAAACGTCCCGTACCGTGTCACAAAGTCATGAACAGCGATCAAACCCAAGGAAGAAACCGATGCAGGGAAGAGAGCAGAGTAGAGCAAAGAGGGGCCTCCAAGAGCTTGCCCCACGTTCGATTCAGAGCGCCGCCTGAGGTGCTATGCTAGTCCAGTGTTAGCCTCTACCTACCAGTCCATACCTAGGTACTGTAGCCCAACCGATCTGGATCCATACCGAAGGATTCAGGGAGTGAGCAACACCTTACCTGGGCTAAGCTACCTAGTACCTAGTGCAGATGGGACTTGTTGAAGAGCAATCGAGGGTCAGCTGAGAATGTGTCTTTGAAGAGGAAAGAGTTAAGAGATGTTGTAATGGGAGGGAGTGAGTGAGTGAGATCTCCTCAAGTCCAGTCGAGTGTTGGTGGATTAAATGCAACTTGACCACTATATACCAGACATTAGACGTTCCGATACTTCGGACGCTGGAATAACGGGCTACCACTGTAGCCGATAGGTACTGCACTTAGGTACATAGATGTTTCAGCCCGGCATTCACAAGCCACCGTTACGTAGGTACCTACCTGGTGGTTTAGGGGTCTCGAGTATCGCCCGAATCTCTGGCGACCAAATCGGGAAGCCCTGGGAGAGGGCAGATCTGCTAACTACTAACGTGTTTGAATCTTCGCAAGGGCAAACTTGGAAGTACAGTCTCGTCATCACTCGGCACAACAGAAACAGCTTGCGCAACCAGCAGCCGATCTAGCACTAACACGGCCGATACCAAGGGCCTAATGAGTGTGAGTGGAGGCTGATAAGTCGGGAGTGGATGGGGAAATCGAATTAAGGGTCTTGTTCTGCACCTTCACAATCTCCAGTATCCAGGATGATACTGTAGCATGATGATGGTTCTGACCAGAGGAGTCAGCTACCTAGTAATTGGTATTGTCTTGATTGACTCTTAAGGCTCAAGCGCAGCTGAGATCTCGTTCGTCATGCGGCACAGAGAACTTGACAATGATCAACTAGAACTGAACCTTACACCTTGGAAGTGTCTTGCCTAACCGTCCTGGCGGGATAGTATCTTGATATTATGTCCAACGTTGACGATCTCCATGTCTGTCAGACGCGTGAAATAACTACCCTGTGTACCATGATCATGCTGATGCTCGCTGTAAATCTTGATTTTGAATTGCTGCCAGGTAACTTGACTTGGGTTGGCCCAACCAGACCCAGGGATCACCCACTCCCACTCACTGCTCTTTGATGTTGATCCCTGTGACTCTGAAACTCCCCTGGATCATCACACACTGACAGGGCACTTCAGAATCAAGTCAGGCACACGCACCCGGGCCGTCACTTCCCCCCTCTCTTCTTACCTCATCTTTCTATTTCCCCTCAGATCTAGGTACCTTAGGTACCTAGGTAGGTACTACAAGTAGGAGGTATTCTCGCTCTTTTTCGATACCTGAGGAGGTACCTTAGTTTTATCGATTAGGTGGTGATGTATTGGCCCTGTCAAAGAGTACTGCCTGAATTTGCAGCAGATGCATTGACAGCACTCGAGCAGCGCCATATCAGCTGTATCCATCATCTACTTCCTTTATATCCAATTCATCGTATACGACAGAGGAGCCGCTCGCCCTACCTACCTAGATACGAACAAGGAAATAAAGGAAGAGGGAAAAAGGACCCTTCTTGGCGGATTCTCCCTCCAACATCCTTGTCCTATCTGCCCCCTGCCAGCAACTGGAGCCTGAGTTGAGTTGGTGCCCTGGCGACAAAGGGGAATTGCCTGTGCGGGCACTTCATTGCATTGCAGTTGTAGCGCAGTCTGGGCTGAGGGTGTTCTCCCATCTGCCCAACATTCTACTGTAACATTCTACTGTAACATTCGAGCCTAGAGGGTGGTTGTACATACACACACGTACACAATCTGGATTGGCCATTGCCGTGTCTGATCTGTTACGAATATTGCGCCCTTCCTTTTTTTTGTTCTTCTTTTTTTTTCTTTTCCCTCCCTTTTTCTCGATTGTTCCAACTGGAGGCCTGCATCAGCAGCACACGACACCTCACCTCCATCTTCCCCGCCATACGTTCACCATCCACCACCATACGCCATCGCCAATAGCTACCTAAGTACCTTACCTTAGCTCACTTTCACCACAACTCCGCCCACGATTTCTTATCGCAGATACCGGTATTATCACCTAATCCCACGACAGCCCTTTGTCAGACTCCTCGCTACGAAGAACTCAACCAGGATACCGCCAACCTGCTTTGAGCTTTGGCCGACTGTCAAGCGCCACATACAACCGCCCGCCTACATCCCCACATGTCCGCCAGTTGATCCTCGTGTCGCCAGAAACAAGCCGGCCTCATTGGACGACTCCACTATCTCTACTGCTCCGGTACCGTCCTGTAATCGTTCAAGCAGAGGTAACAGCAACCAGGAACCACGTTTCTCTATTCCTGCAAAGACTTGGGCGTTCTTTGCTTACTATCAACGCTCCATCTCTCCTCTTTAGGCCAATGCCAGTATACTAGGCCTTTTGAATCCTTTCCGCCATTATATTCCCCATGGAGAACGAGATACCTGCCATCCAGGCCCCTGATGGGCGCTCTTCGAGGCGAGACCGCCTTATGGGCAAGTTGTTTGGTGCTAAAGACCGCAAAGGAGAGGAAGCGCGGTCCGCTGCCAATGTCGAATCATTCCTTCATAGCTCCTCAGATAATCTTACAATCACAAACCCTCCCCCGCCTCCCCCGCCGTCTTCGCTCCCAAAGCTAGCCAAGCTCGACACCACATCGATCTCTCGTTATCCTCAAGCTTTGGGTCTCAATCATGCAGCTCAGCAGAACCGTCCTCTCGTCGCAGGCCGACCTGATACCACAAAGTCTCCCAGACGAAGCCCTCGATCCAATAAGAAAGGTTTGACGGTGAGGTTTGACGATACCGCTCCCGAGGTCATTGGCGAAGGAGGTGACGAGTCCGAGATCCCAACTCAAGAGATCTCGAAGCGCAAGGCGGCCCGGCCCAAACAACAACCGCAACCGCAACCGCAACCGCAACCGCAACCGCAACCGCAACCGCCACAACCTCCAGCTCATCGCAGAGCTCCAATGCCCCCTGGGCGTCCTCCTCTCGATTCAGCAGCATCAGGTTCCCCCGAAGACGATTTTCGACCAAAGCCTTTGTCGCGAACCCAGACGGGCTTCTCGTCCATTTATACACCCGAATCCGATGATGAGTCCGAAGTTGGACCGGGCCGTAATTCAAAATCAGATGGGCTGGTCTCACCTGTATCTGCGCAGCAGCACTCACTTAGCCCAGGAAGAGCGAGGTTTTTGGGTGCAGCAGCAAGAGGTGACGAGAATAGGAGGTCTTATATTGAGATTCATTCTGCGCAGCAGCGAGAAGCCGAAGGTCGAGCTTTCGCTGAAGCAGCCCGAGTTGCTAGTGCCACTTCTGCATCCTCTCACAACTGGGATGACCCTCATTCCGCAACCCCTCTGTCGTCTTCTCCAGTTGAATCGCGAAGACGAGGGCCTCCATCGCCTGAAACCCAAGGCTCGAAACCGAGCCTCGAGTACAGTCCTGCTGCTTCTGTTCATTCCAATTCTTCATCATACTCCCCACCTGCACCCCAGGCTGCAGTTCCAGCTTCTGCTCCTGGCCCATCCGGGTCTCCATCTGGGGCTCCAGCTCCTGCTTCCGGAATTTCTGCAGCCTCTACTCCAACATCAGAAGTCAACCAATTGTCAAGGCAGCCAAGTATTGCACCACAGCGTGCTCCTCCCATGATGGCATCCAGAGCACTGTCTGTGAGGGTCGCTGATGGTACCTCTGCAGCTGCCGAGCAAGCTCTTGAGACCTTCACTTCCAGGACAAGCCATCTTTTCGAGCTTTTCCGCCTCCATGCTGAATCTGTGAAGCCTCTATCGACCTGTACATTGATTGAATTTGGTCGTGGCGCACTATGGTGGTTTCTTAAGGGTCGCATGGGTTTGGAAGTCGCAATCAGAGAAAGGCCTAGTTCTCCTCAGGGCCAGATGCAGAACGACAGGGATCGCCAACAAGCATATGCCAACCTAGCTAAAGCATTCTGGCTTTCCGAGCAAGTCATTCCCGAGATCGCACAATCGCAGGGGATTGAAATTGATTCTGAAGTCGATGACGTTAGCACGAGTTTGGTCTCGGCACTTAAGAAGCTGGCCATGTCTATGAAACGAAACGGCTTCCTGCCCCCCGAAGATGCATTTCTACCACAGAGTATCGATAAGTCAATATGGGTTGAATACCCACCCTTGAGCCAAGATATGATTGCCCTTCTCTCAGGCAATTGGGCTTCGGGTCTTACTGCGATGACGAGTCCAATGTCTAAGCTCAGGCTCTTGGATTCTCTGCCTGTGGGCGATACCGCGGAGAATTTCAATTATGGAAGAGTGCAAGCTGATGCCTACCTTATGGAACAGGGCCATGAAGATCAGAAACTCTACTTCCCATGCTTGCTTTCTATGGTTCGTCCACAGAAGTCTACTGGGCTTGTATTCATTCTCGCCAGTCAGAACGGCAACGTACAGCTTGCTATTCAGGAGAACAAGAACGTTGGGCCAATCTGGGATGATGTGCGTTGGCGAAAGGAAACATGTACGGTCGATATTCGACTACGACGTGGTTTCATGTTGACTATCCAGCTTGTTCAACAGGATTTTAGAACGCTGTGGAATATGTACGACTTTGGAACGAAGGTCAACAACTCCCTTCATCCACGAAGCGACGAGAGTATGGTTTTCAGGTCAACATTGCGATCATTCCAAGTAATGGATGCAGACCCCAACTATCGTCAATTTCCTAAGGAACCAACCTCTTATTGCGAGATTTCATTGTTCGAAAAACTTTACAAGGAAAACGGCCCTGCAGCTACTCGGACGTGGCATCTGGGTTTCCGAATTGCGGTAGTGACTGGGCCAAAGACAAGGACACTGAGTGGCGTTCAACATGTTTATTCCCCAGCTCAACCAGTCCAGTTCGGTTTCTTCCGCGGTGATGGCGATGCCCCCTCTCTGGCTATTAAGTATGAGAACGGTAAATCCAAAGGTCGCATGGTGATGGTCTTCAGCGATGACAAGGCAAGGATCAAGTTCCATTCGATCCTCACGGGAACGGCTTTGGATCACGACGAGAAAATTTACTCAGATGTGCCGCTCAAGAACTTCTCAGTTGCTCAGAGCCTTCGTGAGCCTTTGGGAATGGCTCCATTCAGCCGCATGCCCTGGAAGGCTGTGAGAGTTGTCAACGACGAATACGGTGGAGACATGCCGCCGACGGTGTTGGCCGATCACCTCAAGGTTGTCATAGATTACCAGAACGGTAACGTCGCTGATCGCATTAATGTGGCACCTGGAGAACTGCGGGTAAGGTTGGAAGTGAGCAACGCTAAAGTCTTCCGGGTTCTTCGACAACCACAAAAGGACATGACTATCTCGGTCTCGGAGGCGCAGGTTCCCAAGGAGCTTCCGAAGAACATGTCGGACGCACTGCAGCTGCTAAGACACAATCAAACAATTCGAACCTTCGAATTCAATAATCTGAAGGACCTGCACGATTTCCAATATGCTATGACTGGTTTCGAGGTCATCTTCGACGCTCTTGCAGTGACTTTTGCTATCCAGCGACGGCGCATGGTTGTGCCAATTCACAAGAAATGGGAAGCGGGATATACCCGTATTCAGGTGATCAGACAGGAAGACAAGCAGCTACAGTTACTGGCCTTCTTCGAGGACTTCCACCACGGACATTGCATGAATTTCTTGCTAAAGGGGACGGACGTTTATGAGAATGTGCAACGAAGCAGCAAGTGTGGTATCAAGTTTGTCGATGCCAAGTTCCCTCTGCCACGACTGCCAGCAGACAAGGACGGCGACTACGATGATATGGCATTCGTCTGCCTCGACCTTCCGGATCTACCAGGCGAACATGATGATATTTCGATCTTGTTTGAAAACGAATCGGGTGAGTAACAAGAGAACCAATCAAACTAAAGCAATGCTGACAATGAATAGACCGAGATGCGTTGGCACAATGCTTGCCGGCGCCAATTAAAGGCTCAAAAAAGAAATGAACAAATGTTGAGGAGCAGTGGCATAACAAGTTGCAAGCGTCTTTGAAACCGAAGAACACGCCATGATGAGATTATTTATACCTAGCGATGGAGCGTGAAGCGAGTAGGGGTGTTGTGATGGCCCAGGTGCTCGCCAGGAAGGACGAACCGGAGCTCCGGGACATTACTGATCCCGAAGGCAGTGCCTGGTTGAAGCTGGTTTAAGAATGAGCCCACAGACACCAAGCTTCTCGGACGACGGATACGTTGAAAAGCCGAAGTCACGAGAACCGAAGGAAGTTAGGGTGTGTATATGGGCTACCTCATCCGGAACACTTGGTATACGGGCTCGAACACATGATACCTCAGTTTGATTTGGCGGAAGGGTCGGCCTAGGAGAAGCGCCACCCGACGAAAGCCACAGTGCAATTTTTTTTATGTGGAAATACTTTAACGTATTGTTGAATACCAAAGGGAGTGTGGAGTGGAACAAGAGGTAGACAGAACACTCTGCTAGTAGATGATATCGTCCATCTAGGCTTGGATGATAAAGAGGATAGAAGAAACAAGAGCGGGCTATACTCCTGTTGACTGGATATGCAAACAGTCAGTACAAAGACAATGTGAAAAAAGAACATTAACGACGAAGTTCAACCGTTGAGAAGTCTACGTGGAAGCCGAAACTTTATGAGCTTCAGGTCCTCTAAACCCGGGGCCGAGTCTGGACTCCGTGTGGGGCCGGCGCTTGACCGCTCATGATTGGGACAAGCGTTCTTAGATACATACCTACCTGTAGTGATGACACAAGGATAGAGGAACAAGCATCTGAGATCCGTGTAATGCGATGGTGGGAGACAATTGCTGATTAACTTGACGAGTCCGTTAGTTAAGGTCATCTTTGTCTGAGGTTCTGTTGGCATAATATGAAATGATATCATCCACTGGTAGGTAGGTATGGTGCACTCAAAGCTCCCGCTGAACTGGCACGGCTGGGCTGGAATGGTCGGTGTGAGTTACCTCATGGCTCTGACGTAGTTGAACCTAAGCTCCACTCCTTGTAAGCTCCAGCGAGCCTCGGGTTATGACACCAGACTCCTCACCAGCTTTTAGTGCTACTGTACAAGTAGTTGAGTGACAGTTGTCAATATGCACTATCCGCAGGTACTAGGTAATTGGAAAGTACGGATTTGAGCATTCTCATTCTTCAGGGTTCCTCCTTGGCAGTCAGGGCGGGCATCGAACCCCCCCACTTCCACATCCTGCTGAACAAGACAAGGGCTTGGAAGGGCAATCCTTTTGCAACGCGGGGCAGATCTGATGGCTTGGTCCTCAGAAATGATTGGATCTTGATTACATACTACGTAGATAGCCTTAATTCGAGTCGATGCCTGTTAGAGTGGAAGTCAAGGCCCCGCCACTTCTCCTTGCCACTACTTCATTCACTGCTGCCTTTTATACGTACCCGTCTAATGCTAATCTACCTTGGAAGGAAGGTGCCCAGAAACGTGATCGTTCAGTGCTTATCCCTAGGTTGTCTGAACCGGGCTTTTATTGGCGTCATTTTGGTCATCTCTGTCACCTTGGCCGTTGATGTTAGCACCGGGCCATCCGCTCCGTCATTGCTCTCTATTCTACTGTCCTCTATCGTTCCCTGATATCTTTCTCCTTTAACAACACCACTCTCAAATCTTGACCTCAGAGACCACACAAAGCCCTCTGGCTCTACCACCCACTACCGTAATTGCCGCTCGCAAACGACATCTTTATTTCTCAAACTCCACTTGAGCTCCAGCTCTCTGCGCGCGGTCACAGGCTTAGCTACCGACGCTGTGCCCCAACTGACTCCTAATAGATCATATAAAGCCTCCCCCTCTCTCCGCACCCAACAAAGCTCGAACTGCACCTCTAACGGACCGTCCTCTCGTACGTTTATCTGACGGGTTTCCATAACGGCACTCTCTGACAGCCTCAGCAATCTGGTCAGCAACAAACGCAGGCAGTAGCCCATAAGAACAAGCAACAATGGTCATGGGCCTTGTCTCTCATGGACGCCGAAGGGCCGGCAGCACCGCGAGTAAGTTGTGTTTATCCGCTTCTCTTATAAATAACCAGATCAGCCCGTGACGGCTTCACTGCGCAATCAATCACATGGAAACTCTTGCTTGCTACCCTGAAGCTTGGGCTTGGTGTCGCTCTTTCAAGACGTCACCCAAGAGCTGCAGACTGCTGCACTACCACTACCAGTATCCATAGCTTGGAGCTCTAGTGAAAGGGTAGCCCCTCTGTTCTCTTTCTATTTGGTTCAAGCGCTCGCTCACCCACATCATAAGTCGTACTGGATCCCCACTCAGCAAATCCGAATCCTCCGTCTCTGTCCCTGTCCCTGACTTCATAGCTATCGATCGAGTTCTGCCCCTCCCAAATCTGCACCCCTCCAACATTTTTTTTATGATCTTTTTTTTAATTTTTTCTTCTCTTTAATTTACTTCTTTGTCACAGAAGAGTCGTCATGTTAACAAACTGGTTTTCGCAACCTGTAGGCACACGCTCCTCGACCGACGACCCTCGCGGTCCCGACGCTGAGGATGATACCCTTGTGATGGAGCCCGATCAGGGCAATGGTGAGCCCCTCCTTCGTTGCAGCTTTGCGTCGACTTTGGCAATGCCTGTTCGATGGCGACCCAGCCTGTACCTATCCTTTCGGCAGCGTGCTGACTATCGTGATGTATTCAAGTCCTCTCCCATATCATCTCCCAACTGCGACCTGGAGCCGATCTCAGCCGTGTCGTTCTTCCTACTTTTATTCTCGAACCCCGCAGTATGCTCGAGCGCATCACGAAGTGAAATCCCCCGTCTAAGTCATGAAAACCTCTATATTAACGTCTTGAGTGCAGCTTCATGTGCCACCCGGAGATGCTACTCCAGATTCCATCCATAGATGATCCCGTCGAGCGCTTCGTATCCGTAGTCAAGTTTTACCTCAGTGGTTGGCACATCCGTCCTCCGTGAGTTTTATGCCTGTTGCTGAAGTCGATGCGCCAGTCACTAACAACTTGTAGAGGCGTCAAGAAACCCCTAAACCCTATTCTCGGTGAAATCTTTACTTGCTACTGGGATTTTGAAGATGGAAAGCGCGCATATTACATTTCTGAACAGACTTCTCACCACCCGCCCAAGTCGAGTTACTTTTACATGGCCCCTGACCACCATATTCGTATCGATGGAACCCTCAAACCCCGAAGCCGTTTTCTCGGAAACTCTGCCGCTAGTTTGATGGAAGGTATTGCGTTCTTGAGTTTGCTGAACCGGGGCAAGGACCCTGCGAAGGGAGAGCAATAGTATGTTGGCATTCGCATCCAGGCTTTCATGGTTGTTTGGTTCTGCAGCCTATGTTCGCTATAACAGCTGGCAGTGAGCGGTTGCTGACAAGATCTTAGCATCCTTACCCAACCCAACATGTATGCCCGGGGCATTTTGTTTGGCAAGATGAAGTATGAGCTTGGAGACCATAGCTTTGTCCGATGCCCCGAGCTCGACCTAGTCGCTGATGTCGACTTCAAGACAAAGGGCTGGGTTGGTGGTACTTATAACGCCATTGGGGGAGTGATCAAGAGAGAGAGCACAGGCGAGGTCTTGTTTGAGCTTTCTGGTCTCTGGAGTGAAGAGATGTACATTAAGGACATGACGGTGGGTACAACCGATTACAACAAAAGTTTATGTTTGGCTAACTTGAATAGACTGGTCATCGGGAAATGTTCTTCAACGCCTTACGATCAAAGCCTTCACCACCTTGCGTACGACCAATTGAGGAGCAGGAGGAACGAGAGTCTCAGCGACTCTGGGATAAGACCGCTAGAGCCGTCAAAGACCGAAACCACGAGCTCGCGACAGACGAGAAGACTAAAATCGAGGACCGACAACGCGAAGAGGCTGCTCAACGAGCCCAAGAAAATATTGAGTGGCACCCACGCTTATTCAGGAGAGTCCAAGGTGGCCCTGGTGGACTGGAAGAAGGCGAAGAGGATCTCGAATGGGTCATCAACGCCAGTGTGTCAGTGCTGACAGAACTAACTTGCTGAGATTTGGCTGACTTAAGTTTTAGTGACCATGCTGCCGCTCCTGAGAAGCAAGCCGAGCAAATCATGGCCATCTACCCCATTGTCAAAGGACAAAAGTCGAATCAACGAAATGTCATTCCTCCTCACAGTCCTTCTACCAAACCCGCTCATACACCGGCACCCCACCCCGTCGAGAACCATATCGACGATAACCTCATCGACTTTGACGATACACCTGCCTCAGTCAAAACGGAACAGCCACAACCTGCCGAAGCATCAAAGCAATCTGAGATTCAAGGACTGCTCAGCTCTACCGGAAAGCAGGCCGACGGGCCGCTCATTGATTTCACAAACGACCTGAAAAAAGACCTACCACCCACCACACAACAATAAAACGAGGAGATGAATTTCGGTTATTTCTTAGATATGACAAGAGGCAGCGAGGACTGACTTTGCTTTGAAACAGTTGGACAACGACGGAAGCCGGGGATAGGCTATATCAACATTGGCGCGCATCGGGATTAGTTATACATGGGTATTTGCATTATCCGTGGTTTTACAATGAGAGAAGGGTTTCAACACCGGCCTCTGCCAAGTGACTCCTGCAATATTCTTTTCGAGACATATTTGATAAGGCAGGGGTATCCGTAATGGTTGAATCGCCCATAAACCCTTACATAAGAACTATTAGAACATAACCCCAGCCCCTAAACGCCGTGACCGTCCCATCCATATTGCATTTCCTTCCACCGTCCTCAACTACAGAACATCAACACACAAGTGGCTAGTAGCGGCGTCTTGTAGGCTCAGGTGTAGGCGAACGAGACGCGCTCTTCTCATCGCGGCCGCGTTCCTTAAGCCACTTCTTTGTGCTGAGAGTGAGATCCCGATCAAGTTCTTCGCCGGGATTCTTTCGATGGATGAAGTTGCAAAATCCTCCTCGAACACACCCTTCGCCCGAGTTCAATCGACAACAGGCCTCACGGAAATCGGTAACGGGACTCAGTTCACAGTATATCGGGCGCGCAGCGTACCATCGACTGTTGAGCTCGTCGCAGGCCTTTTGGGCCGATTCCTCATACTTGAAACGGGCGTAGACGTTACCGATCAAATCTGTTGAAAGTTAGCATTTGCAAGCCCAAAAACACATTGAATCAGGGAATAACCTACGATCATTGTTGTTGTCGCAGACGACAAGCTCCTCCAGTTCGCCATATTTGCAGAGCTCACACCAGATATCCTCATAGAAGGCGTCGAAGTGGTTCTGGAGTTGAGAAGGGTTCATTCGGTTTTTGGGGTCGTATGCCGGGTTCTGGTAGAGGTTGGGCATGAGAATCGTCTGACTATAGGAAGGCTTGACGTGCTTTCGCGAGCAGCGATCACCGTGACGACAAGCACCGATTTTCTAGATGCGCGCGCAGAGTCAGTAATCTGTGCCTTGCGACGGAGACGCGTTTGGGATAACTTACGAAGTAGAAAGAGCAGTTGACCTTGTCAAGTTCCGTGCCGAAGATTGAGGCGAGGAAGTTAGCCATGATCGCGGTTGTTTGGACGGCGGCGATAATGAGACGGATTAGAAATGGGGAGTTGGTGATGAAGACCTAGAAGTTTTGAGGTTGAGTACCTATGGAGGTTAGTATTAAAGATGCGTTGATGAGTACGTACTTTCTCACGTGCGATAGAAGACTTCAGCCTTCTGTGGCTTGATAAGCCATATCGCCACAGTTCAAAATCATCAAATCATCAAAAACGTTAGTGTGATTGACTTTTGGCAGGGGTTCATCTTATCGGCCTAAGACGCAAGCCTCTCCTGAAGCCTCGACTGAGCTCTGAGAGGCCAAAGCATAAAGTCGCTGTGGAGAGCTTCCCCGAACCTTTTCTGGCAATTGGTTTAATTTCGACAGGGTCTTTGTTTGGTACGTTTGGAGACGAAACGCAACACAGACAAGGTGCTCGCTCTCCTGCAAAAGTCTCCTATACTATTACCCCCCGATATACAACCTGACCGTCGATTCTATTCACATAATTTATACATCCCTTTTTTGAGGTGGATCATTAGGCAATGATTGCGACATCATAATAAATTTCTCCTCTTTGTTTACCTAAAGGAACATCCATCCCCTCAACGATGGACCAAGCAGACATCCCCGCGCTGCTGGCGCGCATGGCGAGTAATGAAGATGCTTCGCGCAAAATGGCAGTCTTCAAACTGCAAAACTCGATTAATGATCCAGCATTTGCCGACGTCTTCATCTCCTCGGGCGGTCTTGTTGTTCTTCGTCGGCTCATCATGACAACTGCTGGCAACACGCTCGCCTACTCTCTCCAAAGTCTAACTCGACTGTTAGAAGTTGATATGGGATGGGATATTTTCGAAGGCCCGACGGCCAGCGATCTCGTCGAGCGCGTTGTCGAATTGATTGTTACAAACCCGCTTGTCAATATCCTCAGAGGTGCCATGTCCATCTTGGTTGCTCTCGTTGGCCATTCTCAGTCCACCAACCGAACCGACGCCACGAACCGAACACCAGGGACTTTTGGCTTCCGCGCGCTGAAGCCTGCAGTCGCTGTGCACCCGAACTTCTTTGAGTTAGTGATACAGCAGCTGCAGAGTGCAGATCATGCTCTGTGTGCCAACGCACTCATGTTGATCAACGCCCTGATTCGAGACGCCGTGTCTGGTGAGGGCTCAATCAACGGCGGAAAAGCCAGCGCGGGGTCAGGAGAGGATTGGGCCAAGTTCATCAAACGACTCCAAGACTTGGGGCTTATCAAGGCAGTCCACAGGCTCATGCAGAGTTCTGCGCTTCAGGACCTGGCGCATCCCATGCTGGAGTTTCAAACACTAACAAAGATCCTATTGAGGAAGTGGCGCGAAGTCGATGTTGACCTAGAACGGCCAGAGCACCGAAGAGCTCTCAAAGGCCTTCATCTAGCGAGTGCTCCGGAGCGAGTCCCTGTAAATGGACACTCCCCGGGGCAAGACTCGCACGAGACTTCAGGAAAGAAGGGAAGTAGGCGACACAACCCAGAAAAGTGGAGGAGATTAGGATTCGAGACGGAGAGTCCTGCACAGGAGTTCGATATGACTGGCTTCTTGGGGATGATGGACCTGACCGACTACGTGCGCAGGAACGAAGATGGGTTTCAGAAGCTGCTGCTTGAGCAGGCGGGGAAGCCTGCATCTGAGCGTTGTCCCGTGGCCAGAGCCAGTTTTACTATTACGATGATATTGTACGACCATTTTGATGTTGACAAGACGGATCTGGATGATGTCAGGGGTTACCAACTGTTGGAGGCCAAAGACCACGACAGATTGTTCAGGCCCTTGCTTCTCCAGTGGTCTCGGCTACACACTGCAGGTCTCTATGCCTTCTTTCGGGTATGGAAAGTTACGGGTGCGGAACAGGGTGACTTCGAGAAGGTGGCCGAACTGATTAGGATTCTAGTCGACCACGTTGTCGGAGGAGCTACGAGGACAAAAGATGTCGCTGAGGTAGAAGAGGAGATGCAGGAATTCGACGTACCACGACTGCGCGACCAGCAGATGGGTCTGTTGGAGATGTCGTTTGAGAACACCTGGGGTCAGCATCTCCAACAAGTGAGAGAAGAACTGAAGCAGGAGGCTCTGCAGTTCGTCAAGGAGCAACGAATCCGATGTCTTCTTCAAGGGTCTTGGTTCTCAAAGCCCACGCCCAAACGAGACAATGGCGCAGTCAAGCACCGACTATTCACGCCTACGCCATGGCGATATGCGAAGCTTTCTCACAATCGGCGATATCTACATTACGCTGATTTTGAGGAAAAGGCAATAACAGCACCTTCATTGGATTCGCTTGGTGAAAGGGTTGACCTCAGTACCATTAGCTCTGTCGTGTCCAATGTGTCGGCGCCCAATGAAGATTCAAGGAGCACTATGAGTGATATGATGGGCAAGGGCGCAATTCCCAAGACGACGACCAAGATCACTGTCTATAGCTTCGTGAACCCCGCGGAGGCGGCACGGGGAGCAGACGACAAGGAGCAACCAATCTTTACGCTATGGCCGTTAAGCCACAGTCTCGCGTCTGAGTGGCTGGACGGACTGTTGATGCTACTGAACCAATCACCCATCACGGCAGAGACTAACAAGCTTGTGAACCTGGTGAGCGAGTACGGGCTTAAGATTCGACTGTTGAACGTGCGAATGGATTCCGCGTTTGAGGTTCCCGAGCCTGGAGCCGGAGTGATTCCGAGCCGAGAGGGTCTTGACGAGGACTACTTTTTTGAGGTGTGAGAGGAAAGATGGTGGAGCGTATTGTTGATTTTCTTTTGTTACATACATCGGTTTTTTGTGGGTTTTTTCTTCTGCGATTCATAATTATACCCCATATCATTGCACGGCGAGGCCAATAAAGGCAGCATAGCGAGCGTTGTTTAGATGAGATGAGTACAATTGCAACAAGAGTATATTAAATATGAGTAGCGTAGTCCCTTTGGGCTTGTTACTGAAGATCTATCTCATGGTTTGCCATGCCGACATGATAGTCTGTTGTTCCTCGTGTTTGTTCATGCTCATGCATTCCAAAACAGCAAGCCTTCTATGCAATGTTGAAAGCCTTTGATATGATGGTTTCACAAGGCGTAAAAGTTATTCATTTCTACTGCATATCATGATCGAGCTTGTACTACTATTTGACCAAGATGACTTTTGAAGCGCTGTAGCGCCCGGCAATGTTTGCTGTTGGAAGTTCATTTCCGAGGAAAGTATCCCCAGTCCCTCAGATGGCGGTCACTCATGCAATGGCAATCAGTCCTAGTGGAGGGGGAGGATTGAATGGCTTAGAATGGTTCGGCTTCATGCCGACTCAGAGACGGGCCAGAGCGGCGGTCCGGGGGTATGGGGGTAGACAATGGATCAATGGGTCTAAGCACTAGGTAAGTCAAGACGAAGGAACTGACATGTATATGTGCATACAAATCCAGAGATTTGAGCCCTTTGTCAGATACTGACTGATGCCCGAGTATAAACAGTCAGTCAGAGCCAACCTCGGGAAAACTACAAGATAGAACGCTTGAAGATTGTGGGTAATCTTTCGATTTAACATTGGATAGCCAGAACGAGAGTACATAGTTGGGCAGCCTCGGAACAATTTTCTATGGAGCTTGGAGCTTGGAGGATGTGGGAGTGGATCTACAAATAGGTCGTGGATCATGGTGGTTGGATCGTATAACGATGGAGAAATTCATCTGCTGGAGTGATCTGTCTGTCTGGTTCTGATATGGGCTGAGGTTGTATTGTATCCCTCAGCAGTAGAGCCCATCCCATGTGAGTGAACTATATAAGGATTGACCCAATATCCTACCTTATAATACTGCCAAACATTGCATTCAGAGCCTCGAAAAGTCCATAAAATCTGGACCAAAACCTACCCCAAAATTTAGTCTAGATACTGAGTACTAGTTCTTTGTTTGGTGGAAGGATACCTACAATACTGAGGCACACATCAAAAGCGGTGACGCCTCGTCTTCCACTTGGCTGGCTGCAACTGGTGTCGCGTGCATAAGCGTGAGGCCCCTCTCTATGAGGTGCGTCTATGTACGCTTCGCTGGAGAGGGGAGAGCAGTAAAAAAAGGTTACAACCCAGTTTTTTAGCTGTACGAGTTACAAGCAAGCTCCCGGGATGGCCAAGGAAGTACCCATCGGAGCCCAGTGGAAGAGGAAAGAAGATGATTGCGGTGTGCAATTCGATGCTGATCGTGTCGTGCGTGTATGCTTGGGCGCTCTTGTTTGTTTTAGTTTTTATTTTTACATTTACATATCAGGAAGAGATCGAGAGAAGGCGGAGCTAGCCTCCGTATTTATTTTCCCTCTGCCCACCTCTTTCCTTCCCATCTTTTTTCTTTTCTTGGTCAGTCATTGACATGACCCTCTTCCATTAGAACCTCATTTGTTTAGGTTGGAGAGGGGAAGACAGACAACAAGAACTGAGCACGAACATCTCTCCTCAGGCCTCTCTCTGTCCAAGGGAGAGAGGCATTGTTGCGGGCTGCCAGCCCAGTAAAAACTGGCTGAAGATCAGCAACTTTCGGGCTGATTCATCCCTTGATCGAATATTTCGTATTCACCGAATTCCTCCCCATCACCGCCTCGCATCGCATCACCTCACCTCCTCTCACACCTCATCACATCACATCGCCTCCATCAGATCCGATTCTGAGGTACGTACTCCTTGGCTTGTGGAGATCCGAAATCCTCAATCTTGGCCCTGCCAGGCTGGAGAGACCACCCCTGAAGCTTGAAGCTGACAGGAAACGCGTCCTTTCAGCAAATCACGACTCGGGAAAAAAGTTGTCCCCTAAAAAAGGACAGCCAATTTTATAGGGAACCTGTACTGTACCGGCACTTCACTGGCCAGTACCTACAGAACAACAAATTAATTAAACCCTCCCCCCTTCTCCCTCATCGCCTTCAGCATTACAACCGTAATTCTGCGACATTTCGTTTCTTCTTGGTCCCAAACCCTTCTCTTGAATTGCTGTTGAGCTACGCCTCGGTATGTTCTTGCCCCTTTTTGAATACTACTCGTCAGCTTGTGGCTTCTTATTTGATTAGCCTGCGCCTCGTATCCCACCCCCTTTAACATGTGGTTTCGTGCCAGCTTGTCCTCAACTTTTTCTGCTGCCTGAATCTATCATTGTTCCTTATACTGACCTTTTAATTGCTTCACTCAGCTCATCTGAAGAGTATCCATTCTTTCACCTTGGACACGCAATCGACTTTCGTCACTCTTCCTGATCGATAATTCTGTTGCCTATCTACCAAGTTCATAAAAGCATTCACTCCCGATTCACTACCTGTGCTTCCACACCAACAACACCAAACACCCTTTTAGAATACTGCATCGCACGAATCAGCCACCATGTCACGAATTCAAATCCCTCTCGACGTTATCACGTCCCGCCTCAACTTTGGCGACCGGTTTCAGGGTCTTCGATCTGGTCCTCTTAGCGGCCGCTTCTCCAACCTGCGACCCGTTGGCGAGTTCCTCGACTTCAAACGTCTCTCCAAGCCTGCCAACTTTGTTGAGATGCAGTCGCGCGTCAACTATAACCTGAGCCACTACTCCAGCAACTATGCTGTCATCTTTGTTATGCTCAGCATCTACGCCCTGCTCTCCAACTGGCTGCTACTCTTCGACATCATCTTGGTAGTCGTCGGTATGTGGTTCATTGGCAAGCTCGATGGTCATGATCTTGAAATTGGTACTTTTCGAGCCTCTTGCTCGCAGCTTTACACTGCACTTGTTTGCATCGCCGTTCCTCTGGGTCTGATTGCTTCGCCTTTCACAACCCTGCTCTGGCTTATTGGCGCATCTGGCGTGACCATCCTTGGTCACGCCGCATTTTTGGACAAGCCCATCGATGAGGCTTTTTCCGGGGAGGCGGTCTAGGTGGTCGGCCGCAATCTCCCGAATTCGCGCCCCAATGGGGAAGACCATCGAGGCGCAGACAGGGGAGAACAGACGGGGACTCTGCGTCTCGCGGACGTCAAAGAAGGGACGTTCGTGTGGAGGAATTGGATTCAGATGAAGATGCACGAGGCGTTGGTGCCTCGTCGAGCAGTCGCTTCACCAGTGACCCTCTTCGTTTTACGGGAATAGATTTGGGTAATCGGGAACGTGGCTTGGTACGAATGGGTGATTATCAAGATTCGGAGGATTCAGAGGATGACAGTGAGAGCAGCGAGGATGAGGAGTTTGAACAGTATCTTGCGGAACTGGCTGTCCATGATCGGGAGGAAGCCCTGGTACAGTCGGCAATGCACCGTATCGACCGTGCAAAGGCTAAGGGAAGAGCGGATGTTGATCTCAACGATGAAGAAATGGCGGCCCTGGAGCGACGACGCAAGCGAGATGAGGCAGCGAAAAAGAAGAAGAGCAGCAAGAAGCGCAAGGACTCGCGAGTCGCTGTGCCTTTGACCCAGCTCGAGCCGACATCGCGCAAAAAGAAGACACCGCCAGTCTCTGGTCAACCACGATCACAGTCACGGGCTCGGCAATCTTCTTCTAATAGCAACATTGCCGAGGATCAAGACCGTTCGTCACGCCCCTCCATGGGTTATTTCCCGCCACCAGCAACAGCAGGTCGACCGCGAGCCGGCACAACGTCGTCTCAGCGACCCCAAAGTCGAGTGAGGGCACCATCTAACAGCCGCCAACCTTCTGATAGTTCAGTGATTGTCCGTCGAGGTAGAAACTCAAGCCAGGCTCCTCTCGATCCATTCCAGTTCCAGGTCGCGGGCGTTCAGGCGCCAAGCCCAGCTGGATCATGGAGACAATTTTCAGGAGCTCAGCGTGGACCCCGAAAGAGTTCCCGGCAAATGAATCATGATGGATCAAGCGAGGATGAGAGCGAGAGTGAGGAGGAGTCCGACGAGGAGAGAGAAGCCTCAGTAGAGACGACCTCTAGCGATGATGTCGGTAGTGGAGCTCAGATTGTTGTCGAAGAGTCATCCCCTGAGCCTTCCAAGCCCGAGCCAGTCAGGAGAAATCCACCTCGGACTTCGAATTCATCATCTACATCCAAGCGAAAGCCTGCGGCGAGCAGTGGGCGGCGGAAAAAGTAAAGAGTTATGATACTAGACGATAGGAGAAAAATACCCCCATTCAGAAAATTCACATCTCTATTTAGTGTTGATAGATCATCCGTCAATTAGAGCATAATCATCCTTGATGTTCAATGGTGGGTGATACGGCTGTAAAATATTCATGATAGACTAATGATAGTTCTTGGGTGGGTACCTACTAGCTGGAGCCATGTTACGGATATCCATGACAGCCAGTGATGAGCTGGCAGCAGTACGTACCCTCGGCTCTGGCCGATCTAAACCCCTGTCAAGCGTCGCCAGCTGGAGATACCGAGGGGGAGCTCCAGCAAAACAATCCAATCTAGCGACGAAATAGGTAGTCACGGCCCCAGACCAACCGGAACTTCATCTCCATCTCCAACTTCAAGGGTCTCGACTGGACCTCTGAACTTGCATCCTCCACCAACACTCCACCGCATCGTATCTTGATATTGACCGATATCGCAACTGCTTACAAAGGCCATGGCGCCATCATCATCATCAAACTCAGCCGCTGCGTCGCGAAGCGCAAGTCGACGGCTCATAAAGGAGTTGGATACATGGAGCTCAGAACAAAAGGAAGAAAAGGGTATCGAACGTCTCGGACCCATCAACGAGGGCGACTTGATGGAATGGGAAGCTGTCATAAACGGACGAGATATAGGTCACGGCTACGATGGTAAGTCTCTCTCCCTTGTCTCGGTCGTTCTCACTTACTGATAATATCTCCACAGAGGGACGCTGGCTTATTAACATCTCCATCCCATCGACATACCCCCTCGCACCACCCAAGATGACGTTTGTCACGCCCATCGTGCACCCCAACATTGCGCTTCAGACCGGCGAGATCTGCCTCGACTTGCTCAAGGATGCGTGGACGCCTGCTTATAGTGTTCTGGAGTGTGTCCGCGCTGTGCGCATGCTACTGGGGTGCCCTGAGACGGATAGCCCGCTTAACGTTGACGTTGCGGCGCTGTTGCGCTCGGGCGACGTACTTGGTACAAGGAAGCTTGTTGAATTTTGGTGTCGGGATTCTGATGGGAGATATGAGGGGCCTTGAAATGCTATTTATCCGTCGGGATTGCTTGGGGATAAAGAATGGGTTTGGATAGTGGAGTTAATGGCTTGAATATGGGTGGTTTAGTAAGATGATTTATTAGAAATCTGGCTGGGGCTTACAGACATTCTTGGATTTCTTGTATGCGTAAGTTGATGGCGCCTGATTCTGCAATGACATGCAATCCTCCTTGTCCTGATCATAATTAGCTGCACAGAATGTTGAAAGATATGATCTTAAAGCTTGTTTTGAACAGCATAACAAACGCACCCGCAGATGCTCATCTATTCCATAATTCTCCCTCCATGTTCGTCCCCAATGCTCGATTTTCTTACAGGAATATGTAAACCAATATAATATGCTCAACCCTGCCAAGACATTTTGCCTTCCTTGAAGCTGTCGCATTCCTTGAGCTACGCGGCTTTTATTCTCCTCTCCGTTTTGAAAAATTGTTCAAAGGATGCACTACTAAACGCCGTGACCTGTACCCACCCAAATTGAATCGTGAATTCCCCAACAATTGTTATAAAAGAGCAGCCATTGCTACTATTTCCCAGTACATTGTATCTCTTCCCGGGCCTGGTGGATCATGAAGAAAGACCGCAGAAGGATATTGGATCATGTTGCCCATGTGAAACAGCGCATGATGATGTTACTCGTTATAGTGGTAGACCTAAAGAAGTGTTAAGGACAGATCTCGATATAATGAAAATTAGTTGCTGACCTTATAGTTGGGGAGGCCATATGGTTGCCAGCCCAATCGTTTTGCCATCTTGGCGAAACCTTCAGTCTCAATGAGGTGATAGAATGGGAAAGGGGGAAACATGGCACCATCACGATGCACGTCGGCTTTTACCAGAAGAGCAGTACCTCCAACTCCATCAAGGGGTATCACCAAGTTGCGGTCACCGCCCTCGACTGCCAGGTACGCCATAAGGATTCGATATGTCGGCATCTCAGCGTAGCCCTCGAGGAGAATCTCATCGGGGCCCATCTTGGCAGCGAGTGCCAACGCTGTCTCGCTATCTTGCCAACTGTTGAAGTCATATGGTCGCTCAGCCATCTGCTTGTGTTCCTCGTCGTAGTATCGCTGGAAGCAGTTAGGGACAATGAGTGGCTTATCAAAGGAGGCGAGATCCTGGATCAGCGATGCCGGAGTCTCGATAATGTCGGCATCCAACCACAGCACCCAGGAAGTATCAGGACCAAGGGTTGTAAATAGTAGAGAGTTTCGAGCCTTGGACATGACTTCGCGACGGGCCTTCTGATTTTTGAGCTTGTGGCGCTCGGCTTCATCTTGGGAAACAATAGCAGGATCGAAATCTTGTCGCAGAATAATGATGCTTTTAAATTTGTCGCCCTCGCGACCATGCTTCTGCGTCTTGTGGATATGTTCCTGCAACTCGGTGGTGGCTTGGTTACCCTCCTTGGTCTTGGGGAGGATAAAACCCAGTGTGATAAGCTCATGAGGGTACGACAACCGCAAGAGATTATCCCAGTATCCAGGATAGAATCGAGACATGGGAGTCAAGATGAGGACGTTCTCTCGGTTTGTGATGGGCGAGGTAGTAATGGTGACATTGTTAAGGTTGTAATGCACAACGGGCGGTGGCTTGAGCGGTACGCCAGATCTGGATTTTGACTTTCGGTACGGTGAAGTCGGCGGCGAGAGATGATGCTCTGCGGTTATGGACTCGAATCGGCGAGCGGTGACGGACTTGCCCGAGGGCGAGACGAGGAAGACGATGATGAAGATGCACAGGATCGCTCCAAGCGCAAGGGTCAAGGGGTTCGTCTTCTTGAGACGAACCGCCCCCATGGGTCGGGCCATGAGTGTTGTATTATCGCGCCTGCGAGGCGATGGTAGAGTTCGAGTATACCAGAGTGTGCGACAGCACCGGTTATCGCGAGGATGTCGAGGGCATCAAGCTGAAGGCTGAAGCTAGATCAGGATGCGCCGCAGGGGACACCTCAGGAATAAGTATTAGGGACAGCTTCTCTCGAAAGCTATTGAAGATCCAACTACAGCCGTTGAAGGGGCAAAAGAGAAACGGGAAGAAAAGAAAGAAAAGGTCGTAGAGGATGAGACCGAGCGAAGGGGTAATGAGAGGAATACGAAGTGGTTTCTCTGGCCCTACAAAGGGATAATTAACTGAAGACACGGCGACTGAAGGGTTCAGTTGTCAAGTCCCCAGATCAGGTCTAGCCTAGCGCTAAGCCACGTCGGTGAGTCCTGTTCATGTAGGTACAAGGTACTCACGACCCTGAAGTTCAGAAAGGCCTAAACTTTCAGTAGCTTCAGAAAGATATATATGATTCTTAGATGGAACATTGCTTAGCTGTTAAAAGTAACTGGTTTGGTTTAGTAAGAGATTCCCAACTATCGCATCTATTTCGATGCGAAAGTATACATGCATGGTGAAGTTGAAGGTGAGGCTTGGTTGAGGCCTCTGGAATACCTAGGTCTTTGAAAAAGAAGAATCAGTCAGTGAGGGACAGTAGATAGAACCTACAATAAATATGTAGCAAAGACATCATCTTAAACTATAGTTAATATGCAGATAACTTGGTATTAAACTGGTGCTATTCGTACTCAAAAACGAAATAGTACCACTATCATGCTTCCTCGTATTGTTGCACTAATAATAGAGGCCCCACCTCGATTTAACGCTCAGATGTGGCTTGATTTGTGGCTACCCATCCATGGCATTCATCCCCGGTCCATCTATTGCATGTGCGCAACCTTGCCAAACTTTCCAAGGCAACACAACCTCTCTTCTTCAACCTCAACCTCAACTTCAACTTGCCAAACTTGTCGCAAATTCTGCAAAGTTTCAACTGCAAATACCGACAAAAATGGCTGACAAGATGGATCGCGGTCTCGACGAGATCATCGCTGATACTGTACGTTCTTATCGTCTCCTTTCATGCCATCTCACTCGGTTGATGCACGCGCTCCCGTTTCGAATCAACTCAGGCTGACTTTTTCTTTCGTAGCGCGCCAATCGACCTCGCAACCATCGTGGTCAAGGTCGCCGGCGTGAACCCCGTAACGATTACCCTCGCGACGGTGTTAGAAAGGTTGGTTTCTACGCAAGCCCCAACTCAGCTCCCATCATGAGTCTTTGTTGACATCGGCGGTGCAGGTTGACTTCCCTCGCCCTCCAATGATGCCTACTCGGCCTGTACAACCCTCCTCGCAACTGGTCCTTTCGGTGCTCGGAGCTTTTGTCCATTGAACGGCTTTCCACTCTGAAAATCCCTTGCTGACCAGAGCGTCCCTCCAACTTACAGTCTGTTCGCGACGATTCACGAAACCTCGATAGGTCAGTACAAACCAAGCTTTTCCACCCCTCTCATTTTCTAACTGAATACAGCGAATGGGTCCATGACCGATTCGAGGAGAACAGTAATACTCGGAGACCCCCCTGACCATGACACCGTTTTGACCTTTGTCCAGACAACCGCCGAGCACCTGCTCGCCGCCGCCGCGAATCCCCAGACCAGTGAGTCGTGACGACAGTCAAACACGAACACAACCCTAACCATGTGCGAAATAGAGAGTCCAAGGGATTCAAGCTCCGTGTCGACAACATTCACTACGATCTCACTGAGGAAGACCTTGATGTTGGTAGCCTTTTATGCCTACAATCAAGATACAGTGGCTTATCAGCATATAGGAGTTATTCCGACGAATCGGGCCTGTTGTTCGTCTGCAGTTACGATATGATCGTGCTGGGCGATCTGAAGGCACCGCCTACGTGACCTACGAACTGAAGGAGGACGCTGAGGAGGCGGTCAAACAATTTGATGGCGCGAACGCCAATGGTGAGCCCAAGCTAACAAGCCGAGCTGTGCAACCCAGCTAATGGAATTCAGGCCAACCTATCCGATTGACTCTTCTACCCTCCCGAAACCCCTTTGATACTGCCGTTATGCCCGGCCGTCCATTGGCAGAGCGAATCTCCAGCCCAGGAGATCGAAGATCCCATTCGCCCCACCGCCGGTATGACGATGATGATGCCGCACGTAGAGGAATTGACCGATATATTCCCGGCCAAGGGTCTCGTCGAAGCCCCATGCCCCGACAACGTGGACAGGGCCGAGGTCAAGGTGGCCGTCGCCCCGGAGCCAGACGTGATGGCAGAGAGGGAGGCAGAGAGGGAGGCAGAGAGGGAGGCAGAGACCAGGAGGGTGGCCGTGGCGGACGTGGCAACCCTCGCACTAAGAAGACGCAGGAGGAGCTAGATGCAGAGATGGCGGATTACTTTGGCGGAGACAATGCGCAGGCCGCAGAGCCCGCTGGCCAGCAGCAAGATGCACCCTCTGCACAGGCACAGGCACCTGGTCAGGCTCAAGCTCAAGCTGCGGCCGACGACATCGACATGATCGAGTAACTGCATGGTCACACTCTTTGACTGTAACATCCGTCATGTTCACAACTATGTACACCACCAGAATGTTTAGCGCATTGCATCCAAAAATCCACACCTTCAAATTTGTTGTTAGTAATTGATTTGATCAACCTCCTTGTGTATTACGACGGTTCCATGCATACGATAGTGATCCCTGTATTTGTCAGTTGCATGTTCAGTTGTAGTATCATACATAACATGAGATTACACACCCCTGTGAAGCCCAGGTTTCGGCCAGTGACAAGACCATTAAAGGACATGTTAACGTCAATGCTCATGTTGAAGCTGACGCTGCTCCGGTTACTCGGTCTTTGCTGTGGTCCATTGAGGTTATGTCCATGCATGGTCGCCTGTTGATTAACAGTTCTCATACCGCGCGTCATACCTCCACCGTTCTGGGTTGATATCCAACGAGTGGTTTCGCTTCGAGTCTGGGTGATCGTAAAAGGAGACCCTGTAGTAGGTTTTGCTCCTTGATTTGTTGATCTTCTTGCCAGTTGTCGAGGAGGTAGTTCTTCCACACTGCCTTCTGAGTCCGAATCATGGTCTGAGAAGTCTTCATCTGATGAGGTGTCTTCGTCAGATGATAGATATACGCTCTCGGCGTCGTCGGCATCGCTATCAGGTGATGATTCGGCTCTCTTTTGCTTCTCTCTTGGTTGATATGTCTTGACTGGTACTATGGTCTCGGCTTCTTCGATTTCATCAGGCTGTCGAGGGGTCGAAGTATGAATGGTTTCTGTTATCTTGTCCTTCTTTTTTGATTGTGATGATCTGCTGGTTTCATTTGTAGATTGCGTCTTCCTTGCCTGTGATGAAGTTGCTGATGTTGTATCCTGCTGATGTTGTGATAAGGGAGCCATGATAGATTTTTAATTGTTGTAGTGGATAGAATCAAGAAATTGTTTGGTTTAGGTTGATAACGAATGAGTTGAGCTGTAGGTTCTACTCTATCATACAGTATCTTAAGTTATAATTCATCCTCCACTGCCTGTCAAATGTTCGTCATCATGTGCTTTCTATCTTCAGAGGCGAATCGAATCGGGCGATGAATGGTTCCCCGCGACACAAGAAACAGGGTCGGATCCTTGACGAGTGACGTCGACCTCACCACCAGAAACAGCATATTGTTGTTTAAACCTCGGCTCATCCACAAGCTCTTGATTTTGGTTATTATCACTAAATACAGTACATGCAACCTATTACCTAGTTTGATAAACGCTTCCAGCTTAGTATATTATACATACCTACCTAGTTGTTAGATACTAATTAGTACCTATGTTCTCAACAATTACTACGTAGGTACTGTACTATAATTCGGCAGCCTCCACTACCTACTAGGTAAGTAGTTATGGAGTAGCAGCCGTTGGAATGAATGGCGGAGACATCCACTCTAATTTTAGTGTAAATCTGCCTGCATGCAAATCGATCGATGGGGACAGACTCTCAGATCACCTTACGTTTCTCATATTACTTCCACAAGCTTTTATATCCTCGCAATAACCGGGCGATCTCAAATCGATACCCAGCCTTAGCAAACATCGCCCTTACAATCTTGCATCATGATCGTTTTCGAGCAGTAGAAAGATCATATCCAGCCTCCTGTGCTCTGTAGCGCTCTGGATATTCCCCTCCATTGACATTCGCGCCTTGCATAGTGAGGCTCTAGGCTAGTTCTGCCTGAAGAAGTTACCCTCATGCTTTGTCTGTCTAGAGAGTTTCAACGGCTAGTCTAGAGGTGTTCTCAGGAATACGATTGAGAGGGGCAAAGGCCGAGTATCCAGCCCATGTTGATCAAATATTGTATCGTAATTCGGCCGTCCGTTCCTTGACCCTTAGGCGAAATATACGCATCTATCTAATAGATTGATAGACCCCCCGATGTCACCATACAGGTCTGGTTCTGTCTCCTACTCAGGGTCAATTGAGGGGCTAGAGGGGTTGCTCTTTATTTCAGCCTTTCCGCTCTCACGGTTAGAATAGGGACACGAGTAATGTAAAATGGTATAAAATGAAACGTATCTGCTTCATTTCAAAGCCAATCGTAATTATGGTGCCATGTCTCAAGTTGTTGTGACTATCAACAAGTTGATAGATAGGTACTTATCCATATTAGTTGATTGTCTTTGCTTACAACTAGGTACTTTCCTACCCTGTTCCCCGCGTCACTGCTCCCATTACGTATGTACCTCAAACAAACATATAACCTACAACTAGTGGTGCTTCAGCTATCCGTAACAAAATGTCAACTATAGGATATTCTCTACCCAAAATTGGACTTTTGTCCATCGGCGACATGGGCGTCGGCATTGCAAAACTACTGATCGCCTATGGTTTCACGGTTGCAACTAATATCTCTGGCAGAAGGTATCATTCGCTATATTACCCACATATGGAACAACAGCTCACGAATTTCTAGTCAAGAGACTATTGAACGAGCTCGAGATGCAAAAGTCAAACTCCTAGAGTCTGACATCGATTTGGTAAAGCAGAGTTCTGTAATACTCTCTATCGTGCCACCTAAAGATGCAGAGGCCATAACTACTCGAATTATCAACGCAGTGGCGAACTCGGAAGACCAGGAACAGCTATATTTTTTCGAGCTCAATGCAGTTGCTCCTTCGACGATCAAGGCTATTGAAGCGTCTGTCAAAAAATCCAATTTGCCTATACAACTCATTGACGGAAGTATCCTTGGACATCCTCCAAAAACCAAGACGTCACCATCTGATGCCAACGCAATGTCTTCCAGCAGTAACGACTTCTCCAACTGGGATCGCCCTAGAATCCCAATCTCGGGCTCATATACTTTAAAGTCACTGGCTTTCGGTGAGAAACTTATATCCGTCCTGAACATGAATCACATCTCTCCCGATATCGGTGCTGCAAGCGGACTCAAGATGTGCTTCGCTTCTTTGTCCAAAGGGTTTATCGCTATAGCCACACAATCTTTCACAACTGCGCATGAAATAGGTGTTCTAGACGCTCTTCGGGATGAAGTCGGTAGATTCTCTCCGTCCTTCCTTGCCAATGTCGAGAAAAGCGTACCTGGAATGCCACCCAAGGCGTACCGTTGGGTCAGTGAGATGGAAGAGATTGCCCTCACTTTTCAAGAGGAGGGAGGCTGGGACAGGGGAATTTTTGATGGCGCTGCAAGTGTCTATAAGGCTATTGCAGAAGATGAGGTGCTTGGAATCGAGAAGGTGGGCAAGAGAAAGAGGGGGACAACGTTGGATGATGTGGCAGCAGCAGCAGCGGAGGGATTGCGAAAGAAGAGAGTCACAATAGGATAGGTGAACTGTTTCTAATGGTGTAATTTATCCATGGCTGACCATTAGGAGCGGGTAGTTATACATCTTTATAATACACGCACACACACGCTGGTATGCAGATAAGTCACCAACTCCACGCTTTCCTACACAGCATAGATTCGGGAATTAGGAACGTTGAGTTTCCAATCATTGTTAAACCCAGGTTCCGTAAACATCGAGGCATCAGAGCATGTGACAAAAATGCCCTCGTTGGAGAGCGCACCGAAGTGATTCTCCAACAATCGAGCCCTAGGTCGAGACGAGTTTGCATCAGACTCATGCCCGACCTTGCTGGCTGTTCCAAACACCAAACCCATTCGTCGATTTCCGACTGGTTCGCTATCCGAAGTATCCGTCGACGCGAAGAACTGGATCTTGGAGCCCACGGGGACAAAGTTGCCTCCCTCCATGGCCTGGATGAACCTCTGCATCTCTTCTTCTTCAGAAACAACGAAGTGAGTTTGTTCAGGGTCGAGTGACAGCAATCCCTTCTTTGCGCCCCAGCCGCCGCCTCCGCTCACTGGAAATGTTAGCAAATGGAGCGCAGCATGATTTAGGGGCTCCTCACAAATTTGATACAGCCGGCCACCCTGCCTGTACAGTCTCATCAGTTGATCAGATGTGGAAGCCGTTAGTTCTGTGATGTTTTGACCATCAGAAAATGTTGCCTCTTGGTTGGGGTTGGCAAAAAGAGAGTCGTCTCCTGACTGAGAAAATTTCGGGGGTGTGATCATTGCCCAGATACCCATAGGTGACTGGACCAAATCTGATTTACGGGCATGTAGCTCATCGACTGCTGGCTCAAGCTCATTTGACGCAGGGGCCGATTTATCGTTAATATCAACTCGTCGTACGATATTACCGAAGCTCTCAGTCACTACACGGGGTTGGGTCAGGGGCACCAGGGGAGCCCAGATACCAAGGTCGTTGATCGATGTGAGCTTCTTCTGGAGAGGAAGGGTAATTTTCTGCAAATGTTTCTTGTCTGTCTTCTTGACAAGTTTTGGAGAGCCACTTGATAAGTCGTAACGGCTTATGATAAGTGTCGAGGTCTTATGGTTCTGAAAGGTGGTGTTGGTCAGAGGGATAGTGATGTGCGGGCTGCCAAGGTCCATTGTCAAAGCTGACACTTTGTTGGCATCTGGCCACTCCTTTGGTGGCGCTTTATCCCAAAGCCCTGGAAGGATTGAGTCGAGTTTACCGCGGAGGATGGATAACCCCTGAATGGGTTTGTTATTCGGCACAGGCGGAGCGATGTGGTCGACAACAGCTCCGAGTGTGTGAAACTCGTCTGTCTTTTCGGAACCTGATAGGAGCTCTACGAATTCTGACATGAAGCCGTCCTTCTCTAGCCATTGAGCGTACTGGGATGTTGCAAGAATGACAGCAGCATCATGACGGCTAGGATTGGTTATGTTGATTTCAAGCTTGACGGTTTGTAGTAGTTTTGAAAGGTCCTTTGACATGTCAACAGAGCGTATGAATCTTTTAAAGAAGACACTCACGTTGGCCTTATGGCCCAAGTCAACAGTAAAGTAATCTGACTGTTGATTTGTCGAGTAGGTCCTCCTCGCTGCAACTGAGATGCTACTAAATGCATGGCTCCTAGGAGCTCTCAATGCCAGCCGAAGGGCCATTGAGATGGGTTTATGAGACTTGTAACGTGAGGATAAATGCGCCCGATATTTCAGGTAGAAGTATATGCTCAAGAACGTACCTGTAACAAACGTCTTGTCATTTCATTGAAGTGTCCAAGACGACATACATCTGACGCCCTTGACACCATTGCTGTGCTAGTTTTTGTGGCATGCGAGTGCAAAGCTCTGCGCCACATTTACTAGCCCTTTGAAGTAACTGAAACATTGTGGTCCAATATCGTTCTGACAAGCAGTGAGTCACCGGTATAATCAAGGATATTTAATACGATTATCGATTCTCATCAACCAAGTATTGAGTCACAGAAGTCTTGTTAACGAAGTTCGTAACGAATGGGATATGAAAACGATGGATATCACCCGAGTATAGGAAGAGGTAACCATGCTAAGCCACACTTGACGCCGCCACTTCTGTCAACTGTACCCCTCCATGAACTAAAAGTTATCCCCCGCCATTAGAACGAGGTGACTCAATCTTTGAAATTACAGAGTCACACGAGGGAGTACTCTACCTATATCAATTCGAGGTGCAGGCCATTGCTTGAAGCCCTAAAGCTACGGGCTTCATTCAGTCATCTCCGGCACAACGTTTAGACTCGCTGTGAGAGCACTTCGGGTGCGATCTGTTTCTCCAACAGCAAGACGACCCTTGACAACCACGCGAGTAAATATGGCGACCAACAGTGGACGAGGAAACCCAAGTATGTCATAATCCTTAGGAACAGGGTTGAAATACTAACCGTAGCCTTTAGTCGCGGCCAGCGAGGGCCTCCAAGACGCTACCAACACCCCTCCAGCCGTTCCCGCCGAGGAGAAGAAAGAGATCGCCGAGTCTGCTACTGGCGCCCATGCCTCAGGTCAAGATGCTGGTGCTGCTGCTGCCAGCGGTGCTCCTAAGGTAAAGACTGAGAAGGAATGTATGTGCAGCACCTCCCATTGATACAGTCATATGGTCTCTGACATAATTTCACAGTGGAAAAGGAGCGAAAAAAGGCCGAGAAGCAGGCCAAGTTTGAAGCGAAGAAGCAAAAGGCTGCTGCTACCGCGCCCAAAGCTGCCAAGGAGAAGAAACCCAAGGAGAAGAAAGCGGAGGAGGAGCCCCTGCCCGAATATGTTGAGGACACCCCCGAGGGCGAGAAGAAGCGAATTCGATCGTTCGAGGACCCCCATTTCAAGGCCTACAACCCCATCGCCGTCGAGTCCGCATGGTATAGCTGGTGGGAGAAGGAGGGCTTCTTCAAGCCTGAGTTCAAGCCCGATGGAAGCGTCAAGGATGAGGGCAAGTTCGTCATTGTCCATCCTCCTCCCAACGTTACTGGTGCTCTACACATGGGACACGCTCTTGGTGACTCCCTCCAGGATCTTATGATTCGATGGAACCGAATGCAGGGGAAAACTACTCTCTGGCTGCCTGGGTGCGATCACGCCGGTATATCCACTCAAAGTGTCGTCGAGAACATGCTCTGGAGAAAGGAGGGCAAGACTCGGCATGACCTTGGTCGTGAGGAGTTTGTCAATACCGTCTGGAAGTGGAAGGACGAGTATCACAAACGCATCAACAAGGCTTTGACCAGCTTGGGAGGATCCTTTGACTGGAGCAGAGAGGGTACGACGCCCCTGAGCTTATAGAAGTAAATTTACTAACATGAACCAGCTTTTACCATGGACAAGAATCTGTCCGCCGCCGTTACCGAGACTTGGGTTAAGCTTCACGAGGAGGGTACCATCTACCGAGCCAACCGGCTCGTCAACTGGTGCACAAAGCTCAACACTGCGCTTTCTAACCTCGAGGTCGTCAACAAGGAGCTGACTGGCCGCACCCTTCTCGATGTTCCTGGATACGACAAGAAGGTCGAGTTCGGTGTTATCGTTCACTTCAAGTACCCCGTTGAGGGATCCGATGAACTTGTCGAGGTCGCCACCACCCGTATTGAGACTATGCTGGGTGACACCGGTATCGCTGTTCACCCCAAGGACGAGAGGTATAAGCACCTCATCGGCAAGACTGCTACCCACCCTTTCATTGAAGGCCGCAAGCTGCCTATTATTGCCGACGAGTATGTCGACATGGAGTTCGGTACTGGTGCCGTCAAGCTTACTCCCGCCCACGACCCTAACGATTTCACCCTTGGCCAGAAGCATGGCCTCGAGTTTATCAATATCTTGACTGACGACGGCCTGATGAACGAGAACACCGGCGCTTACAAGGGCCAGAAGCGATTCGACGTTCGTTACACCATACAGGATGACCTCAAGGCCAAGGGTCTCTACGTTGACAAGAAGGACAACGCTATGAAGGTTCCTATGTGTGAGAAGTCCAAGGATATCATCGAGCCTCTCCTGAAGCCCCAGTGGTGGGTGCGCATGAAGGAGCTTGCTGAGCCTGCCTTGACTGCTGTTCGAGACGGGCGCATCAAGATCCGACCTGAAACTGCCGAGAAGAGCTACTTCCGCTGGCTTGAGGATATCAACGATTGGTGTATCAGCCGACAGCTCTGGTGGGGTCACCGATGCCCCGTCTACTTCGCCAAGATCGAGGGCGGTGCTGGTGATATCCCTGAGGAGAAGTTGTGGTTCGCAGGCCGAACACGGGAGGAGGCTGAAGAGAAGGCCAAGGCTGCTCTCCCTGGCAAGACTTATACTCTTGAGCAAGATGAGGACGTCCTCGACACATGGTTCTCCTCTGGACTCTGGCCCTTCAGCACCCTCGGTTGGCCTAACAACACACATGACCTCCAGACTCTTTATCCTACAGATGTCCTCGAGACAGGTTGGGATATTCTCTTCTTCTGGATTGCCAGAATGATTATGCTCGGCCTCAAGATGACGGGTGAGATTCCCTTTAAAGAGGTTTACTGTCACAGTCTTGTCCGAGATTCTGAGGGTCGCAAGATGAGTAAGAGTCTGGGTAACGTCGTTGACCCCTTGGACGTCATCTCAGGTATCCAACTGCAGTCCCTTCACGACAAACTTCTGCAAGGTAACCTGCATCCCAGCGAGGTCACCAAGGCCACCAAATACCAGAAGACTGCCTTCCCTGATGGTATTCCCCAGTGCGGTGCTGATGCCCTGCGTTTCACCATGATTAATGCCACAACTGGTGGCGGTGACATTAACCTGGATGTCAAGATTATTCACGGATACCGCAAGTTCTGTAACAAGATCTTCCAGGCTACCAAGTACGTCCTGGGGAGTCTCCCCAAGGACTTCGCCCCTTCCAAGTCAGGCATTGCCCGTGGTAAGACCCTTGCTGAGCGATGGATTCTCCACAAGATGAATACCGCCGCTAGAGAGATCAACCGTGCTCTTGAGGACCGTGAGTTCTCCAAGTCAACCTTGATCGTCTACCGCTATTGGTACAACGAGCTGTGCGATGTTTATATCGAGAACTCAAAGGCCATCATCCGGGACGGTACTCCCGAGGAGCGCGAGTCTGCTATCCAGACGCTCTACACTGCTCTCGAGGCCGCTCTTACCATGATTCACCCCTTCATGCCCTTCATTACTGAGGAGATGTGGCAGCGAATGCCCCGACGACCTGAGGACCAGACTAAGTCCATCATGGTTGCTAAGTACCCTGTTTATCACGAGAAGCTTGATGATCCCGAGTCTGAGCGCGCTTACGAGCTTGTTCTGGGCTGCTCCAAGGCCGCTCGTTCATTGATGGCTGAGTACGCCCTCAAGGATGAGGCTGAAGGTAAGTCCCGTAACAATTCATCCATGAACTCTTTTGCTAACTTATTATAGTCATTATCCAGGCCTACAACGACACTGCTCTCACCACTGTCAAGGATCAGGCTTCTTCTATCAAAACCCTGAGCGGCAAAGGCATCAAGGGGGTCGAGATTCTCGGCCCTGATGCCGCTCGGCCCGCAGGCTGTGTCGCTTATCCCGTCTCTACCGAGGCCTCTGTCTTCCTTCACGTCAAGGGCCGCGTTGATCTCGATGCTGAGATTGCAAAGGCACAGAAGAAGCTCGACAAGGCCAAGAGCAGTATCCAGAAGCAGGAGAAGATCCTCAAGGACCCCGGGTACCTTGATAAAGTTTCAGATGCCGTCCGAGAGACAGATGAGAAGAGGTTGGCAGATGCTAAGCAGGAGCTTCACAGTTTCGAGGAGACTATCAAGCAGTTTGAGCAACTCAAGTTGGAGTAGACAAGACAAGATAAAGAAAAACTTGTTAGAAAAAGTTCCTTGGATTGTGTCTGATCGAGATGTAGAGAAGAAACTAAAAGTGAAAGAAACGGCCAAATAACTTTTATGAATGATCTCACTCTACAACGTCCATTGTTTAAAGCGATGAGACTGATCGAGTATTCAAATTTTATGAGTCGTTATCACCTTGATAAAACACCACGAACTGTTCTTACCAACCTCCCTTCACAGGCCCTTCTTCTTTGTCCTTCCTTGCCCCCCCGCCACTACCGCGTACTGGCTTCGACTGCGCAGCCTCATGCCTCCTGAGCTCTTCTGGGACCTTTGAAATAGAGCTCTTGCTGAGGATCTGTTTGAGGTCGTACATGTTATCAGTATCCTCGGGACCCAGGAACGTAATAGCAACACCACTCTTTCCAGCACGGCCTGTTCGACCGATACGATGGGTGTAGTTCTCGATATTGGTGGCCATGTTGAAGTTGATGACCAGAGAGACGTCGGCAACATCAATACCACGACCAGCAAGATCGGTTGCGACAAGGACTTGCGTCGTCCCGTTGCGCACTGAAGCAAGAGCTGCCTCTCGTTGCTCTTGGGTCTTGGAGCCATGTAGCGTGGCGGTAGTCCAGCCCATTTGTTTGATATCGCGGGCGACAGCATCACAGTTGCGCTTGATGTTGACGAAGACGATGATAGGTGGCGCGAAGGCATCTGAAGAAAGAATCTCCTGTAGACGCTTCTTGCGACGATCTTCTCCTGGAATGAACTCGACACGTTGCTCAACTGTGTCGACGGCCTCGCCTGCGTTACCAATGGTGACTATAGCTGGGCGACGGAGGTACTTTTTTGCGATCTTCTCTACCAGAGGCGGCATGGTTGCTGTGTACATCATAGTCTGCCTATATCGATCGTTTCCTCCTAGGTAGCGCTTCATCTTCTGTGCGTCTTCAGCATCCTCCGTGTCAGGCTTCTCGTTGTTAACTGGTAGTGCGTCGAGGATCTTGTTTACGGGCTCTTCGAAACCCATATCGATCATACGGTCTGCTTCGTCCATGATGACGTAGCAACACTGGCTTAAAACAAGCACTCTACGATCGATACAATCGATGAGACGACCGGGTGTAGCGACGATGATTTCAGCGCCGTCGCGCATATTGTAGATTTGTTCCTCGATAGAGTGACCACCGACAATGCTTACGACACGGAATCCGAGGGGGCCAGCGAACTTCCTGGCTTCAGATTCAATCTGCTGGACCAGTTCTCGCGTAGGAGCGATGATGAGAGCATATGGGCCGTCGTTTTTATTGAATTCGTCCAGGGGCGGTAGATCGGAGATGTAAACCAGCAGGGGTAGCAGAAAAGCAGCTGTCTTTCCAGAACCGGTGACGGCAACACCGATGAGATCGCGAGCTTGCAAGGCGATAGGGATGGCAGCTCGTTGAATAGGTGTGGGCTCCTTGTAACCAACCTCGTCGACGATCTGGAGTAGGCGCTTGGGGAGATTCGATTCTTGCCAGCTACGCATGGGGTTAGGGATCAAGCCGCCCTTTGTAGCGATGCCAAAGTCTTCCTTGAATATGCGCCAATCTCGTTCGCGCATATCGTCCAGTGCCTTTTCAGTCCATCGCTTACCCAGTCCTGTTCGATCCGCTCGTTGTCTCGCCTTGTCGCGAGCCCGGAAGAAATCTTCCATGATGCCCTTGGCTCTTTCTTTTCCACTCTCTGGGTCTCTCTGCTCGATCATCCTCGCTCGTTTGCGCGCTCTCTCCTCAGCCTCATCATCGAACTCGCCGCCGACACCAGCGAATGAACCGTTATGGCTGACAGCCTGTCGAGTATACAAGGGATCATTGTCGCGCGAGGTGTCTTCGTCGGCGTCCCATTCGAAGTTGAACTTTTTCTCCGTGGTGCGCATTCGCTTCTTCTTTGCTGAGAAGTTGGACTGTTGATTTACTTGGGGGCCGAGGTATCGCGATCGTAGGAGGGTAGCCTCAATGTCCTCTGCGGATTGCTTATCCGCAGCCTGTTTATCACCCTTCCTGTTATCCCTTCCCCTTCCTCGTCCCCTTCCTCGTCCTTGGTCTCGATCCCCATCTCGATCCCGGCCGTTTTCCTGGCTCATAGCCTTAGGGCCAGTCGGTACGCGTGCATTTGGAGCATCGTCGGCCCATTTCCGTTCTTCTCGTCGTTTCTTCTCTTCGAAAGCCTCGCGCCTCTTCTCGTCTTCTTCTTTCTTTGCCTTTTCAGCTGCAGCTGCCAGTCGTTCTCGTTCAGCCTTGGGGATGAACCTAGGCTTCGCGGCGGCATTCGCTGCCTTCTTTTGCCGCAAGATTTCTTCCAAGTCGAGAGGCATTTTCGTTTTTCGTTTTTCGTGGAATGAAAGGATGATCAAGGGGGGTGGGTGGAGGGGAGGTAGGGGGATAACCCAGGTACGGATGCTGTAGGCAGTTGCCCGCGCCACAGAGTGATGATGGTGAGGTACCTTACCTAGAGTTGACAAGGCTTGGAGTCAAGAAAGTATACATGCTGGGATAACGTAGTTGAGGTAACTACCTAAACTTTAAAATTTTATATCTTCATAAAGTTTGGGTTATCTTATACTCTACTCATCTAATCTGCTATATTTTTACAAACATCATTATAATGACTAAGTCCTCGTCTCATATGGTACGGCTCGTTTCTTGAGTATTCGACCCTGAGGCAAGGCTGAAGTGGAGACATTGTCCTAACCAATCACTGGGCTCAATATGATACTGGGTCTGAAAACTTGGGGACCGCAGCCTTGACGATTGGAGAGCTTAAAAGTTCGTGATTGATCACTGCTTCTCTTCCATTCTAGGGAATGCGATCGATCGGCTACAGCCCAGAAAATTCCGAGTCATCATCATGGCTTCAACATCACAATTTATCGGTCTTGCAAAGTCGCTTCCCGCGCCTTTGCAACGCTTCTTCGCCCGTTATCCTCCCGCCGCCATACTCCCCGAAAACGCCCCCAAGACTCATTACCAAGAGGAGAGACCGAACCCTTTCCGCTTCTACAAGCACCCCGTGACGGGAAAATGGCAAGATCCCGTATACTCGCAGCGTCGTCAGGCTGAATTGGTCAAGATGGCCCGTGAGAACGGCGTTGAGGATTTACTACCGGAAACACGCAAGGGCACCGAGTACAAACTGGCTCATCGGGTCGAGCATGGTTTGAGAGTCAAGGGTACTGGTGTGGGACAGAAGGTCAAGGGTCATATTCACGAGCGGCACATGATTGCAAAGTACGTGGACGGTCTTATCATAACGGCGATCATGGAATGGCTGTGTGTCATATTCAATCCACACAAAACTAACTATACTGCAGGATGGAGGCAAGGAGAAAAGCCATGTTGGAGATGCCCAGCCTTATCAAGCGCTGGAAGAGGGTGAGTTGCAAATTCAGCCATGTAAGGTCCGTTGAGCCTTGGATTGCTAACTGGACTCATAGGTGGGCAAATATGGATGGACCAAGTTCCCCAAATAAACGAGAAGATGAGAGACGGAATGACTGCTTTGACGCACCCTGTACATTTATCCGTGTATTTTTACGTACAAGAATATCTACAACCTCTTGTCAAAGACCTGCCTATGTATCTGAGATACAGCTTCCCCTTCGTGATGTATGAGATTGTTCCTCCATCCATTCTGACTTGCGGAGCTTAGAGATGAAGAGTACATCCCGTACGGCAACTGATATTGAAATGCATCATGTTTCACTGTGCCAACTCACACAAGCTCACGATACCTACCTACCTACCTACTAATGTACTTTCTTACCTCAAGATCTTTGTGTCACGTGATGTTTGAAGCCTTCGACTTTGCAGTTACCCGACCTCGAGCGTCCATTTATATGAAACAACATACTATGACACTATCACAACCTATAATGGCCTCATCGAGCACGGCAACACATTATCAAATCCTCAACCTCACACCGACACTCCTCGACACACAACATGACTCTACGCCACTCATAAAGCGCGCCTATCACCGAGCCCTCCTGCGCAACCACCCAGACAAAATCGCAAACTCAGATGAATCCGCTGTATTCTTCACGGTCGATCAAATCACCACTGCTCTCAACATTCTCTCCAGCCCTTCTTCCCGTGCAGCCTACGATGCCGCTTTGCGTGTATCACGACACAATGAGGCTGCCAACCGAGACGGTTCTTTCCAGACGGGCGTAGAAAACGTCGATCTAGACGATCTAGCATTTGATGAGAATCAGGGGTGCTGGTACCGTTCGTGTCGTTGTGGGAATGAGCACAGCTATGAATTTCGCGAAGCAGATTTGGAGGAAGTGGGCGATGAGGGGGAACTTGTGGTTGGCTGCCTTGACTGTAGTCTGTGGCTACGAGTCCACTTCGCTGTTATAGAGGAGGCCGAGCAAGAAACACAACCTTCAGATAGTACTTCTAAAGAGAAGAGTTGACATTGTAACTTTCCCGTAACCAGATGCCTAGGCTGGGGCAACTATATGACAGTTGTCACTACACTGCCTTGACAGCATACAACATACTACCTATCTATCATGTTGACAGGGGTATGAAGCCATGGCGGAATTGATAGTTTCGAAGTATGGCCAATAACCATTCAAAGTGCACAACACCCAACCTGGTATTTGTCTTATCCCAAGAGACTCTCAACCCCAGTACAGTCCATGCACCATCACTAGGCATATATGTCGTGTATTGAAAGTAATTTTAGTATTTTTATTGTCCAGACGGCCAACGCATTAACAGTCTAAAAGCAGAACGTAAAAGTGCTCTCTCGTCGACTCTCCTTGCTAGCCCGTTGGTGAAAAAGTCAGCCCTTCCATGGCGCTTGTCTGTGTACCGAAACGATGCCGAAGCTCTTGATCAAAAACGAGGTCTTCCGTCCACACTCCGTAGACACCAGTCCGCCCGACACCTGCATAGACAAATCACACTTGTCGATTTCTCATTCGGCCTTGGGCTCCTCAGCCGGGGCAGCGGGCTCCTCAGCTGGGGCAGCCGCGGGGGCGTCCTCCTTGGGGGCCTCGGCCTGACCAGCAGCGGAGGTCTCGGCCTCGGAGGAGGTCCAGAGGGTCTGTGTCGCATTGTTAGCTGTTATCGTATACACAAATTGGTTGGTTCTTGAAGAAACGTACCAGGTTGTCACGGAGCAGTTGCATAATCAGTGTAGAGTCCTTGTAGCTCTCCTCACTCAGGGTGTCGAGCTCTGTAAATTCTGGGTCAGTATGATGAGCGTCAGCAGTGGATAGTTCACGAGTCGTACCAGCAATGGCGTCATCAAAGGCCTGCTTGGCCAGATGGCAAGCCTGGTCAGGGGCGTTGAGGATCTCGTAGTAGAAGACGGAGAAGTTAAGGGCGAGACCCAGGCGGATAGGGTGAGTGGGAGGGAGCTCAGTCTGGGCAACCTCAGTAGCAGCCTTGTAGGCCTCGAGGGACTTGTCGGCGGAGTCCTTGCGGCGGTCACCAATGGCAAACTCGGCGAGGTAACGGTGGTAGTCACCCTTCCTGCAGAGCCGGTCAATAAAAGCGTGCGACAGACACGGGTTTGCGCCTACATCTTGTGGTAGAAGACCTTGGACTCGCCAGACTTGGCAGAGGGGATAAGATGCTGGTCGAGGACCTCGAGAATGTCATCGCAGATCTTGGCAAGCTCGGCCTCGATCTTCTGTCGGTACTCCTTGATGAGGGTAACCTGGGAAGAGTTGCCCTTTGACTCCTCCTTCTGCTCGATGGAGGTGACTATGCGCCAGGAGGCACGGCGGGCGCCAATGACGTTCTTGTAGGCAACGGAGAGAAGGTTTCGCTCCTCAACGGTGAGATCTCGGTCCTCACCGGCGACAATCTTCATGTTCTCGACCATCTCTGCGATAGGCGCGCGCGCCATAAGTTAGCGCGCGATTGATACATGACGCTGATCCCTATAACATACCCTCATATCGCTCGGCCTGCTCGGCGAGCTTGGCAAGATAGACAGCGTCTTCGTGACCCATTTTGGCGGTTTGGTGACTGTGCGTCAAGGAAGGTTAGTAAAAGGGGTTATCGAGCTTGTCAGCGTAGAAAATATGGAGCGGTATGTGCAGAGGTAAGTAGGCGCAAAGTAAATGGGAGAATCGAAAAAGCGCAAGTTCGTTTGGGCGTTGCTGAAAGCGACGATAATGGAATGATGAAGGAAGCTTCGAAAGTGGGCGAGGGGTGATAGGTCGATGGTTTTAGACGATACAGGGAGAGGCAGTTGCGCGCCTAGTGCGTGGCTAGAGCGGCGACGACTCGGTGAGGCTCCCCGCTCTTGGGTGTCAGTGGCGGAGGGGTTTCTGAGACGACGACCCCTTGAAGAGAGCGACAGCGACAGCGACAGCAACAACGAGCAATGTGCCGGGTGATAGACAGCCTTATTTTTGTGTATTTGATATCGTTGGCCGTAGAGACAGGGCGGCTATCGCTTATTCGTGGTGGTGAAGGCGCCCAAAAGATCCCAGGGGGAATAATGGGTGCGTGTTCGTTTCGGTTTGAAGTTTGAAGGGGGGGCAATGACGACAGAGGAGACAGAAGGGCACAATAGAAGCAAACAACAACAAGGAGATGACAAGATAGCCGCAAAAGATATGACGGTGCTTCTCGTTGAAAGAGACCATACATAGGAGGGGCATGGAAGGGTGAACAGCAACTACGTACCTTGAGTCGTGGATTTTAGTTTGAAGGGGTGTTAAGGAAAGGGGAATTAACAAAATTCAGCTGAGAGAGAAGCTACAGTTGAAGGAGTTGGTGGATGGCGAATGGGGCCAAGAGAAAGAGAAGAGAGATGAGAAAAAAAGAAGTGGTTTTGCGGGACGAGTTGGGAGTTGGACGGGGGAGTTATTGTCAAGTTATTGGTTGGGGTCCAGTGACGAAAGCGTGCCCGAGATATCGAGGAAGGGGCACCTCTAGGCTGGTCACTGATTGCCATTGTCATGGAGCCCAGCCGGGCATGGAGTGCCACTTAGCCACTGCGCCAGTCAGCCCCCCACCCAGTCATGCTCCACTTTGTTGATGAAGCTGGGCCTTGGAACCTCAGTGGGTTCTAGCAATGGACAATCACTCTTATTCATGCTTAATCTCATTACCTAGGTAGTCTCCATTGTTGAGTTGCCGAGTAATATAATAAGTCTCTACTCCGTAATGAGACCTTGCATTGATGATTGATTGCCGACCCTAGTATCGTCATGTCTTATTCTCAGCTGGAGTCCCGCAGAATCTCACTTTTAGTTCTATTTAATATCCAGTTCTCTTGAGTATCTCAAGTTGAGAACGGACTTCATCGCTCCCCTCGAGTCTCTTCGACAAGAGCCGTTTATGGCGGCAAGTCACATCAACGGCTGAGCAACGGGCGGTTGATGTCAAGTTAGATTCCTTTCCCAGGTCAAGAGAAAGAGGGGTCCAAAGTGTCAAGTGTCATCATCGTCATCATGCAACCAGACCTGATCCCTCTTTTGTCTTGTCAGTCAGGCTGTTGGTGTGCTCGGCACAGCCACACAAGTGCCGACACGAGACCTTGGTTGTGGGACAGGAACGGCAATCAAGCTACAGTATGTACTGTAGGCTAAAATATTTCGTTCATCGTTATCAAAAAAGCAAGCGGATGGCATTATCATTAACCAGAAGGTTGCTGCTTTTGGTCAGTCCATGGCCGACCTTGCTGTTGCTTGACTACCTACCTACCTACCTACCTACCTATCAACATCCATATCACTAAACCACGAACCTGCTTCCAACGCTTGTGACACACCATGGTTTCAGTTTGCCTGATATTGTCCTTGTTCAGGCAAAAGCATGAATTAGCTAACTACTACTGCGCTACGCTACACTTCATCCATCACCTTATATTGTGTTTCCTTGGTAACCATATTGCGTCTATGAGGTGCCCGACTTTCCGACGTGATTTATCAGGTAGCCATACTAAAGCATCACCTCGCAAATCAAGGGGTACCTCCGATTCCTCTGCAGTTGCAGCGATTCTGCCTCGAGACTATGTACATAGCTCTGCTCCAGACGAAGAACCTGAGGAAGCATCTAATCAGCCTAGTCTAGCTCAGCCCAGCAGGAACACGGGTGATTGCAAGCTTCAGCATGCAAATAAATCGGCTGATCACCATGTCCTCGGTGACTAACACCGAAGTCGCAGAATTTGTGCAATGCTGGCAACTGATGCATATTTGCCCCAACATCTGAGGTGGTGATATCTCCTCTACAAAGCCATATCTCCTCACTAAGTTATGGACATACAGTATGTATTGTGTGGAATCTAGAGCCTAGCAAACCCCCACCTAACGAGAGCTCTGATGTCATGCCCTTGCTTCGGTACATGTGATATGATGGTCTATGAAGCTTGAGTGACAAATGCGAAACTACTCTCACCTTCAGAAACTCAAAGCTACCGATAAGCAAAATTGATATTTCACAAGATACAGGGTAAAATATCTGACCAGGCACCCTAGAGGCATATCCTGGCCCTGGTTGCCTCAATTCTTTTGTCTCGTAGGCTGGAAAGATCATGAGCCAGATCCGAGCTTCCAGGCGGAGCTGTCCGGGATTTACCGCTAAGCCCCATCTGCTTCTGTTACGATACTACCTGCCTTTGTGTGCTAGTTACATATCCTAGAAGGTACCATGCTAATGATTTCTTAACAGTCAATACTTGGCCTAAGCTGCTTCGTCAGATCATCTCGGCTCTCCCACTACCAACCCTCCAACGTCATCGGCTACAAAACAAATCACATCAATCCAACCCTTCTCTGTCCCCAGCAAGCAAAGACAAGAAATCTACACTTCCGCAACCATGCTTCGCACAACTTTCCGCCAGACAGCCGCTTTCCGGCCTGTTCGATGCTTCTCTACCACTCCGCGCGTCATGACCGAGGGAGCTACTGGTTCTCCCCGGCCCACTGGCGGTTCTGGGTGAGCTTTCCTGTTACAGTTCAATTGGGTTTGCGATTGGAGTATTTTAACCTTGTTTTCTCCCTAGTGATGCTTTCCAGCGACGCGAAAAGGCCAGCGAGGATTACGCTATCCGCCAACGCGAGAAGGAGAAGCTCATCGAGCTCAAGAAGAAGCTCCAGGAGCAGCAACAGCACCTCGACCGTCTCTCCCAGCACATGTAAGCTACTTAAGCATACCGTCGTGATGTTTCGACATATCAATTGAGTACACGACTGACTTCAATTCCTCTACAGTGACGAGATCACCCGCGAGCAGGGCGGCGAGAAGAACTAAACAACTCATATTTCGGATTACCGGATGCCCCCGGCAAAGCTTTGCGGGGAGACACCATCAGAATTGAGTGTGTGGGCTTCAATCCCGCTCCCCAAGATCAATCAACATGGACGTACAGTTATCCATTGGGGGAACTCGATATGACATGAAATTGCACATCACCAAGAACTTGTCTTTTCCATAGTGTACAAGAACATCCACGCATTTGCACTCCCCACCCCAATATTGGACTTCCAGGTGGTGCATTGCGCCAACCTCCTTATTATTCTTCACCGTGATTATGATCTCAACCACTGCTGCGCGTGCTTTCTTCGTATTCATCTTAATACAGAATTGCCCGAATTTCCTTGCCTAAAACTCCAAGCCAATAATTACAGTCCTCCCTTTCATCGTCGACCCATGTATGAGCGATAGAAACTCTCGGCCGCATCATTATCCGAACCACCATAATGGCTTCCAAGGTTGCTGCTTGACTTCTGCGCAGCTGCCACCTTAGCTTGCAGCGACGAGGCATTAGCATCGATCCACTGCAATTGAGTGAGATGGCCGTTCAGGACCCGAACGATCTGGCTCAGCTGTATGCTGGGTTAGCAAACCTTATCCCGGAAACTAAACATGGGGATGTAACTTACAGGGTCCTCGGGTTTAGCACCCTTGTTCAATGTACCGGAGATGTCATTTATCTCCTTGACCATCTTGGACAGATCGCGCGACTTTTCATCCAATTGTTGTGTGAGCTTCTCCGCAAGCTTGTAAGTACGCTCGCGTTCCTGGTCAGGGCCGGCCAACTGCTCGCCAGGACCGAGCTGCTTAGCAAACATATCCTGAACCTCTGACTCATAACGATCCAACCACGCCTCGAGCTCATCTTGCTGGCTTTCCACTGCAGCAAGCTGTCGCTCAATCTCGTGGCTAGCACGCTCAGCCTCAAATGTATCAAGGTACAGCTTCTGGATTTTCTCTCCGTTATCCACGAGGCTTCTGTCCCAGGTCGACACAGTGGTCGCCTGCTCCTTAAATTCCTTCTGATACTTTGAGAGGTCAGATGCCCATCGTGTGACAATATCCTCCATGGTCTTGTTCTTGAGGCGCGCCATCTGGGATGTTGGCCCAGTCGTAGAAGCGCCTAGAGGTCCAGGAGTGGAAGCGGAAGTCGCGGGCTTGGCTGCATCCTTGCTGGCGTCTGTAGCTGGCTTTGCACCGAATAAGCTGCTGGTCGGAGCAGGAGTAGAGCTTGCTACAGGGGCAGCAGTAGCAGCCGTCGCTGCACTTGTGGCAGGCGTTGAACCTGCTGCCTGGCTGGTGGCGGGCGCGCCGAACAAACCACCGGCTGGCTTCGGAGTAGATGATTCGGTAGAGGGTCTGGGGGCGCCGCCGAAAAGACTACCGGCGCTTGAAGCCGCAGCCGGGGCCGCTGCGGAAGCCGTTGACGTAGTGGTTGTGGCGGGCTTGGCCCCGAATAATCCTCCAGCTGTAGTCGTAGTGGGAGCTCCGGAAGCTGCAGGTGTTGTTGCGCCGCCGCCGAAGAGACCACTGGCGGATGTTGAGCCAGCAGTTGAAGTTGCTGGGGCAGCATGCTTAGCACCGAACAAAGTGGTTGCAGCGGTAGAAGGGGCTGCGCTGCCGGGTTGTGAAGCAGCAGATGTAGATCCTTCGGTCTTCGCGCCAAATAGGCCACCGGTCGCGGGAGCGGCGGTTGATGTTGGCTTGGCCCCAAAGAGACCGCCAGTCGGGGTACTGCTTCCAGACTGCGCACCTCCGAAGAGGCCGCCAGATGGTGCTGAGGCCGTCGTGCTAGACTGGACAGCCGAAGCCGACGTAGTCACAGGCTTCGCTCCACCAAAGAGACCAGGGGTTCCAGTTGATGCTTGAGCACCTGAATTGCCAAACAGTCCCCCGGCAGGCTTCGAAGAATCGGCGGGTGGTGCTCCGGCTGGAGTTGTAGATGGCAAAGCGAGCGTAGGCTTAGCAGGAGTTGCAGCACCAGCGGCAGCGTTTCCGAAAAGGTTGGATGCGGGTGCAGCTGAAGTATTGGCTGTTGATGTCTGATTGGCATTATTCTGGCCGAACAAGCCACTACCACCAGCAGTACTGGCAGGAGTAGACGAGCCCCCACCACCGAAGAGGTTGGTCGCAGGTTTGCTGGCATTGTTTCCTGTGTTTCCAAAAAGTCCTCCGGATGCAGGGGCGGTCGAGCTGCTGGCGCCACTACCAAACATTCCCCCGCTGGAAGGAGCTGAGGTCATCGCAGGAGTGGTAGACGAGGCACCTCCTCCGAAAAGACCACCCGTCGCAGGAGTTGTAGAGCCGCCGCCGCCGCCGCCGAAGAGATTACCAGAGGAAGGTGTGGTGGAAGTGTTGGTTGTGTTCGCGCCGCCGCCGAAAAGACTACCAGCAGGCTTCTGCGCTGAGGTGCCGCTTTGTTGACCAAACAAATTGGTAGCGCTGCTGGTAGGCGTTGTGGTGTTACCGGCAGCAGAACCACCGATCGAGCCGAACGAAAAGCCGGGCTTTCCAGTGGCAGCTCCAAAGAGACCCCCCGAAGCTGGCGCAGTTGATGTCGCGTTGTTGTTGGGCGCGCTTGAAGAGCTTGAGTTTCCGAAGCTAAACGACATCTTGGGGGTTAGAGAACCAAAATCAGCTTGATTGAATCGGAGGAATTGTCGGTTGCGGTGAATCAGAGCTGACTTGAAGATGTATCAGCACGTCAGAAACAAAGTTTCCCGATGGCCAAAGCGAGACCTGGGATGGTGACTGCGATAGTCGAGATGGGAAGATTATGGTCGTTGATGGCAACGGATTCGTTGAAGGCTGGTCTCGATAGTATTTGGGAGCTTTTTTTGTGGAGACGCGCCTGAATGTGAGTACCTATTCACCGTAAACTGGACCGTGCCTGATCTAAGCTACTTTCAGTGACCGTTCTCGAAGCCCCAGTCTCCCGTTTTAAATGGCGATCTTACAGTTCGGTACCAAGGCTAGGTGGTTGTAACTTGTAAGGATCTCGATGAAGACAAATCCATTCACCACGCGCGATTAAACCTATCCGCTGGAAGAATGGAACCTACAAGGCATATTTTAATGTAGGGATTTAATTGTGAGTACACTCCTAGTGAAAATGTTCCTTTTGTGAGCCCTTCCTCTGAGAGTTCATAGATTGTAAGAGCAATTTGAACTATTAATGAAGAGTACTACGGATACGTAGTAGGTGGAATGCAATGCTCCACAGGAAACCAAGACAGTAGTTTATCAAACCGAAAGGGAAACTTGGCTATGAAATAGACAGATTGTGGTTCAGTCTCAGACAAGAAAAGAAAGAAAAAAGATTACTATACCTTAGGTACTAGGTAGGTGCCTTATGGAGCGGAGCTGGCAATCTTAGGTTCTTTGGATACGTCAACTACTTATGTTAGTAGGTACTGTAGGAGGTAGGTAAAGTCAGTACGCTGGATCCTTGATAAATGTTCTAAGCTCTTATGCTACCTGAGTTGCATGTACAAGCCTCCCAGCATCGAACTTTTCCTATTGCATCGTTCCTTTCAAGTTTCATCTAGTCAACCTGCCAAGATCTTTGTACAAATTGCACCCTCCAACCCAAATAGGGTGTCCATGCCGTGTTCTAGGCTAAGCTGATGCAGGGATAACTCAAAAACCAAGGTTCGCGAATGGACGAGTCGCGCAACTGAAGAAGGTGAGGATGTAGCCCCACGTGATACTTGCCCACTTGAGCTCCAGACTTCACGAATCCTGATAGAACCTCCTTTCTTGATCTATCCATACAGATCATAGTCGAGCCAAGATTGCTACTGTATTGTTAATCTTGGACATTATTCTGTGCGCCAACACCGACCTCCTGAACGGCTCGTATTGTACTTACCGCCCTCATCAGGCTCCGCCAGTACCACATTAAAGTCATTAAAGCCTAGGTACTCGGCTCTTAGCCCTGCTCGTTCCTTGAACCCCACGCCGACTATCTATACCGCATGTTCTAGATCTCCAAACACCAATCCCACCCAGCTACTGTCATCATGACAGACGTCGAGAAGCTTGAGCTTCCCAAGGGTGCTCCCGTTGATGACCCTGGAGCCCACGAACTTGGTATGATGACTACCTGATTCTTGGGCAATCGGTCACCTTGCTGACATGCCCTAGCTGAGGAGTCCGAATCTGATGACCAGTTTACGGATGCTGCATCTGGTGCTGGAAGCCCCAAGATCAGTTCGCCCATTCCCAAGACCCGGGTCGAGAAGGTCGACGATCAACCATCCCATGGCGAGGTTCCGGGAACTCAAGCATACGAGATGCGAGGACAAGACGCTCAACCCGACGAGATCGCAATTGCTCCAGAGACGGCTGCATCTCAGGATGCTCCCTTGACCCCCGAACTCAAAACTCCTACGACCATCGTAGAGGAGGCCCCTGGTGCTAGAAGCCGATCGCATTCAATTCAATACGAGGAGAGGCGCAAAGCAGATGCTTCCCCAGATATTCTCGTGGATTCTGATGGTCAGGTCAAGGAGATTCAGGGCGAGAGCACACATGTTGAAAGCAATTCTGGTACGGGAGTAGCAAAGTCCTAAAAAGCCATAAGAATGTTCATTGACCGCTGAGACTCGTCCGCGTAGATAATTCAACACCCTCACCCGATTCCAAAACCTCGAAATTACAAGAAGATGAGCCCTCTGAAAAGCCCAGCGCTATAGCTGCTCCTTTGCAAGATGGTGACGATGACGATGACGACGCGGAACAAGATAATGATGAAAACAACGAAGCCAGTGGTGATGATGGGTTCGGTGACGACTTTGACGATTTTGAGGAGGGTAATGAAGAAGATGATTTTGATGACTTTGAAGATGGATTCCAAGAAGCAGAGACTCCAGCACCTGCCCTAACACAACCTCCACAACAATCTACATTGCCATTCGTGAGATAACCCCACGATTACCTATCCCTCCGTACAATTCGCTTACCATGATGTAGCCCATACCCGACTTTGACGGTCTGGACCCAGAAGCAGTTGTATCTGCCTTGGAACCCTTCCTCGCTACGCTATATCCCCCCGAGGAGCTTGATCTTCCTACATTCCCTCCTCTCTCCAAAGACTCGGTCTTTTTCACAGCACGATCCGCATCTTTATGGTCACAACTCGTAGCGCCGCCGCCTCTTGCACCCCCCGATTGGATCCGCTCTCGCACACGCCGCCTCTTCCTCGTGTCACTGGGTGTCCCCGTTGATCTGGACGAGATCCTCCCTGCCTCCAAGCAAAAGAAGCTCGTGCTCCCCTCCCTAATCGTTCCCGCTCTCTCTCCGAGAACATCAACCGATTCTCGATCTGTCTCCCGATTACGACAGGGTGAAGGAAACAACTCGTCCACGTCGGTCGATACTCAAGGGAAACCATCCGCCTCCTCGAGAAAGCGTCGAGGACCTCCGCCGCAGCCAGAGCTGGATCTTGTGGCTGCTCGTCACCTGTGCCAGACGACAGACGAAGCCCTAGATGGCATGACAGACGAGGAACTTGAAGCCCATGTTGCCAAACTGGAAGGCTTGCAGGAAGCGGCGAAGGAGGCGCTGGAGTATTGGAAGAAAAGAACGGACGAAAAGATCGGCGACCGAGAAGCTTTCGAAGGTGTTATAGAAAATTTGGTCAAGCACGCGCGCAAAACACGTAAATAGATATTATATATAATACCTAAAGGTTTGGTCATGAAAATCTCTTCATTTCCTGCTATGACCATCTGGCGAAAACTTTTGAGTATTTTCCCAATGAGGTTGTTATAACCTCTCGATACATTTACAGCATGACTAATAATATCATCTGCTAGTCATAGCCACATGTCCTTTAAGGCACATAAGATGGACTCATCTAGCTCCCCTTTTTCCTCAACCCCTATGCTCTCGAAAAGACTACCAAACACCAGGCCTCGTCCAGCGCCAACCGTCTACTCAAAATGCCTTGGGGGCGCTGCCTCTAAACTTGGGCGTCCTCGAGCTTGTGATGTCATGTAGCCGGGAAATCATGTGAAAAAGCTGCTCAGCTCGTTCATTGGTCTACGCGAATTGTTTAAGCAGTGCTGGGCTCGAGTGTCACACCGCTGTGATAGAAGTCAGTCAAATCATTCTGCATTAGGGGTATAGACATTTATATGGAAACTTACGCAGCGATGGTTGCCCATCCAATAAGACGCCAATGCTTCTCAATACGTCGGCTCAGAGCAACCTTCTCACCAATGTTGGTGCAAGCGGGGCTGGTCAAGACGAGCTTGGCAGCATCGTTCTTGATAGCAGCAACCTTGGCACCAGTAGAGGTAGAACCAATGTTGACCATGATAACCTCGTTCTTGGCCAGCTTAGCAACCTTGGCTTGCTTGCCATCAGCGGTCCTCACACCGAGCAGACGGCGGAGAAGGTAGAAGTTGACTTCGATCTCACTGTAAATCTCAGGCAGGCGGCCCTTGAGACCAAGTACAAAACCAACGAGACGATCAGCTCGGCAAAGGGTAGGGTCGATCCGGGTACCGACACCAATGAGACCACCGGGAACAGCGTACTTGAGGTCGTTGGCCTCGGAGTTGAGCGAGACGACTCGGCTGAAGATGGGAGTGCACTTAAGGGCACCACTGTCGTCTCGGGAGACAATACCAGGTCGGATCTCAATCTCATCACCAAGCTTGACAACACCGTGGAGGATGGAGCCACCAGCAACGCCACCCTTGAGGTCGTCGATCTCAGAGCCAGGCTTGTTGACGTCAAATGATCGAATGACAATCATGTGAGGGTCCATGCTGAAGTCTCTGGGAGGGACGGGAATGGTGTTGACAATGGCCTCGTTGACGGCATCGATGTTGAACTTGAGCTGGGCAGAGATGGGAATGACTGGGGACTTTCCAGCAACAGTTCCTCGGATGAACTTGAGGATGGACTGGTAGTGCTGCTGAGCAGCCTCTTCCCGCATAAGATCGACCTTGTTCTGGAGAATGATGATCTTGTCGAGCTTCATAATCTCAATAGCAGCCAAGTGCTCGGAGGTTTGGGGCTGAGGGCAAGATTCGTTACCGGCGATAAGGAGAAGGGCGGCGTCCATGACAGCGGCACCTGACAACATAGTGCTCATCAGAATATCGTGGCCAGGACAGTCGACAAACCTGTTATCATCAGCCATTGTTTCTTTCCTGTAGAGTTTTGGGTATGAACTTACGAGACGTGTCGCAATAGCCTGTAAGTACCACCGCATCCATCTCGCTCACAAGGCGGGTCGACCTCCTTCTCACTCTTGTAACTGCGGTAGCATCCAGGTCGAGGGCATGCTTGGTTGTCGCACTTGTAGATCTTGGCGTTGGCGTAACCCAACTTGATGGTAATGTTTCGGATCAGTTCGTTCTTGAAACGAACGGTCTGGACACCAGAGATGGCCTTGACGACGGTGGACTTTCCGTGAGCGACGTGGCCGATGGTACCGATGTTGATAGTAGCTTGACGGGCGATAATCTCGGGCGTCAGAGGGGTTAGGCTGGCAACGTCGAGATCTTTGGGGTCGGTTTGGGGAGGCAGAGGAGGTTTTTGAGCAGCGGGCTCGGCGATAGCTGGGTTGGACTTCTTGAGAGCCGACTTGAGGGGCTTCTCATCGCCAGCCTCGTTGTGGCCGATAGACTCTCCAGAGTCGGACTCGGACTCGATGTCGTCGTATTTAGGGTCGCCGTTGGCAGACATGATGAAGGCGGGGCAATTTGGATGGTATTTCAGATGTGTTTTTTCCGGTCGTGAAGCAGCGGGAAAGCGGTTTCGAGTCGAAAAATGGGTCGCCTGGATCGGGAGAAAATTACGGTCCAAAATTCGAAGGTCTCGCGAGTGATTCTCGAAGCTGGGATCGTCAAGGGCCGAGATTTTGCGTATTTCGCCTTGATGATGGCAAAATTCCTTCGTGTGCAGTCTGTCGAAATGGCTATGACTCTTACGCTAGTCCCGGTAGGGCCTGATAAGCTGATAAGGATCCAATGCCCCTCCTCGGATGAGCTTCGGCCTGGCTAGGTGGGTACCTATGGAGGGAGGTATGTACCAAGGCCGCCCTATGTCAGTGGAAGGAAAGGCCAACGGGAAGAGTTCAATAAGGTACTAGGTATTTCAAGTTCCGGCTCACACGAAAGTGCTTTGTATTGGTAGGTAGTCCTTCGAGTAGCCTCACGTTTGGCGGCTCATGAATCAAGAAGCACCACCCAGTTTACATCGCTTAGATTGCCAACCTGGCCTGAACACTGGCTCTTACTGCTCTTACAACTCTGCTGTTCCTGTTTATCCATGTGTAACGTTTTCTCACGGCGTGAACCATCTTAAGGTCTACCTAATATGACACATCTGTAGGCAATATCCTCGTCATTCATTTTCTTTCCGAACTTGACCACGCCAGTCACCAAAACTGTATCATTACATGAATGTTCGGGAAGTTCCTTTGGTTCAATGACAAATTCGCGAAATTATTTTCCATGGTTTTTTTTCTTCTTCTCTGAGATATCGCGAATCTAGTTATATGACATTTACATTCAGATCATCCTCACGTGCTTGGAGGAAGATAAGAAACAGACGTTCCTTGCTAGCGATAAGCCATTGCTCAACGCCAAGATCTTGAGGGGACAAATACCAGTTCAGCCATCAGCCTCTTTGGATCGATCCATGTTCTTACTGTAGGAAGCATGCTCGGAACAGGAGATAGACCTCTGTGATCCGTTCTACTGGCTACCTTACACTGCAGCTTACTCGCATATAACATGGCGATTGATGCTATCTTTATCAGTTATTGTACCGTATAATCTCAGTAAAATGGAACGGGGCTGTGGGGCATTTTTTTTGCTGCCATCAGGTGCATTAGTATGATAACTGAGCAGGTTGCTTGCTGTAGATTGGTCAAGATGCACATACGGGAGCTAAAATGACTCCACAACCCCGTTCCATTTTACTGAGATTATACGGTATTCCAGAAGATTACTGACTTATCTTGCTTAGAAAACCTCGCCATGCATGGTTACCATGCATAGACATTTATCTCTTTGCTTTAATGGTGTCTCACTGTTACAACACAGCCATGAGCGACCATGACCGCATTTTGGACAGTTTTTCCGCATCCCTCGCGTGCAACCACCGCCTTGGTTAAGCAGCGTCTTGGAGTTGAAAAGTCGCTCACTCTGCTACCAGAATGGTTAACGACCAGACAGTGCGCGCATTCTCACTCCAAATGAAAATAAAGCTCGACAAGCCTTGATGCTCCGAGTCAAGCCAGCCTGGCAGATGCTTAATGCAACGTCCTTGGTGGGCCGTGGCCCAAGTCGAAGCATGGATCTGATCTGAGCACGTCGAAACAAAACTCGTTTCTTGCCGCCGAAGCCTGCAGGTGGCTGGATGGCCATCTGGCTCATCACGGCTCTTGAGTCGCTGATTGGCCACATCAAGGTGAAGATGTGAAGCGCTTGCAGTAAGCAGCCTATCAAACCGGCAGATCAGCGTCCAGGGTTCAAAGACCGGTTGCTTCGCTCAGCCAATGGGATAACAAGGATACACTTTCTCCACGATCCACGCTTCAACTCCAAGTGTTTTAACCGCCGGACGACTTCTTTCACCCAGTAATATTGCTTAACATGGATATTGCTTAACATGGATATTGCTTAACATGGGGAGCCTAAGAGTCGACATGATGGACCTGTTCGGGTACCATGCAGACGCTGTCCCGGACAATTCCAACCGGACGTGGTCATTTCAATGGAACAATTGCCTTGTTGGTTATCGAGGGTCATGGGAGTACGAATTACCCTGTCCGCACAATACAGCACGACTTCACATAACACCGCAGCTTTCCCAAATTCCTCTTGTGACCCCTCTCTTTTCCAATCTGACTTGGTAGTTCGTTCTTAATCATATCCTCTGAAATTCGGATTTCATCCAGTCCCTCTGGCGTGACAATACTCGGCAGCACGGCAGCACAAAATCATCAATTCCTGGTGCATTACATTCACTTGTGTTCACTCACCTGTGATCAAACCAGTCCAGCGGAGCTCGACCTAGTGTACCATCCCTTCAACCACTTGGGCGTCTAATCAAGGCGAGTCACTTAACGGGCGGCTGGCATCTGCCTATCACAAGTCTTGTTGCATATCCGCCCATCTTTCTAGTAAGGCCATTTTCTGTTACTATTTGCGGCACCCCCCTCTCTCATATCCTGTCCCGTCGTTGGCGTCTTGATGGTGTCGAATCAGCGCCCATGCTCCCTATATTGCCGCCGACCTCAAAACTCGTCGCTTCCCTCTCGACTCCGCCAGGTCGGGCTTCTCTCCCAATCTTTCGATAGCTGGTCTCTCTGTTCTTTTGCAATTTCGTCTGTTCTATTACGGTTACGGGCTTGGACTGTGTCGAAGCTCTTATACCTTCACTTACACACCTCACTGTTGATATCTTTGTTCACTTTCATATTCACCTATTCTAAACATGGCTGGTCCAGGTTCGTCTCCAAGGGACCAAACCGACATCATAAAGAAGGATTTTCTAACTGTCAATTTTACAGAAGATAAGAGGCGGCCCGCCGCACTCAACCTTGCTTCAGCTCGGCCTGGTACCTCGGAATCATCATCCTCAGACGGCTCTCTTAAGCCCAGAACTCCTCGATTTGCCGAAGCGACTTCAGTCCACTCACCCGTTGAAGCTCGATCACCCTTTGCCGACCCCGAGAAGTCGCACGTTGCTCAGCCTCAGCCCGCTGACGTTGGCTTTGGCTATATCGGCCAGCGAGAATCCATTCCCGTCCCAATGACTCCCAAGACTCCCCTCAAGAGCGCCATGAAGGTGCCAGGAACACCTGCTCATCTCAAGAACCCCTTGAGCCCAACGTTCCGAGAGGAGGATATTCTTGAGAAGCGTGAGGCGTCAACTGACAAGGAGCAAGCACGCGATGTGGTATGTAAACTCCATTGCACCAACCTGACTCTGTGAATATGTCACTTACACTTCAACAGAAAATCAAAGCTCGCGTCCGCTTAGCCAAGTTTGCCCTCCGAGGTGTCAATTTTAGCTGCTCTCTCATCATCCTGGCTATGCTTTCAGCTTCTTTTACTATCTTTAACGCTACCAAGGCACTGCCTGATCAGAGTAAGATGCCCTCATGGGCCAAAAACACCAACGCCTGGCCCCAGAAGCTCGTTCTTGCCATGGCATGTGTCTCCCTCGCTGCTTGTATCATTGTTTTCATCTCCTACTGCAGAGGTGGTCACCGGCGTGCCGAGAAAGTTGGAACCTACTACACCATGTTTGCCATCGGCTGGGTAAGTTCGAAGTCTATACTCATGAAGGAGCCAGCACTGACTTGAAACAGTTCATTCTTGCCTTAGTCCTCTGGGTTGTCACAGCTATCATATTCCAAAACTCGAAAAACAACAGCGGCAACCAGGACATGTGGGGATGGTCTTGTGTCAACAATCATCGATCCGATGTCTTTAGTGAGAAAGTCGACTATGCTCTCATCTGCCGTCTTCAGAACTGGGCCATGATCTGTATCATCATTGAAGTCGTCATTGAGGTTCTCTGCATCCTCCTCTATAGTGTTGTCTTCTACCGCTACTACACCAAGCGACGCCTCTTCAAATCCATGGACATGCGAGACCGTGCCCGATCCGATCTCTACCTTGCCCAGCTCCGCAGCCAATCTGCTCCCAACACTCCCGGTTTCGGCCCCAAGTCTCCCGCTCTCAGCGCCTATGCCATGTCTCCCCGTCACCCTCCCGCCGCCTACCGAAACTTGTCCGACATCAGCGAGAACCCCAATTCCTTCACTCCTGGTACCCAATTTGCCGAACCCAAGTCTCAGTTCGCTCCTCAGGACACTGGTTTCAAGCTCCAGGCTCCTCCTACTAAGGCTCCTTCTGCTACTCCCAAGCTGAACCAGTCTGCTTTCACGCCTACCGAAACTACGCCTCCATCGCCTCCCGCTATTCCCACCGTCCAAGTTTCGCAACACGGCCCTGTGGGCTCTGATGAGCCCGTTTATGACGCTGTCCCAATCCCTGGCGCCTATGCTGGTCAGGCTGTCAAGAGCCCGCCTCCAACGCAAACACACTTTGGCCAAGGCTATTAGATGGTGCTCAGCACTGAGAAGAAGGAAAAGCGCAGATTTTGTTTTATTTGTTAGTTCTGGTTAAGCGAGCTTCAGCCATGTTCCTCGGGTGGCGGCTCGTTTGCAATCATATATATCATGGGGCGGTGATACCACACATGGCGTTTTAAGGACGGGTCCAAGACTTGACTCTACTGCATTTTTATATTCTATTTTCCTTTGTTTTACTCTCCTCGAAGACATCAGGAGTCGTACATAGTGTACTGTAATTTGGGAATGACTGTCCTGTTGGGTATATGCAGAGGATGATGAAGACGATGGAATAACGAGCTATATACTGCACTTTCGTTTGTATGAGGGCCTTCCCTGCAGGCTATCTATCAGATTAGGACTCGGTATTTATTCAATTACGACATTGATATCTTCTTTACTCGAGCAGTTAGTTATGTGATTTTTAACGATCAATAATATTAATGGCATTTTTTTTGCCTGTGGAACAGGCTTTAAAATATCATCTGGCGCTAGGGGGTTCGTAATCTTCAATGGAATAAGTAGTACAGTTACATGCTCGCTTTTGATATTACAGTTACCACGCTTCTATTACTAACCTAGCAAGTCAAGCCGATTTTCAAACTCATTATTTATTATCTGTGTTAGCGGAAACAGTTGACGCAAGTAATTTTGTCAAGGTCGTAATGCCTACTTCCGTTAACACAGGCAGGATCGATTGCAACGCAACATCAACCGTTTCCGCCAATATGATGTCCACACCTTACATTCCAATAACGCTGTCACATTCACTCATGGCAAGGGTCGAAGTTTTGAAAGAAAATAGAAAAGCATTCATCATGATAACGACACCCTAAATAACAGAGACAAAAAGCAGGTTTGAAAAAACCATTGCATTACTTTTGGTAGCCCCCAATGCACCCTCCCAAAGGTATTAAGGGCGCAAAGGACTGCCCCCGAAGCCTTTTGTCATGGGGCCAAGTCAAAGTTCTGACCTCCTCCCCGTAGGCCACCTTCTGGACCGGCGGCAGCTCATATGGAAAAGCCTGCCGCCCTTCCAGGCGGTACTCTAGAAACGAGATCTATCAACAACTGCCACAAGAGATTTCTCCGTAAACCCCTCCCAAAGGTGTCAGGCTGCCCTGCGTCGTCTGGTCGTAAATAGCTGGCGAGGCAGCCTGAGAAACGGATGTTGGAAGACCCGTGTTGCTTTTTTTCACTTTTTTGAACTGAGCTTAGATAAGGTCGGCAACGTTCATGGGCATCTCCTCGATCTGGGTGCTGTAGAACTGCTCAATCTCACGCATCATTCGGACATCCTCGGCGGTGACGAAGTTGATGGCAACACCCTTTCGGCCGAAACGACCACCACGACCAATTCGGTGAATGTAGTTCTCACGGTTGGCGGGGAGATCGTAGTTGATGACCAGGGAGACCTGCTGAACATCAATACCACGGGCCAGAAGGTCAGTGGCGATCAGAACACGAGAAGAACCGGATCGGAACTCCTTCATGATCAGGTCACGCTGAGCCTGGTCCATATCACCGTGCATGGCAGAGACAGTGAAGTCACGAGCAGTGAGCTTGTCGGTGAGCCAGTCGACCTTTCTGCGGGTGTTGCAGAAGATGACGGCCTGGGTAATGGTGACAGTCTCGTACAAGTCGGAGAGAGTGTCAAGCTTCCACTCCTCCTTCTCAACAGCAATATAGAACTGCTTGATACCCTCTAGGGTAAGCTCGTCCTTCTTGACCAGAATGCGGACGGGATCACGCATGAACTTGGTGGTAACCTCAAGGACGTCCTGGGGCATGGTAGCGGAGAGGAGGACGACCTGGGTGGACTGGGGAAGAAGCTGGAAGATGTCGTAGATCTGCTCGGTGAAACCTCGCTGAAAAGAAAAGTTAGCGTTATGAGATACAAGGTCAATGATAGGATATTCTTACAGAAAGCATCTCATCAGCCTCGTCAAGAACGAACATCTTCATGCTGTCGGTCTTGAGGAAGCGGCGCTGGATCATGTCCTGGACACGGCCGGGGGTACCGACAACGACCTGAGGACCGTCCTGGAGGGCCTTCATGTCCTCACGGACACTGGTACCACCAATGCAGGCGTGGCACTCGATGTTCATGAAGTCACCAATAGCAACAACGACCTTCTGAATCTGCTGAGCAAGCTCACGGGTGGGGGCAAGGATCAGAGCCTGGCACTGCTTAACGTTGGTGTCGATCTTCTGGAGAACAGAGATGGAGAAGGTGGCGGTCTTTCCAGTACCGGACTGGGCCTGGGCAATGACATCGTGGCCCTTGATGACGGGCATGATAGCACGCTGCTGGATAGCAGAGGGACGCTCGAAACCGTAGGCGTAGACTGAGTATTATTGTGAGCGGCTTGCGGGATAAATTGTTGGAGTGCGAGCAAGACACTTACCACCTCGGAGGAGCTCAGACTTGAGGTTCATGTCATCGAAGGAGTCGACGGTCTCATCGTAGTTGGACTCGATCTGTCCTGCAAGGCAAGAGTGGTCAGCATGTCTGTTGGTGGTCCAAGTATCTGCCTCGAAGCCCATGACCGGGCGTTCATTGTGACGTTGGGCTTTGTCTGCGGGCGCGGCCCACTCCCAAGCGGCATATGCTAGGCGCACCTCTTGCAAGGGCACCGTTCATTCTCGAGTTGTGCGGGCAAGCAGGCCAAAGAGTCGAGGCCATCGCGAACAGGAGGCAGAGTGAAGATGCGAAAACTCACCCTCGGGGACATCCTCAAGGCCCTTGTCAGCCATGTTTGCGGTTGAGGCTTCGAAAATCTAGATCAAGCACAGCTCGATCTAGAATTGATAAATCGCGGGGTGAAGGAAGCGAAAAAAAAGAGGGCAGAACTTCTGCTTGAGAAGACTGCGCCTTTGTGTCGTTTGTTGGAAAATAAACTGGTATCGACTAGGATCAAGATTCTCGTGAGTATAACGAGAACCGACAAGAGCCTAGGATGGAGATTTTTATTTGTGTTGTTTCCTTTGGATGGAGTATGAAGGAGAAGAGGAAAAAAAAGTCGAATGAGGGGCGGTCGTGGAGGCAGTATATTTTTTTCATTCTTGCCCACCCGCTTACCTCAAAGAGCACACAGGCCAATCAGAGAGAGTTATAGCGGGGCATCGATTAGGGTACATTTGGCTTCCAGGTTGGTGTCGCTGCCTTGTAGGTGGTGGCAGGGCACTCGCAAGTCACAGCACAGTCATAGTTAGAATAGTCGCCAGTCACCAGTCGACTACCAGTCACACTAGCTGAGAGGATGTACAGTGCCCGCCTAACAACACGGAATTTTCTGCCTCTGAAAGAAGTTTTTTTTTTTTTCCTTTGCTGTCTGCGATTGCACAGGCTGCAGCCATCCCACTTTGCCCCGCCCTCACCAGAACCTTGAAAGAAAAAGTATGCCCCTCCACATGGATCATGTCCGCCACCCACGACGTTGGGATTTTGGTGTTTCGTGACTGGCTGCTTCCAAAGACATGACCTCGCGAGGAAAGGAAAGGATGAAATTCTCTTCTTTTCCCCCTCTATTTTTTTTTTCTTTTTTTTTTTTTTTGCGTATAGATATAAAGCTATAAGAGAGTATAACCATCGTAATAGCTATATTATAAGATAGGGTACGCATATTTGTTTTGGGCTGTTAATGTTTTTTTTTTTTTTGGGGGGGGGGGGGGGGGTTTTAAAAAAAAATAAATTATTCCAAAACTTTTTTTTAACAAGACATTACATACAGG
>JAWDHB010000029.1:1063266-1404826 GCA_033439405.1 Fusarium sp. NFCCI 5145 | reverse complement strand
ATTAAATATTATTATAAGAAGATTTATAGAAATTTATACTAATAATAAAGATAATAACTTTTAAGGACTTTTACTACTATAAATTATTATATTATAGGCATCTAATGCAATTAATATACTAATTAAGTATAAAGAGTAATGCAAAGATTATAATAATAAGGTTAGCCTATTACTTTAGTAGCTTAAATGCAAAAAATAAGCTATTAAAAGGTATTAGAGAGAGGCCTAGTTTGCAAGCCAAATGCAGGATTTTATTAAGAAATACCTTTTAGCTAGCTTAGGTATAATTTCCTACTAAAATTAGAAAAAGGTACTTCTAGCTGCAAAGTTGTGTTATAATGATATCCTCTTTGTAATGATTTGACCCCCTGTTTTTATTATATCGTTATAGCCCTGTTTGACTGTACCTTTCTTGTAGCCTTGAAGGCCACGACATCGATATCAGAGCATCGCCTTTGTTCTCATAACCTTAACTTTTACCCACTCAGCTCCTCTAACACCGACGCTCTTCTGCATTGTGTTTTCGTTGATTACAGGTACGATAATAAAACGTTTTCGATCAGCATAAGCTGTGCGACCTGCGCCGACAACTACGGTGGTGGTACCAAGCGTAGCGACATTCTTGATCCCCTTAGCCACCACGAACGAATTCGACCTACGCGTGGCAACTCCTTCGCTGTCGCCGTCAGCTTCGATTCAGTCTTCGCTCTATCAACATCAGGAACTAATCTCTGCCTTCGTTTCAGTCCTCCATCCGTTCTTTATCGACCGATTGCCATTCTACTGGATGTGTTAAACAGCTTCTCGTCTGCTCGCACCTCCCCTTGCGCCGCAGGGTTTCCTTTCCTTTAGCATCATGAAGATTGCTTCTCTGCTGAGCCTCGCCGGCTTTACGGCTCTGGCTCATGGATCCAGACCGACACGAGACTACGCATTAAACGATTACTATGTTCTGCATCTCGACACCAGAACGACGCCTGGTCAAGTCGCTAGCCGTCTCGGACTCGCTCACGAGGGTCAGCTCGGTGCGCTCGACGACCACCATGTTTTCCGCGCCCCAAAGGTCGACCACGATATAGTTAAAAGAGAAATTATAGAGCGGAGGAGAAGGAAACGAGATCTTGGAGGCTCTGATCCCGTTGACGGCATTCTCCTATCGAAGAAGCAACAAGCACGACAGCACCTCTTCAAGCGAGAAATTCCTCCGCCCCCGAAAGACTGGGCTCCTCAACTTAACCGCCGCGAATCCTCAAAATATGCCCGAGACGGGATGGTACACTACCAAAAGATGATCATGGAGGAGCTGGACATTCAGGACCCTATCTTCAAGGATCAGTGGCATCTTGTCAACCCCATTCAAGTTGGCCACGATGTCAATGTGACTGGCCTCTGGCTGGAAGGTATTACAGGACACAACGTTACTGTGGCAGTTATCGATGATGGTCTTGATATGCACAGCGATGATCTCAAGCCCAACTATTTCGCCGCGGGTTCCTGGGATTTCAACGACAACGACCCCGAGCCTGCCCCTGTGTTGGACGACGATCGACACGGTACCCGCTGCGCTGGTGAGGTGGCAGCTGCTCGCAACGACGTTTGCGGTGTTGGTGTCGCCTATGACTCCAAGGTCGCCGGTCTTCGAATTCTCAGCAAACTTATTAGCGATGCTGACGAGGCGGAAGCCATGATGTACAAATACGACGACAACCATATTTACTCCTGCTCATGGGGTCCCTCTGACGATGGTCAGACTATGGAGGCGCCCGATGTGGTCATTCGAAGAGCGATGCTCAAGGCGATTCAAAAGGGCCGAAGCGGTCGTGGCTCCATCTACGTCTTTGCCAGTGGTAACGGTGCTTCGGCTGGCGATAACTGCAACTTTGATGGATACACCAACTCTATCTACAGTATTACCGTTGGAGCTGTTGATCGAACCGGACTTCATCCTTACTACGCAGAAGAGTGTTCTGCTCAATTGGTTGTCACTTACAGCAGTGGAAGTGGCGATGCTATTGTAGGTCCCAATCCTGTCGTTTTTCTGGTAAACCGACTAACTCATCCAGCACACAACCGATGTTGGAAAGAACAACTGTTATAAGGCTCATGGTGGTACATCTGCCGCTGCGCCTCTTGCTGCGGGTATCTTCGCTTTGGCACTCCAGGTTCGCCCTGAGCTCACTTGGAGAGATTTGCAGTACATTTCTATGGATACAGCAATTCCGATTGAGGGTGACGAGTCCAACCAGCAAAACACGACGATTGGCAAGAAGTTCAGCCATGTTTTCGGTTATGGCAAGATTGACTCATGGGCTTTGGTCGAGAAGGCCAAGGAATGGGATCTGGTTAAGCCGCAGTCGTGGTACTTTTCTCCCTGGATCCACGTCAAGAAGGCGATTCCCGAGGGTCGAGCTGGTCTAAGTGTGGCCTTCGAAGTCACAAAGGACATGCTCAAGGACTCCAATTTCGCTCGTGTGGAACACATTACTGTCACCATGAACGTTGAGCATACCCGACGTGGTGATCTTAGCGTTGATCTCATCAGCCCTAACAACGTGGTCAGCCACCTTGCAGTTGTACGAAGTGGCGATGCCAAGGAGGAGGGTTATATTGACTGGACCTTTATGAGTGTTGCTCATTGGTGTGTATTCTTTGTACCTCTGGTGTTCTATTCTAACAATTTGCAGGGGAGAATCTGGTGTTGGAAAGTGGACCATTGTTGTTCGAGACACTCAAAAGAACTCGTACAAGGGCACCTTTACCGACTGGCGGCTGAAGCTTTGGGGTGAAGCTATCGATGCGGACAAGGCAACTCTTCTGCCCATGCCTAACGCGGATGATGACAAGGACCACGACAAGATTGTTTCTACCACAACAATTGCCGCTTCCACGACGACCGGCACTGCCCCTATCAAGCCTACTATTATCGAGAAGCCTACTGATCACCCCGACCGACCCAACAACCCTGCTCGACCTAGCAGCACTGAGGAGGGAGATGCTACAAGCACTCAAGAATCTGCCGGGGAAACGACAACAGCTTCTTCTTCATGGGTTTCTTGGCTGCCTACCTTCGGCGCCTCCAAGAAGGCACAGATCTGGATCTATGGAGCAGTCGGTCTCATCGCAGCCTTCTGCATCGGCCTCGGTATCTACTTCTGGATCGCCCGTCGCCGCCGTCTCCGCAACAACACCCACAACAACTACGAATTCGAACTCATTGACGAGGAAGAGACCCAAGGTCTCAACGCAGGTGAAAAGGCCGCCGGTGGCAAGGCTCGTAGAACTCGTGGCGGAGAGTTGTATGATGCTTTTGCCGAGGGTAGCGATGACGAGCAGTTCGAAGACTACCGAGACGACCGCGAGCGATCTCATGATAGACTGGCTCGCGACGACACGCAGCACTATGCGGTCGGGGACGATAGCGAAGATGACAGTGATGATGATAGCAGTGATGGGAGGGGTGTGACAAAACCATTGGCTGGTGGGCGTTGAGGCATGACTTGGGCGTCGTAACGAGTTGCCTGGGTGCTTTTTTGCATGCATGGATAAGCGGAGTTATGTGATTCATCTTATCTAGTTGGTATATGTGCTTGGTCAATAGATTCTGGATTGGCGTTTGGTTCAATTGTCAAGATCGTTGTTTGCATATCGTCTTGATTTGACCCCTGGTCATATCGCGATCCCTAAGATAGTCCAGATTGACTTATACGGCACTCATCAGTGCCCTTTACTCATCTCAGAAACCGCTTGTCGTGATATATGTATCTTTATTCTAGACGAGCTACTTTATAGTCAAGTTCTCATCAACTCATCATCCTTCTTATCGTCCCAAACGCCATACATATCCCAAAACGCCATTCCCATTCCCCGCTTAAGCGCCGACTATCCCCTCGTTCTCCATCTCCTGCACGTACTTTTCCCAAATACTTGCTACTTCACCGTAAAACTCAATATGCGCATCTGCAAGCCCGCCCAGCTGCGACTTCATCTCGATGCGCTTGATACGCTCGAAATCAGCTACTTCCTTGACCACCTCGTCGTCGAACATGTCGCTTGTCTTGCGCGCGCTTTCAACCTCGTGTGTGAGCTCTTCGACGCGGAGTTCCAGCTTGCGAGTGCGTTCGCGGCGTGCTTGCTCGTGGTCTACACCGCGGACGTCTTCGATCTTGGCGCGCAAGAAACTTCCTGCGCCGGAACCGCCGTGGTGGCCGGACTGGAGGGTATCGCGCTCCGTTGTGGACTTGTTGAGATATTCGGTGAGTTGTTCGTAGTCGAGCTGTTTCTGCTCTCGCGCCTTGAGGAGGTTCTTGAGTGCGATGGAGTAAGCTTGCATGTCTCGTAGCGAACCGAGATAATCCTGGTCGGTAATATCTTTGAGTTTTCGTAGATGAGCCGCTGTGTCTTCGATGGAGGCAGAGAAGCCGTGCACTGCGGGCTCGACGTGGGGTTCAAGTGGGATGAGCTTCTGGAACTGTTCTGCGAGATCACGCAAGTCCACCTCCAAATCCGTCTCCCGTCTCGCAACTCGAGCAATAACCTTTTCAATATGTCCAAGATCATCATCGAGCTTATCACTCTTCTCCTTAACCTCCAGAAATCGCCGATCCGGCCGATGCACCTTTGTAAAAGCATTGATAAACGTATCAGCAAAGTTATCAAAGACGCCCGCCGATCCAGGGTCACTAGCAGAGCTACCGCCGCGCGCACCTCGGCTACGCATAGTAGCATTCCAGTCGGGGCTCTCGAGGAAGGTGTGCAGGATCGGGGCACGGCGCAGCGTGGGATGCAGAGATAGACGGATCAGGAAGCGCTGGAGAGAGTGGGCGCGGCGGGCGGTAAAGTCAGAGCCGAAGCGGTCGCCGCGGACGTACTCCATGCGCTGCTTGTCTGGCAGAGGAGGTACGGCAGCAGCGGGATAATCGCGGGTGAGCTGTTTGTAGAGGAAGACGAAGTCTGTGAAGCGGCGACGGACGGTTGTAGTTGAGCGCTGAAAGGCAGAGAAAGTAGACTACAATACAACTGTCAGTACAGAATGGTACTTAGGATGTGGCTACTCACGTTTGTGGTGATGAGATATGAGACAAAAGCATCCTTGGTACCGTCATTCTCCTTCATAGGCGTTCCAACAGTACAGTCCAGCTTCTCATTCCCCAACGACGGAGCATCTCTCTCCAGCCCTGTACCGGGCGCATTCATATCATGACCTGGCTCTTCCGCGGGAGGAACACTGCGAGAAGTCTGTTCGTGGACGTGTTCGCTCCACGAGACGTTTGAGAAGTCGTCCTGTTGCTGTTCCATGGCCGTCATTGCGGAGGCCAATGATCCGATCGCAATGGGTGCGGTGAGGATGAGAATGTAGTGGAGTTATGCGGTGCGGTGAGATATTTTGGCGAGGCTGAAACGTCGAGGGAAACAAGTGAGGTAAGGTCGATTGAGAAGTGGGCGGAGTTGGCGGGAGTTGGATGGAATGGAAGCTCGGCGGATGCTAAGTTAGACTAAGTGGTGAGGTAAGGTGAGACGTGGGGAGCTGGGGTGACCTGGTGGCGCAGGGACCACTGTAAGATAGAGAGGGGCTTCTGAGTAGGGAGTAGTTCACACTATTGTCTTGGAATATAGGTATGCATTGAGCCTTTCAAAAGTCTTATGTACTGGCCTTAGCACGTTTAATGATATATATGATCCTTTTCGAGTAGTTGAACCCATCTTTGGTGGTTGTAGTCTACCCTCGTCATCACGTCTAAGTACCCCTCTATCAGGATCTACATTAGCAAAGACGATGACGCACTCAGCCAAGGTCCAAGGGTCTGGGTTTTGTAGGCACCCATAATCAAGGACATACCACGGATACAACCACTATTCAGTGTTCACACATATGGACGGACGCTAGGTATAGACAAAATCAATTATATATACAAGTAAAATCATTCAGTGGAATCTATTGCTTCCCGTCGAGAGTTGGTCTATCCCAAACAAGTAATACTTAATCTTCGGTCCTCTCAATCGGGGCCGGCAGGTTTTGATACAGCGCCTATCCCATCCCTCCCGCCTTGATGCCATACCAAACCATACAATCATACATATGAAACACACCAGAAGTCATGGTACATAGAGCCTAGCCTCAAGCTCTCTCATCCTCACGTCTTATCCCGGCTCATCTACTTCTGCTCCTTAGACATTCCAGAGCTAGCCTGGATCTCCTTCTCCAGCGACGCAGCAGACTCGGCAGCCTTGGCCAACTCCTTCTCGGCCTCAACCATCTCACTAACCTGCTTTCTGCCGAGACCCTCAGCCTGGGCCTGAGCCAGTCTCTCCTCCTTCTCATCAATATCATCTGTGTCTCGGGGAGTAGCGAAACCGGAGCTTTGACTAGCCTGGTCCTGCTCCGCCTCATCCTCAATGAGATCCTGCTGCTCCTTGATGACCTCGAGTCGCTGCTTGTTAGTGGCAGCACCCTCAGCGCTATGAACCTCAAGCTCAATCTCGTGATACAGCTCCTCAGGAATGGCAGACATGACACCAATGAGCGCCTCAACCTGGTTGTAGCCCTCACCCGAGCCTTGGCCGTACATGTAGGCGTTGCTCAGAACAAGAAGTGTTGAGGGAACACCTTCCTTGAGTCGTAGGTCGAGCCAGGTCTGAAGGTCAGTTCGCATACGGGCGGGGGAGACGCTGTGTGTTCGGATACCACGAGCAGCACAAGCAGCCTGGAGCTCGGCAACGGTCAAGCTATCAACACCCTCGTAGCTAATGGCCTTATCGTCACGCTTGATCTGTCGCATGCGGTGACGAACCTGATATCGAAGCATCATGTCGGTACCGAATGTGTTGAGGTTCATGTACTTGCACATGGAGACGAGCTGAGGTCGTGACAAGTTGTCCAGAGTCAAGTCGTCACGGAAGACCTTGCAGACCTTGATAACGTCCTGGGCTGTGGGTGTCTCGCCTGTGGCGCGCACCTTGCGGAAGAAGTTGGAGAACTCTTCTCTTTGTGTTGTTGCTTGGCTGACTGGCAGGCCAGACTCGCCGAGTGTTGATCTCAAAAACTGGCTGACTTCCTTGCGTGTTGATCGCAGAAGTGTGGCCTTGGCCTCCTTTGACTTTTGTCCCTCAAATGTGCTGGGAAGCATGTTGGGGAAGAGCTTGAGGGCAAGAGGCAGAAGTGCCTCACCCAGAGGTACGATAATGAAGACGGAGAAGGGCACTAAGCGACCCAGATCCTGGACTGTTCGCTGAAGTTGCTTGTTCTCACGTCGGGTGAGCTCGTATCCGGCTGCCATCTTGAGGGCCAATCGCCAGCTGATCCTGACCTCGGCAGCCAGCAGCTTGGATCCGTCCCAGTAGTGGTTGGCCTCCTTTTTGACCTTCTCCCAGAGAGTAAGTTTCTTCTCCTCCTTGGCTTTTTGAGCGGCATCGCCCTTCTCCATGACACCTTCCGTGGTGGCCACGATTTCTTCGGAATCGGCCTTGGGGGTGGCTTCGGCATCGGCTGGCTTCAGGACAGCGGCCTCCTTGGGGTTGGGGTCAAGCTTCTTGTCCTCCTTCTTGGCGACGAGAGAACCGGTGGTATCCTTGGGAAGAGGCTTCTTAGCCTGTTCGGCATTGAATCCCGGGGGCGGGCCAGAAGAACTGGGGTCGTGTCGGTGATGATCGGTACTCATCGATCGAGGGAGTAGCAGAGCAATGGCAGGGACTTTGGCATGACGACTGATGTGGCGACCAAGAAGGGCAGGAGTGACACCTCGCGAGAGAGCTCGGGCTTCGGTGAGAGTTAGCAAAGAGATAATGACACCTATCGAGAAATCAATGCTCACCATTGCCCATCAAGGGGTTCCGGGCAACCGCCCGGCGAGCGACATTGGAGGAAGCGCTCATGGCGAGCTGGAGTCGGGAGTAGAGGGAGAGTCAGATGTGGCGGACAGGGTCTGAGTATAATTTCTTAATCTCGGCGCAACGTATGTATCGATATGAGGGTTGATAGTATAGTAAAACAGCGTGCGATAAAGTTGAAGATGTAGATGAAGAAAAGGACAAAGTGGATGCAAAGTCGAGATTGTCCAAGAGCCCGCTAATGGCGAAAGGGTGTGGTGATGTACAGTAGGTACGGTACAATACCAATAGTAGTGCTCGTGGTGATGGGATTGGATCAATGGTAAGTACATCTACCAAAGCGCAGAGCTGGCTAGCTCCGTCCTCCCGCTGACCGGGGTTCGCCGCATTCGGAGCGGGACCATCGTTGTTCCGGCAGGGCTTACACTGGATGCATCCAATCCCTGCCCTCTCTGGCCCCTCCGTTTGCGATTTACAGGGGGGCTTGCGTCGACAGAATCTAGAAGAATGAGGACTCACGTGATTTCCGGGTGTGCCGAGTGTATCCTTTTGTTGGGAGGATTTGAGGGAGAAGTCTTCAATTCCCCTCCCCTGCATGTGACAGCTCTCAACAATGGATCAAAGCCCGCTCTTTTATCTCCGCTTGAGTCGAGTCTTTTGGAGATAGTGATTTTACCGCTGTATTTTGCCGAGTGCAAGACTCCTCTGATGCTGATGTGGTCTGTAGATATTGGCAATCAATGGGCCTCATTTACTTGAGTTGCAGTCTGAGTTGGCAGGTCAGCATTGGCCAGTCGCCTCGGAGATTATGAAACATAGGCTCAGACGCTTTGAACCGTCTCCATTTGTGCCTGATTGGTTTCACTATCTCCGGGACATTAGCCCGCAATCATAAGGTAATGACCAAGACAATCAAGACACTTGGTACGTACACGTATGGTCGTACACGACATGGCCTCAATGTCGCCCGCATATGTTGTTTGCTTGCATCTAACAAACAGAATGTCATTGATGAAGCCGGATTTCTATTGCCGTTCTAGTATTTGGGCATATGTTTGTTTGTTTGTTTTCTTAGCATACAACGATCAAAATGCACGGTAACGTCGACACATCATCAAACATGGCCGGGTACTCAAAACAGCTCATTTAGTTCTATTACAAGCCTTTTATTCGGCAAAACCATGTCATTATCATCTCACAGTCATCTCATAATACAACCCCCTATCTAAGAACTCTCGCACGTATCCTTATATCGCAATCCATGTCCAAACTTGAACAAAGCCTCTACATCAAAGGGCACATCCTCCTTCTGGGCATCCGCTGCAGCTTGAGACGCAGGCAAGTCAAATGGCAAACGTCCCTCAGGGCCCCAGCCGTCTGTGCCAAACACAACATCCAAGAATGCATCATGACTGCTACCGTAACTACCAAACAGCGCGACAGCCTTCTCGGCAACCTCAGGCACAGTAGCCGGACGGTTAAGTCGGATGTCAACCACGGTTGGGAGGGTTGCGTAGATCTTGGCCTGGCGAGCCTTCTCGGTCGTGTTGAACTCAAGACTGCCGTTGTTGATCATAGCGGGAAGACCAGTTGCTGTGGTAGGCTTGAAAGGTGATGCGAGGCGGAGGAATGCGTAGTCTGCGTCCTCGGGCTTCTCAACAACGCTGAGGTTACGACCCTTCATAGCCTCGGGATCAATACCCTCGATGTAGAACTTTGCATCCAGAGCAGACAGAGGAAGGGGAAGGACGTCATCCTTGTTGGACAAAAGAGTAAAAGCACGACGCTGTGTCTCGTTTCCTAGACGGCTGAAGTAGTCGTTTCCAGCAATACGAACTGCTCTCTCGACATCGACAAAGGGATTATCGAAAAGACCAAGCTCGAACTTCTCCATCATCAGTTTGCGGACAGATTCGTCAATACGGGACTCGGGAACAAGGCCCTTCTTGACAAGTTCGATGACAAGCTCAGGTTTGGACTCGCCGCCAAAGATATCGCACCCAGCTTCGAGAACACGACGAGCACGCTCGAGCTCAGTCTGGTCTTCCAAGCCCCAGGCTCGGGTAGTGATGATGCCCCAATCTGTGACGACGATACCCTTGAAACCGAGCTCTTTCTTGAGTAGGTCATTGACTACGCCCTTGTTGAAGCCAAAGGCAACTTCTTCCCATGAGGTGTTGATTGGGCGGGAGTAGTAGGGCATCATCTGACGGGTACCAGCTTTGATAGCTGCCTTGAAGGGAATCAGGTGATAGTCTCGGTTGTCACCAGGATAAGTCTGGTTCTTGCCCTGTCCTCATTGTCAGACAATTGTTTTTTAAGAAGAAATGTTACTTACCCAAGGAAAGTGAGAGTCCTCGCCATTTTCCATCGGGCCACCGCCTGGGAAATGCTTTGTAGTGGCGATGACGGAGTTAGGGCCAATCTTGTTACCCTGAAGACCCTTGATATACTCAACCATCAAAGCACTCGTGAGGTTCGCGTCCTCTCCAAGACCTCCCGCTAGTCGTCCCCAACGAGGCTCGGTCGCCAGATCTACCTGAGGATGCAGAGCCTGTCGGATACCAACAGCAACATACTCCTCACGAGCAATCTCAGCAAACTGCCGAGCCAGCACGGGATCTCGAAGGGCAGCGAGACCAAGCGGCTCAGTCCATCGAGAGAATCCGTTTGCCATAACTGAGACCCCTGCCCCATCTCCCCAGCCGTGTTGCGGGTCGCTAGACAGAGTCAAAGGAATGCCGAGTGGCGTGCTCAGGGCAAGTTTCTGAAGCTTGTTGTGCCAGTTGGCTGTGCCTCGGACATCCTTTACCCCGTCGTTTATGACATAGTGAGTGATGCGCTTGCCGAGGACGAAATCTTCGATGGTTCCATCAAAGCTGTTGTTGGCGTTGTAGGTGCGGGCGTGGAACATCTGACCTGCCTTGTCCTCAAGGGACATGCGGGACATGAGATCGTCGACACGCTTGTCCAGACATAGAGTCTTGTTTCTATAGGGAGGGTTGGGATCTTGTCGAACGATTGGGTTGGCGATACTCAGAGAGACGCCTCCCAGGAGGAGTAGACTGGACCACATGGTGAAGAGTGAGATGGGAAGAAATGATAGAGGATCCGGGTCTGAGAGCAGTGATCCAATACAATAGACTTTGCCGGTCACTTCATCTTATATACCCAAGCTTTCTTCCAACCTCTCACCATATCCCGAAGTTTTAGCAGAACCAAGGCCATTAACATAGACTCTCATCATCGTCCTAGTCAACTTAGGAACCAGCATCCATCATCATCAACTTGATTCGGACCGACCTCTTGAACCCTTGCCTATCAAGTCCAAACTCTGAACATGAAAGCGCTCTCGAGTATGCCCGGAAGCCATTGAGATGGATACTCCTTGTCAAGTCCGATCCAATAGCAACCCGTTCCGCCACAGTTCGCCAAATGAGAAAACAAGACGACAAAGCTGGAGTAGGTGCAGTTCCCGCAATGCCAAGCATATAGACCGAAGAATAACCAGTGGTTCATGACTAAAACGCCGTTCTTCTCATGATTTGGTGACACAACGTGGGGATAATCTGGGGACAACCGTTTAAACATGCGGGGAGCTCATATAAGTTTTCGGCCCGTTTGGAAATCCCATGACACAGAAAACCAAGCAGCTGGGGAGAAAACCGCCTGTCTGGTCACTGTTGCATGATCTGGGAGGTATCGGTAGCGGTGGATGTACTTGTCAGCCAAGACTCGCGGGCTGGTCGCAATTGAGTTTTGATCAGTCATAATAGTCCGATTGATGGAGATATACCTCGAGTTGGAACTCTAAAGCGCAGATTTGCCGTCGAAGAGGCTGGGCTTGGTGGTGCCCACATCCCGATGCCAAGATGGGATTGTATTCAAGACGGATAATTCCCGATCATGGTACGGAGTATGGGTACAACACTCCACGATCAAATCTTCGGGAAGTCTGAACGGCAATTGCAAATCAGTGGTGTTTCTTAAAGAAAAGCAACTCACGTCCAGAGATGTTGGTCAGACATTTCCGATGTTGAAATTCCAATATAGTCTGGCAATTTCTCGTGGATATTGCCGGTTTATTGGATGTTTCACAATATCAACATCAAATACTATCATGAACAAATCGGGCGCACAAGTGACGAGGAGTGTTCAACAATAAAAGCCTTGATGTGTTGTGCTAAAGAAGCTCAAAATTAAGCTTAATTGAACGTTGGAAGCTAAGCTCGGAAGGTCAGTCAGGTGGTTGATGCATGATCCTCTTGACCAGAAACAACCAAATCCAGCAAAGCTATTAATTAGCCTTGCAAACTCGAGTTCAAGATGCCCGGGTATCCACGGCCTGTGGTTTTCGAGATTCCATTCAGTTCATGTCCTCTGTTCACTGGAGTAGCCTCGTTGTTTGCATTTTTCATGGGCATACGCCATGTGGGACCAGATCTCAGATTGCGCAACAAGCAGTGCTTTGTTCGCCTGCTATTATATCCTCTCAATCGCCGCAGGAGCTTGACGGCCACGGCAACCCTGGGGCAATGCAACATCCTTTCTCTATCTATCCTGATAGCCCTTTTCGCACTCTATTCTACTATCAGGCTCTAACTCTCGATGATATCAACCAAGTACAAGTCGTACCAGTGCCAATGGAAGAGAGACTTGCATTTGGTTTGGAGGATAGCAAAGAAAGAAGAGAAGAAGAATTAAGTGGCTGGAAGTACTGGGGGTAGATGGTGAATGAATGTGCTGGTCGCGCAGTTTGGGGTGTAAACTGGAGAGCTGGCATGGGGCAGGGCGACAACGCGAACTTTGCTTGCTAAGAACTTTACTCGGTGGAAGTGCCTCTAGGTACTAACGCAGTGAGCATAGACTATTCTCTTAAGCAATTCATTTGCATTCTTGATTGCGATCCATGGCGTGTCGTCACGACTCTGGCTCAAACATGATGCGAAGACGACATTGCCATCACCCTCAAGCTTCAGGAGCAACAGACGATGTACGCATATCGATGGACGAAGAGCTATTTGCCTTCTAATCATACGACAAGGATGCTAACAGAGAATGGCTAGACGACAATGAAGCCCCCATTCCTGTTGATTCTGTATCCGAACCTGAGCCCAGAGTCGTTCCTTGAGAACTTTGAAAAGTATATCTCTTGCTGTCAGCTTGTCGAACCTACGCCCAGCCCAGTTGTTTCCAGTCCTGAGTAGCTCAACGGCTCCAGCTCTATTGCTCCATGGGCTACACCACCTCCCATTTGTGCAAATGATGCAATGATTGAATCCTTGGAGGAAAAGGGAGAAGGAAAGGAGGAAGACATAATTGAAAGAGAGAGATGAGCCTATCGCAAAGAGAAGAAAGCATAGCAATCGCCAGTGGATAGAGATACAAGAAGCAATCAAAGTAGGCGGTTTTGGGGGTGTAAATGTTACTATGATGACTCTTATCGAGGTAGATCTGAGCATGGCTATATATTTAGGATCAAGTATTGCAATTCTTCTGGACTAATTAATTACCTTCATTACCACACCACAAATTTCCCCGCTCACTCTCTTCAATACACAAGCTTTTGCATTATCACACGCTCTTCAACACCACAGCGCTCGCATTAAAAGGGAAAAGCTAGTAAGTTGGCCTAGTAACTCATGCGTATTACATAAATGTCATTTTGGAGTCTGCGTATCTGACTACGAGTCTGGCGAGTGATCTGTTCTCGCTGACCTACCCTTGGTTGATGGGCTGCGACACTTCCTTTGCGATATGATGGTCACCTCTATCACGAGCATGGACTTGGGCCTGAAAGCTTTGAAGTTCAGGCGAACATGTCGCACGCGTGAGCGGATAACCTCGCCGTTTGCGACGACGCACTTCGTGAGCTGCCTTTGACCTGGGGCAGCTGCAGGGTAATATAAGACATGAGACTGGCCTCCGCCGGAATCTAGCAATTTACTACCTACTTAGGTAGATTAGCGGGGAAGACATATAAGCTAATATTTATTAAGGAGTACCTGAAATTACATAAAATTCTAGGTAAATCTTAGGATAGTCTTGTCTAACATACCTACTCAAAAGATATGTAAATTGTGAACGCCAGTTATCTTCTAATCCGCCCGCCACCTCTCTAGTTGTCAAGTTTTCTGACACTCTAGGGCAGATAAGATTGAGTGCGTTTTCGCTTGACATTCATCGTCAGAAATTACATGTGACGTCCCTGAATCTTGTCAATTTGACTTGTCAGTCTTTTAACACCACTCCGTTATGGTGAGCGGTTGTACAAAAACCGTACCCACAACGGCTATCAACTCAATATTCAACCGCGTAGTATGCCACCCACGATCTTATCAACGACGGCAACTCCCTTGCACGGGTATGCACAGGTGCTCGAATGCCGTGTGCCGAGGTGTCCGTCAGCCTGGAAAATCCGGGGTTCTTGGGAGCATTCTAACAAGGCTGATTGGTTGGCGAATGATACACGTGCTGGGCGTCATCTTGGAATGCCGTTATGTGCCACTAATTCTACTTCTAGGCAGCTCTAGACCGAAACAATGCTAAAAGAATCCGGCTTTGAGAAGATCATGGTCTGATTTAGAGTGCAGAATGATAGATATAGATATATACCGAGGTCTTGTATACGGACCGTGGCATATGGTTGCATAGATGCGGATCAACGGCGCCAAGAAGCAACTGCATTGTTCCCCAGATCGACAGATGACACCCAGAAATGACACGGAATTCGTCCGTCCCTGATCTGAAAAAAAAAGTCCGGACTTAAGGCAAATATGCCGTCCTCTCACAACCCATCATGACATGCCACATTACCCGGACTCCGAAATGTCCCGGGTATGGCTTCATGCGAATACTGCCAGATTTGAGGCTATGATGATGATGAATATGTCATTGTGTAGTACAGCCTCTGATGTAGTAGAAGCTTATAAGAATAGAATATAAAAGTCTAGATTGCCTTCAAGATTGAAGCCAAGACCGCACGGCAAGCCACGGTAGATGCTTCAGATTGGTCCCTGCCCACCCTGGCCGTTCCTCTTCGCACGGTCCCACATCATCTCAACACCATCTTCAGTGAATGGTACATCCGCAACCACCAAATTACAGGCTGACAACAAGTACCGCCCTTGCGCCTCGAACTCAACACCAAGCGCCCTATCTACATAAGCCCCCCACTTCCAACCTTGTTCCCATCCATCCACTTCAACCACCTCGACTCGACATCATTCTTCTTTCTTGGTTATAAATCCATCGCTCACTGTTGTTTTGTAATCCTGTCGGTGGCTGCTTATTCCATCTTTTATTCATCTTCCTACAACAGACACATCATTCTATAATTCTTCCGCCGCTGCTTTTCCGACTCAACAAACTCCCCGCGCCATCGCCGAAGTATCGTGCCATTGACCTCAACAAGAAATTCAATCTCGAACGACTTTGGACCCATACTTATTACAACATCAACCTACATACAACCCTTTAAAACCTCATCTAAAATCGCTCTAAATCGCTGTCGCGCATCTTGTTTCTCAATTGATTTACTCGCGACGGCCTCAATCGTTCTAGGTCGCCTAGAATGAACCTGAATAAGGCCGCTCGAGTCATCCTCTTCGGTGCACCTGGCGTTGGTAAAGGAACTCAGAGCGAGCGTTTGCTCGCTCGTTTCCCGCAACTCAATCAGATTAGTACCGGCGACCTTCTCCGTCGAAATGTCAAAGATAGAACACCCCTCGGTTCGTTTCCCCTCACCTCAATTGACTAGGTGTGTGACGCACTGCTAATTCGCACCAGGCATCAAGGTCGAGAAGACCATGAAGTCTGGTGGCCTCGTTGCTGACGACCTCATCCTGCGACTTATTTCCAACGAATTCTTCACCCGTGGATGGCTTGCTAAGAATGGCGGTCCGAACGTCATGACCCTTTCCTCTGAAGCCACGGCAATGGAATCATCCTTCAGCAGCGCTTCCATGGATCCTTTTATCAACGCCGCTCCCTTCCTCGACGGCCACCGTCCCTCCGAAGCCTCCAAAGATCCATCCGCTTCTTTCATCCTCGACGGCTTCCCCCGAACAGCCTCCCAAGTCGGACCTCTCGACAAGCTCATCCCAATCAACCTCGTCGTGTCCCTCAAGACCCCCGTATCCGTTATTCTGGAGCGAATTCTCGGACGCTGGGTCCACGAACCCTCCGGCCGAGTTTACAACACCAGCTTCAATGCGCCTCGAGTCCACGGCATCGACGACATCACCGGCGAGCGCTTAATCCAGCGCCCCGACGATTCTGAGGAAGTTTACCGAGCCCGATACAAGAAGTTCCAGGAGACCAGCGAGCCTGTTCTGAACCACTATGCCCAGAAGGGCGTTCTTGTTGAGATTGAGGGCATGAGCAGCGATGAGATCAGCCCAAAGCTATTTGACGAGTTTGAGAAGCGCTTCGTTCAATGAAGAAAATACCCTACGGTTTCAAGACGTTATGTTATTACTAGTGTATGATTTTTTACTTTTCATTCGTTTATAGTGGTTTAGCTTTATTTGGTTACTATAGGAGTTTATCGCGGCGTGGAGCCGCTGTTGGAGTTGCAAAAAGATAGGACTGGCGGGAGTCCTTGTCAGATGGCGCGAATGATGGGAGGAGTTGTCTGTCCTTAAGGACATGGTGGCGATGGGATTGTCTCAACACAACTGGACTGGACTGGACTGTTTTGGGCGCAGGAATGGCTCGTGGGCAAGGCTTGCTTGCCTGAATGATATCCACATCACCCCTTCTTTGATTCATCCCAAATGTGATTCCAAACATGACTTGAAGTGATTGAATTCCAATCCATCTCGATTAGAGATTGTCGTTACAAGAATTCCGCTATTTGTACATAAGTGACCCTTGAAAACCCTTGGAAGCCCGTTGGCGCATCATGACCAATTCCCCTCCTCTTCTATCCATGCATCGCATCAAACGTTCCACTAAAATGGCAAAGCATTGTGCCTTTCAAGACATTTCAAATAAACAATCCTTCATACTCCGTCCGAGTTCATATTCTGACCCGTAAAAATATTGCAAGCTATGGTTTGGCGTGGAATAAGCTCCCCAACTTAGTCGCGCCAACCCTCGCCGCCCTGAAGACCGCTAGGCTGGCCTTCTGTTTGACCAGGTCGTAGGGGGGTTTGCTCGTCATCGTCGTCGTCGAGAGCCCGTGCAAGCTCATCGGGGTCTTGCATCTTGGCGTCGGGGTCGACTGGGCCGCCAAATTCGTCCTGGTCTTGGTTGTGTCGGTCCTGCTCGAGAACACCATCGTCGGCGCTGACCGAGATACCACGAGCTCCCCACTTGGGACGAGCTCCTCGTCGTCCACCCTGGTCATCCTCGAAGCCACCAGGGCCACTCTCCTCATCGTCATCGTGGGTCTCGAAGCGCTTGCCGAAGATGCGACGGAGGAGCCATCCGCGGGACATATCATCGGCGTCGACAATACCGCCGCCACGAAGCTTGACGCGCTGACGGGTGTAGTAAACCCAAGCAAAGTCAATGTATAGGGCAGTCTGGATGATGCCGAAGATGACGGAGACGGTGTTGGGCTTCTTGCCGTGCATCTCGAACTCGCGAATGAACCAGTTAACGCAGTAGAGGGCGCGGTAGGAGCCGAGTGCGACGAGGTAGAAGGAGTCGATGACGGTGGGGACGGTAGTCTGTCTCAGGAGGAGGAGCTGGGGAAGAACACAGACGGACTCGAGGATCTGGGAGAATACCCACATCCACTGGAAGGTGTTAGCAACGTCGAGGTTATCGGGATTGGTCACGTACAGGTCGGAAGCCCTTGTGGCTCTCAAAGATGAGCATGACGAAGGGTGACAAGACAAAAGAGCCACCGAGGATGATGGCGCCAATCTTCCAAGCAATCTCACGCTCGCGGGATCGAGGATAGATCCATTGCATAATAGCAAGGATATAGATAGAGGAGAGGATGTAGAAGATCTTGAATACGATATTCCATGGTACGGTCTCGATGAAGAGGTCGAGGTATCGGGTGCAGAAGACGAGGGCGTAGAGGATCTGGGTGATGAGGGAGACGCCCTCGGCGCTTCGGTTACGATGGATGGCGAAGATTAGGATGCATTTCGAGAGGGCGTGGGACAAGTCGCCCAGCACACGGAAGAGCTAAGGTATTGTCAGTCAGTTTGGTGATGGATGACTAGTGCATGATGTTGCGACGTACGTTCCACGCGCTCATTGTCAAGGGCGAGAAAAGGAGGTATCGGCAGTTGACGTGCCAGCGGCGAAGGAGAATACACTACTAGACGAGGAGTGTATAAATGGTGAGGGTTAATTGAGGGGATGTTGGGAGGGTTGAAGATGACAAGTTGCCTGCCGGGTATAAGGGCAAGGTGAGGTTGAGGGAGCTCAGGCAGCTGAGCTTCAGCTTGGCGATGGGATGGATGCGATGAACGGAGGAGGTGGAGTACGTAGCGCCTGGCCCTGGGGGAGGGACGGGAACCATAACGTGTCGGGTTTGGGTCTGGGGTATGAGCTTGCGTCAGAGCCACCTCAGTCAGCCAACATCTGATGGAAGGGATAGACTGTCAGCCACGTCTGCATCCATTTCCGGTCACCTGCGCCTCAATTAATTCTGCCTAGAAGTAAATATCTTACACTGTAAAGTAAGAGTGAAGATGTTAATTGCTCTTTATCTTTATGCAAGGGAGGTTTCCTTATCGATATGATTTATGACCCGTTGGTTGCTCTGACTTGACACTGATGTGTTGGGACCAGGGTCAGAATAGAGTGACGTGCATTCACTAAATCGGTACTACGTACTGGTATCGAGGTGATTAATTAATTATTCTATTCTTTACGGATACAGAGGCTGCTGATTTCTCTCTGTTAATATTCCCGGGCACGCATTGCTTTATAGTAAGGCTACCATTTGTAAACACTCCCATTGGGCAATACTTTAACTTCCATAGCTGTGAAACGTCATCGCTCTAACTCGGTTCCTCTTAGGAGCCTCTGCCCCTGTAGATCAAGCCAAACATCGCAACCACAACCCCCCTGTCCACGTCACCTACCGTAAAGTTTACGCGCTGGCCATTGATATCCATCTTCACAACGCGTGCTCCATACTATCCCAGGCATCATTGATCTGACTAACAATACAGTACAGTACAGTACAGTACAGAGTGATGAGGTTACCGGCATTCTGTGCGGTGGCCCTGGGTTGGGTGACTTGCGCTAGTGCCCTGTCAGTCCCTGAGGTGCTGCGAGAGTTTGAGGAGAAACTTCAACTTCATGAGAAAGAACCTATTCTACCGAAATACTTTAGTATGTTACTCCGTACTGCCAATGGCATTCATCCTCGTATCCTAAACGAGAATGATCAGGGTCTAGAACAGGCGTCGACTAACAATTCGCAGGTGAATCCTCGTAAGGACCCATCCCGTCTATTCTGCATTCATCTATCGCGTGCTTGGCTTACAAGGCATCAGAGTATATCCCCACTATGATGGAAGATACTTTGAGGACGTTCTGGAGCCTGAAGTTCAGAATGCAGGCATCAAAGTACTCATGCAGACATACTTGGCCACATTTCGAGATCTGGGTATCCAGACATGGCTAATGCATGGCTCCCTTCTCGGCTGGTGGTGGGGAAAGAAGGTGAAGTGTCCCCATAGAGATTCTCGCATGTCGAATCCTTCTAACTGAAGCATCAGGTCATGCCGTGGGACTTGGATGCTGATGTCTCAGTTACCGAGGCAGACATGCACTTTCTCGCTGCCTACTACAATATGACCATCTACTACTTCCAATACGATAATTGTCCAGATGGATGCTTCTTCCAGCTTGAAGTGAATCCCTACTACACATATCGTGGGAGAGATGATACGGAAAACCAGATCGATGCTCGCTGGATTGATATGCAGACTGGGCTCTTCATCGACATCACAGCAGTCAGATATGACCCCGGACATGAAAGAGGCGAGGGTGTAATGTATGACAAGCACGATCATGAGTTCAAGGTCCGTCTATTGGTTGTCGATTTGTTAACTTGCGCTTACGACTTGCGTTAGGACAAGTACATCTTTCCTCTTCTCGACACAACATTTGAAGGCCTTCAAGTCAAGATTCCCTATCGGTACAAAGCTTTTCTCATGTCAGAGTATGGCGACGGGGCATTGACAAGGACCGACTATAATGGGTATGTAGCTTGCAAACTCATGTGTGTTGATGATAGCTGACGAAGAACAGATATCAGTTTGATACAGAGAAAATGCAATGGCTTCTTAAGAATTAGAAATGACCTTTGGTCATGTAATATTGTCATTCTAGAAAGGCGTTCTGCTCTGTCGAGCGGCAAATGTACATTGGGTATACGGATAGACTGGAAAGAACATAGAAAGGAAATGAAACACGGCTGATGATGGCGGGTGTCTTGGCATTTGTTTACTTTATTATTGGACTTTAAGTTACTGTTTAGAATTATCATCAGAAATAAATGAAGAAATTAAAGACATTATGAATAAAGGTATAAAATTAGATATCATCAAAAAGTTGACGTCCATGTATGTTTCCATATGGCCATTGCTTTGGCTGTCTATCAGTTAATTGCTTTGATGCCCCGCGGCCAGAGAACGCGTCTCACCCCACGCGTAACGAAGGTAGGATGGATCTCAAACATTACTCCATCAACATCAGATAAAACATGCCCAATCGCAACATCACACCAGCGCATTTGCCTTAAATACGAAAACTCGACGAAATTTAATGCGAAAACAAAGGAATAGATCTATTTTTGTTCCGCAATGGCCACAGGCATGTCTACAGTGGTCCCCGACAACACATTGTAGATCGAATCGCTAATACCAGAGACAGGCCAACAGCGCCGCGCTGAGCGGTTGAACGAGCGTCTACGTGGTGCCCAGTATGAATTCTGCTATAATATCTCCAGCGGCCTATGCTAATACGATTCAAGGCGCGCCAACATCGAAGACGACTCCTTCAATCTCGACATCGCCGGCCTTAACATAGCTGCCTCAACTCCCGCCGCACCTGCGCCTGCGCCTCCGACATCGTCGGCGCGTCGTATATCGAACACTTCTGCTAAGCGAAAAAGACTAGAGAACGAGCCGCCGCCATCGGTGCAAGCGCAAGGAAGTGGACAAAGACGATCGCCTCGTTCTAGACCTGAAGACCCCTTCGATCTTCCAGACTCATCTAAGGAATCTGGCGCGCAGGATACAACAGCTGAATCGAGAGAAGAGGAAGAACCGAGCCTCGAGGTTGAGGATGAGCCTGAGCCGGAACCGCAACCAGAGCCTGAATCCGAACCACAGCCGGAGTCCGAGTTACCAAGTCCAGAGCAGTCAGTCGAGGCACCAGAAGAAAACGAGGCCGAAATTGAGTTGCCTGTTCTACCAAACAACGATGTTTCCGAATTGCCCACAGTTCGACCACCGAGCCGTAGGACATCAGAAAATATACAACGACTTGCCGAGAAAACGCAAGGCGTGCGCATGAGCGACGCCTTATCATCCACTACCCGATTACACACTACACTATTACAACAAGAAGAAGATGTGCCGCCTTCATCATCGCCACTGGTTCGCAAGGTGCGGCGGAGTGAAGGTCCTGCGATAATCCGATCAAGACTATCTCAAAGACGACCTTCGAGGCTTGCTGAGCGAGATGACGATGCGGATGAGCTTTCGCCAGATCGACCAGATCATGCTCCCGCTGACGACGAACGATCGGACGATGATGCTACGATAGAAGCAGAGCCTGAGGTGGAGCAAATCGACGAAGAGGCCACAGAAGAGGAAGAGCAAGCCCGGGAAGAAGAGGAAGCAGTAGCCGAAGCAATTGATGCGGTTGAAGCAGCCAAAGCCATTGGTAGAAAACGCCCTCGAAGAAGTCTACCATCTCAATCGCCCGTCGCAGAGACCGAAGAACAAGAAGAGGAAGAAGAACCAGCAACGAAACGACGCCGTGGACGTCCATCAAGAAGTCCTGCGACACAGAAACAACCAGCAACCAAAACAAAAGCTACATCGAAACCGAAATCACGGACAACAGGAGCAAAACCACTTCCAAAGCAGGTTCGCAAGACGAAACAAGCCGCAAAAGAGCGCCGAGTCAGTGATGGCTCAGCCATCGAGATCACGGTGCAGCGTTTCGTCAACGTCAAGAAGTTCAGCAAAGGCGACGATGAGGAAGATCACCTCGCGGCGGATGTACCATTCACAACAAGGGGAGAGACAGTGGTGGATGTCTTTTTGCAGGTGTGCTTGGAAGTTATCGAGGGAACAGTTGCAAAACTTTTGGAGACGCTGAACAGCACCGAGGATAAGGATAAGAAGAAAGAATGCCGCATAAAGATAAGGGCTCTTGAGGCATATAAAGAAGAACTCAATTCTAGGTTGCTCCAACTGGTAAGTTATTTATTTACGATTTGCGGTGGTGTTGTATCTGACCAGTTAGGCAATTCACCTCAACGATTGGCAATCGTTACGGAAACGGGTTCGCGTGGTCCAGCGAGAGAAGCTCGCCCTGCGAGAAGAAATATTGCGTCTTAAGGCGGAGAGGGAACAGGTTGCCCTGAAGATGGACGCTGTCCGCATTAAGCACGAGGAAGATACCAAAGAGTCAAAAGTGAGTTGTCAGTTGCTTCTTGGTCCAACACAAGCTAACCATAGTAGTATCGACTCGATACCTCAGCTATAATGCATGACATTGACATGGCGGTTGAGCGGGGACGAGACGCCCCTGAACTCTCACGCGCCCAAGAGAAGAAAGCTGAGCTAGCTAACCTCGAGCTTCTCGTCGCACGTATCACAGATGAAGCCAGCTCAGCGAGCTCCGCAGGCGGAATGCTCCAACAAATCAAGAACTTTAACGCTTTCCTCGAGCGCGCAGCAATTGCTCTAGAAACAAGATGAACCAACACCACGACAGCAACGAAATGAACGTCTTTTTAATTTCCCAAGCAGAATTTCTCATCACAGATACTTTTTTCTTGTTTACTGGATCTTGGCCTTGCTGAAATCCATCTCGGGATGCTGCTCCTGGAACTTCTTGAGAATGTCGGCCTTCTTCTGCTCATCCGAGCTGGGCAGACCCTTCTCCTTCTGCTGCTGGTCGAACATCATCTTCTCGACCATGCCGCGGGTCTCGCCATCGAGATCTGACAGCTTGGAGTTGTCGGGCTGGATCTTGGTCACGTCGATCTTGGGGGCAGAGGTAACAACGTGAGCCCACCATTCCATCTTGTTGACCTTGTCAAGGTGGATCTCGACTGTCTTGGTGCCATCTGAGTTGGTGCTGAGTGTCCAGGTGGAGTCGTCGACATGGACAGCATGGGGAAGATCACCCTGTTGTGGTCAGTTGGTGTATGAGCTATGGCACGAGTTGTGTATATTATATACCTGGATGATTGGATCCTGGCCCTTGATACCCGCCTGTAGGCTCTGCTTCTTGATGTTAATGACGAGATCCCTGGACTTGAGGTTTCCGGGCACATCGAAGGTGATGTCGAGCTCCGAGATGACCTGAGTCCACTTGTAGGGCAGAGCAGCCTGCTCCTCGGCCTGCTTTGCTGCCGCAGCGGCGGTCTCAGCGGGTGTAGGTTCTGTGAGATATCAGAATATGAAAAGCATGTGTGAGAGAAAGAATCTATTGTTTTGAATAGAATCTCTTTAGGGAGAAGCATCACTTACCTTGGTCAGCCATGGTGAAGTTTTTACGTGGTTGAGATATGTTCTGAGGGGAGAAGTCGATGGAAGCTCTATGAGAGAAGGCTGACAATTATGGAGGGGCAGCACCTCTCTAGGACTTGTGGGGCTCAGTCTCTGCTACTATCTGTTAACCAGTACCTAAAACTACAGACAAATATTGGCAATGATGAAGTAGTTCTTACCGAGGTGAACCCCACAAGCTTTGGGGCGATCTTTAGCTCAGCTCAAGCCAATAGGAACCTCCCCATCAAGCTTCTTATCCCTGTCTGCTCAGCCGCGCAGGTACCTGATTGATTAATAACTTCCAACCACAACAAAGCACTTCCTTTTCCTCGACCTCAAACAACAACATCACAGCCAAAATGTCTCGCGCAGGCGTCTCAATACGCCACGCTTCGGACAACTCGCTTCCGCTGCCGCCCGACCAAGACGAGACATGTCCCGTGTGCAAGACAACGCGCTATTTCAACCGCGACATGGAATTCCGCATCAATCCGGAATGCTACCACCGCATGTGCAAAACTTGCACCGAACGAATCTTCAAAGATGGCCCTAATCAGTGCCCTTACGCCGGCTGTCACAAAACCCTGCGTCTGCGTGGCTTCAAAACCGCCTTCTTCGGTGATTTGAGCGTCGAGCGTGAAGTCGATATCCGGAGACGAGTCGCTGCTGTGTTTAACAAGGTCGAGGAGGATTTCGAGACCTTGGGTGACTACAATGATTACCTCGAAATGGTGGAGTGCTTGACGTCGGATCTCGTCTACGGCACAGATGAGCAGAGGCGGAAAGCAGAGGCGCAGCTCTCAGAGTGGGAAGCGAAACACAAGGCAGATATCGAACGCAACAGACGCTTGGCTCGTGAAACAGACGATGCTCGCCAGCGCCGCATCGCAGCAGAAGCAGAAGAGGCGAAACACCGACGAATGCAGGAGCAACTAGAGGAGCTCGAAGAAAAAGCCAACGCGAAACGATTCCGTGAGGAAATGCTCGATTCACTACAGAGTGCCGAGATGGGCCGTGCGTCAGAAACCATGGATAAGATCATGCTCAAGAAACGAGGACAGACCAAGCGCGACGCAGCACTCGGCGCCGCAGTGGGCAGTGGCCTCTCCATCCGAGGACTGCGGGAGAAGAAGGCTCCCGTCGTGGACAACAAGCCCTACGATCCGTACGGCGGCGTGCGCGTTATGCCGCAGCGCGTAGACCTTGCGCCAGAGAAGCTAGCGACGTATTCCAACGAGTGGGTGGAGATCACGCGGACGAAGTTGGAGTTCAAGGCTGGAGGATACAATCCAGACGAGTTCCTCACGCGAGCTTTGTTCGAGGCGTATTCGGGACTGGGTGTGTTTGTGGATGAGGAGAAGGTTGAGAAGAGTGTTTCTACGGCGGGGGCTAAAGAGGCTGCTGCGACGGGAGAGACGGCAGGGAGAATGGATGTTGATGAACCATTCTAGATGAAGTTGCCAACAGTTAACAGTACAATGAGGCGAGGCATAGCTATGGCGTTTAAGGTGTTTGGGAAAATAAGACAGATATTACGACTGGAGTTACTAAGGGTAGAAATAATACGATACCATGATTCTCTTAACAACTACTCAAATCCTGCTTCAACTTATAATTATTTTAGGTATTATCTTGACGTGGACTACCTCAGGCTCTATAAGCCCTGCGCCCCAAGAGATGCCACCAGAAAACATCAACACCCAGACACAATGGATAAAAAGAAAGAAATTGATGAGAATGATATTTTTGTATGACTGTTACTATACTAATCCAAAGAAAAATCACCAGGAGAGGGTTGAGGGGCATTTTGAGGTGAACACTTAGTCCCCTGAACACTCATCCTTTTCGCCTTGCAATCCTCTTTTCGATCTCATCCCCCGAAAACGCCTCGCTTACTATGTGGAAAGGGAGGCTGTACAGCCAACAAATGGAAACAAAAGTGCGCCGAGAAACGCGATGCGATTATGTGGATTTGAGCTTGTGATATGTGATTGATTGTGTTGGACAGCGGTGCAGATAATCTTATTGCTGCCAAGGCGTCTGCTGAGCAGGGCGAGGGAATACAGGTACTGTTTGGAGTTGGTCGAGACCGCCTCCGATGGGCTGCTGGTTGCTCTGCCATCCCATACCCGTGTTGTGGTTGACAAAGGCGCCGTTTCGGAAGGGGTTGGTAGTACCGGTTGGTTGAGGAGCGAGAGCAGCGCCGGCTGTTTGTGGACGTTGCTCTTGGTTGGGTGCTGGCATCATTGAGTTGCGAGCAAAGGGGTTTGTACCAGTTGGTGTAGGTTGTAGAGCAGGCTGCTGTTGCTGCTGGGGAGATGGTGATTGGAAGGGTGAGTTTGAAGCTTGGGCGAAAGGAGATGTGTTTTGCTGTGGCGATGATCGAGCGAATGGGTTTGTGGATTGGCGGTTGAGAGCGGGTGTTGTACCAGAAGATGGCAAGCCTGTTTGCTGAGCCATGAGCATAGACTGGCGGAACGGGTTGGTGCTTCCTGTCTGCATCGGCTGGAGCCCCTGAGGCTGTCCGTTCTGAGCAGGCTGTTGGATCTGAGGAGCAGCGTTGGGGAAGCTGGCCATTGAATCCTGAGGGATCGGCGCAAGTGAGCTAGGCTGGAAGCCTTGTGGTTGAGGACTGAATCCCCCGAAGCCAGCCCCTGTAAAGTCTGGCTGCAGTTGGATCTGAGGTTGCTGTTGTTGCATGAATCCTGTTTGCTGAGGCTGCTGGTACGGACTGTTGGACGCAAATCCAGTAGGCTGAGCAGCAAAGCCATTCTGTTGAAATGGCATGCCAGTTTGCTGTTGCTGGAACGCTTGCTGTTGAGGCTGAGGGTTCATTTGTAGAGGTGTCTGGTTCTGCTCGATAGAGTCGAAGAAATCGATCAGATCAGGATCGGGGCCCTTGTTGGCTTGTGGTTTCGATTCAGGTGCCTTGTTGCCAGTCGATGAAGATGTAATCTTGGGAAAGGGGTTGTTGGACGATGGTTCGGGGAAATCGCTGCTCTTCTTCTTGCTGAGACCTCCTTGCTTCGAACTTGAACCACCTCCAACTTTCTTCACATCCTGCTCTGCCAGGTATTGCCTTCGGTGGACTTCGAAATCGGGGTCATGTAGATATTCTTCAAGCTGGCGTCCAAGGTTGACAGGAGCATGCTTGAGCTTGGGCACCTCGACTCTAGTGTGGTGTTCGTGCATACGAGCTACGCTCAGGTATTGGACGACGTAGTCGGTTTGTTTCGTGAATTTCCGATAAATGGCCATAGCGCGCTCGGCATCCACCTTTGACATCTCGAAAAAGTTTCCTGGAATTGGCACGTTAGTCAAAGTGGCGGGCTGAGACAGAGGGGAGGGGCAAAGAAACCAACCGAGAATGCTGATAAGACCTTGGTTGAGAACCTGGAACAACGCCAACAGATCCAAGACAAGCAGTCTGAAAACAGTAATAGTGATTTCATTCTCCGGCTCATTGTCCATCACCTGGCCATTCGTTAGTGCCGATATTCACATAATCATGGAACTGTCCCAAAATGTATCGCCAACTTACGTCGCATTTCAACAAGGCCTCAAGCTGGTGCTGGACAACCTCCGTCTCTCGTAATAAGCCCTTCTCAACTGAAAGCTTCTCGAGCCTCGACTCGGAGGCGCGCACCCAATCCGTCTTTGTCTTGTCGTATGCGCGGGCTCTCTCGGCGAGGTAGTGAGCATAGTGTCGAATATTTCGTCCTTGAATTTGTGCTACTAATTGTCAGCCACCATGTCAAGACCTCAGTGTTCGGGCTGGATGGAACGTACCATCTGTGAAACTGCTTATCGCCAATACGTTGCGATGTGTGGCAAGGAAGGCAAGCGTGACATCAGGAGAACCCTCTCTAATCATCAGATGAACGGTGATTAGACTTTTGAAGACGACGGTCCATGTTGAGTCGCGGAGACGGTATGTGAGAGCGCGAAAGACCTCGCCGACGCCAGCTTCGCCGGAATGGGTAGCTATAAGAATGTGCTCGATATATTTTGTCTTTGGGGGAGCATTCTACAGCGATCCAAGGTTAGCAACATGCCGGAAGTCAAGCAACAGTCTCTATCAAGAAAAATGATTGGGCTCGTGATAGTCGTTGATATTGGGCTCGCAGGAGCGCGCCGCCAAGACTGCACACGTACCTTGATCTTTGTTGCGCCCTTAACGGACTTTTCGAAAGAGCTTGACATGATTCCAGCTATAGAAGCTCGGTCGACTTGTATCAAGCTTATAGTTTTCGGCGATGGAGGGGACGGAGTTCAGACGACGGACGTTGCAGCGAGCGACTGGGTACGGTGACAGATGAGGATGCAGCGGAACGAGGCCGGGGGTCCGGGGAAATCGAGGCGATGATGATGATGAGATTAGTAGAGTTAGAAGACGATGTCGTTCTGTAGAGTCGTGTCGAGCGTGTCGTGTGACTTCAAGTCACCAGCGCAAAGAAAGCGAGAGACTTGACTTGCTTGACGAGAAAGAGAGATTGACCGAAAGACAACGAGTGTGTCCGCATCCGCGCCGGGGGACGTGGACGAATCTGGGGCGTGGCAGGACAAGGGGAGGGGTGTGTGTTGTCAGGTTGGCGTCGACATGAGGTTGGGCTTTGGTGGTTGTAGGACAAGAGGTGGAGATTTTGAGGCATGGCGGCTGATAAGGAGGTACCTGTCCCTCTGACCCAAATTGACGCATTTGAGTTGTAACCACCAAACCTTTGTCGTCCGGAAGGGTGGTTGATCCCGATACTGGCGGGCGCTATTTACCACTGTAATTCCAGGGGATGCTACGTATGTCGTCACCATAGAATTCTCATTTCAAAGGGACTCGATTGCGCCAGGGAGCTCCACCGAAGGAGATGGTGATGTCCATGAGGGTGAAAGAATCTGGGGGCAAGAGACGGTTTGCCGAAAGAGACCCAAGCGTGTTTTGGATACACGAATGCGGTTTGCTTGGTGTTTGCACGCATGTTGCTTGCTTGTACGATAATCTTTTCGCTTCTTTACGTATCACCAGTCATTTCACCTGATACGGATCAGGAACATTTACGTTTAATCAATTGCAAACAACTTTAAAATACAATGACAATATTGGAAAGTTATATACAAATACAGTTCAATTAAATACTAAATATGCGATACCTCACTTGAGGTTCGCCCCCCGGTTCCCTCAATGACCTACCTGCAAACGGTTCAATTTCTGCAACCACGTCTCCGCAGCCGCACGAACCAAGAAACCTTTCCATTCATAATAAGTCAGAGCTTTTTTCCATCGCGTCCGATGCAAAACAAGGTCGGTGTGTCGAACGCCTATTTCATGGTACCAACCTCTCCTCGCCCCAGAACCGCTTAAGCTACCCCGAGAGGCAGAGGGTTTTGAGGTCCGAAGAGGAGGCACAGCATCATATAAAGCACGCGGTTCTCATCATCTGCGAGGTTAATGTTAGCTATGCGCTGCGGTGATACAGGCGTTGGTGGATGGACTCACGGTTATTTGAAATGGAAGGTCATTAAGGAGAAAAGAAAAAGAAGAAGAGAAGAAACGCGAGCCGCAAAGAATTTAAAGGCTTTGCGCGATAGTGGGGTCGGTTGGTGTGGCTGATCTTCGGCTGATCTCATCTCACATTTTGTCTCACCCTAGACCCTCACCTGATATCAATCTCTGAAAATGAGATTTTCCCCATTGTATCAATCTCTAATGCCTAAACTAGGCCTTGGACATCGATTCATTTGATACTAAGCCATATATTTCTTAGTCTTTCACAACACCATTTCAGACTCAGTTAGATTAGTTGTCAACCTGGCTTCAGCTTCTGTTATCATAGGCAACTGTGAGGGAGTCGGGTATGACTCTTGGATGTGATGATACGTGTTCTTTATTAATGTTCAGGGCTGAAAGTCTTATATGCCTAAAAAAAAACCTTATACAAAGCTTCTGTTATCTAATTGTCCTCATGTCCAACCATCATACGAAACTGCAAACCGTGAACAACTGCCGTTTTACGCCACTCCTCCACCGTCTTCTCGTCGAGCTTAAGAGGACTCCCCCCCGTAATCTCCAGACAGGGCTCTTCAGAAAACTGCGTACAGAACCAGAGGTTTGTAAGCCACGAATCATCAAGCTCAATGCAGAGATATTCTGCCTTGGGCATGTGGGCTACACATCGCGCAGCCGCCAAGAAGAAATCGTTCACCACGTCATCTTCTGGAACCTCACGATGCCTGTCGAAACCTCTCTCTGATGATATGAATGGATTGCAGCGGGCGAGCCACTTCTTGGAGGGTAACTCGTTATATGGCTTGAGAAAGACAGACTTGAGGGTTGGCCAGGATAGAGCCTCCGTTGTGTCTGAGTCAGGTGGCCAGAAAATAGTAGACTCGACGCTTCCCTTGAAGTCGAAATCTTTCAAACCCTCTCGTTGTGAGAATTGACGTAGCTCGCGAGTTAACATATCTTCTTCGCCTTGTGCAGGCACCGGGTCTTTGGTAGGCCCGCAATGAGAGTATTCGAGTTCGAACTGGTAAATGGACGAAGGTAAATTGGCGAGTGACTGTGCAAGTTCTAAGAGTAGTTGTGTCAGGAAGCTGGTTTCTTGTGGATAAATATCGCCGAACTTGCCGTTCCTCTGTTCTATCAAAGGACTCAACGTCTTAAAGTAGCTCAAGACCAAGTCCACTTTTTTGAGACGCGACATCTTGCTAGCCATCAAGCAGAAGGAGCGCGGAGAGTAGATAAAGCGACGATAGGGATTCGTTATAGTGAAGGACTGAACCATGGGGAGTTCTGGAAGACATGACTTTGCTTTTGCGGCATCGGGCTGAGTTTGATCGAGCGCCTTAACATGATCATGTGTACATGAACCAGAAGTCGGTAGATAGGGAATTTTGATGAGAAGTCTAAGAAGCGGTTCATCATTCAGCGGTATCTGGGCCAGAAGGCCAAAAAGCTTTATGGCAATTGGGTCAGAGTCGGGTGGATTATACCAATTTTCCTCCGGTATTGGACAATTTTCGCATTGGGGGGATTTTAAGACGAGTTGTAGTACACGAAGGTACGAGAGACGGCTTGGGGTGAAAATGCCGCTATCGACCGCTGATGAGAGTAGATCTGAGTCGAGTTGAAGCTCGCGAAATAATACCGCTTCAACATGAGGCTGCCAAGTGCGGCATAAGGTTGCCAAAGGTGCGAGAGGTGAACCAGATTTACCGATGGATCCATCACCGGTGCAATATGAAATAATTTTAGATATGATCTCGGGGGCTAGTTGATCCATTTTTTGCTGTGAGGAAATGGATAAAGGTGAATGATCGCGAAATGAGAGATATAGAAGATCAGAAATTAATTTATTGCGGAGCGGGATTGCAAATATCCGTGAATCCAGGGGCTGCTGCCTAATAGTTGGCAAATGGTTCCGTGCTCACTCGCACGACTCGTGTACTATCAAGTTTCAACGGGCTTTTCATATTGACATGTTGGTTGCGAGCTCAAGACTTGACAATTAAAGTCTTGAACCCATATTAGACAGAGGCATCTGTATCTGAACGCACCTGAGCCCATTCTGGCCAAGATTCCAAACCCCCATCTGCATCAAACAGCTCTGAACCGATAAAGTTAGGATACAGGAACGAAAGATCAGGTGGTAGCGAAAACTCTTCTGCAGTTTGTGGAACGCCAGAATGTTCAGATAGTGAATTTGAGATAACGGGAGTCGTTGGCTGGAAACCTGGCCGAAGCTTCAGAAATTGTGCTGAAACAATATCGCCAAGAATGTGACCAGCGTGGCATGATAGTCCAACAGACTTGAACCAGTTGATAAGCTTAAAGACAAGGTTGTCCAACTCAACAATGTCGTAACTTGCTGCTCGGAGTTTTGACTCGTATGTGTGGACGATTCGGCACAAGGTGAGCGCCGAAAAGCTGAGGATATGGTAAATATGGTCCGTTAAGTGGCGAGTTCGATCATCAGTTGTGTCTATAGCGAGATTGATGATGATACTTGAGTCCTCAATCATTTCTTTGAGAACAGAGCTGTGCATAAATGATTTGGGTGACTTGAGAGACTGACAGTGCGCCAGTAGGTGAGCGAAGTGGAATCCCATTTGTAGAAACTGAGATCTGGGTTCATCTGGAAGATATGTTAGTACAAAAAACTTGAAAGAAAGGATTGACTGACTGAATAGCTCTATCCAGTCTTGTTGCCACGCCTGAAGAGCAAGTTTCGTCCCGGCAAGGTCGATTTGAGCTACACCACATTTGTTGTAGATAATCCAGTAGAGTTGAACTTCTGCCCCCATTCGCGCTTCGTAGTTGCTGATCTCATTGGATTTGATGAAACTGACGCATCGATCAATATGTGCCTGGTTGAGCAACGAATGTCTTCGCGTTCCGACACAATATCTGTACGATAGTCAGTAAGATGTCCCCTTGAAAGGAAAATCATGATTTACTGAAGATGAGCAACACAGATATGATTCCACAGACACTGGGTATCAATATCGGACTCAAAAGTGGGTTGGTGTGAGCCTGATTGTATGACTTCCGTGAAGTGAGGGCTCGCGAGCGCTTGCTGGATGGCATATCCTGTCAGCAACCAACTGTCGATACTCAAAGGAACTTGGCCGGCAGTTGTAGACCAGAGACTCAAAATAAGTGTAGCTTGAAAGAACTCCATAGTCTGCTGCACCTCAAGTAATGAAGTTGCTATAAGGCGCTTCGATTCTTCGAAGAGCTTGGGAGCAAGTCGATCTGCCAAATCTTGAGTTTTATGCCGAACGGAGATTAGAAAAATACTGCATAAGAGCAACGGTGATTTTCGAACTTGAAGAAGAAGCCTTTCTGTAGAGATTTCTTCTGGAAACCTTACCCATCTGCCATAGTGAACGTGAAACCTGAAGCTTGTAAGTTACCATATAACCCGCCAAGAGAAGTGAGCCTTACAGCCCCAAGAGCGAGTGAGCAGCTACTATCGATACAAGGCCAGTTGAGATAACGTCTGGTTGAAATCCAGATTGCGTAGTGGTTTGCTCGGGTGAGTGTACTCCAGCATCGGTAGCAGCATCCCGAATCAAGAACACGGGAGCCGGGCCCAGCTCTGTCGATGATACTGATGCTTCAGACGCTGACGTTTTATCGTGATTGGAAGAACCAACAAACTCGTCTAGTCTTGAGTCAAGTTTATCCACTAAAGCGCTGACTGTTCTTTCGAGCCGCTCTAATCTAGGTGAATTGTCAATGAGAAGACCCTCAAGGTTTCTAACAGTGCGTACCTATCATCCACTGTGCTTCTCTGTTGATGATTGGCCTGATTTAAAGGCGAGTTGCTGCTTTCTTGAGTTCTGGAGGGTGATTTGGAACCTCGATAGTCATGATGAAGGTCTAGTGAGCAACTTTGAGATAACGTCTTGCAACGAAGACAAGTTCCGTTAGAGCTACCGGAGGCATAGCAGCGAGTTTTGTACTTGCGACAGAGATCACAAGCTTTTGAAGCTCTCCCTGACCGCAGAGGAGGCATATTATTGGCTTGGTATCTGCACTCTGAGATGAAACCTTTAGCATAGATAAGTCAATAGCTAATTGTGCCTTATCAGTAGATATGGCGTGCTAAGAAGATCACGTGGAAGCTACATGATGATACCTGATACATACAAACTAGATTATAATTACAGTCTAGTGCAAGTTACTCTAGAATAGAAAAAAGTAATATAGAACCAGTACAAACCAGTATAAGCCAGTATAAACAAGTACAGGCCAATATAAACTAGTATAAACTACTGCAAGCCGGTATAAACTACTGTAAGCCAGTATAAGCTACTATAAGCCAGTATAACCTAGTGTAAACCAGTCTGAACTAATATAAACCAGTATAACCCAGTATGACCTAGTATAAACTAATATAAGCTACTATAAATTAATCTAAACTAATATTAGCAAGTATAAGCTAGTATAAGCTAATATAAATTAATATACATTATAAAAATATAGCCTGCAGACATTCTTATAGATTTTGTAATTATGAACTCTTAATTACTTATGTTATTTATAAAATTCCCCCTCAAACACTATTCCTTGTCTCTTCTGAAGCAACCTGAAACCTTTCCTCCACACCAGCATCGCCATCATCAAAGAGCCGATATAGCAACTTCCAAGTCAGAATAAGAACTGTAGCAGCGATAGCACAGCCAGCTGCAATACTCAACCCACGAGTATATCGAGGGGAATCTGATTTGGGTTAGCTTTGAAGAATGCACAACCGCTCTTTTGCTCACCTTGGGTTCTGAAAAGTTGGTTGCCAGGGAAGTTGGCCAGCTGAATACTCATCACATAAGCAGCCAGAGCAACTGGTCTCTTATAATCTTGCATTTTAGTAGTGAGCCACGCAGCACTGATGGCTTGTACACAGCCCATTCCCATCTGCGTCCAAACAACTCCACCATACAAGGTCCATTTAGAAACACCGTCGGGTGCCAGCGCAAGCCATAGAAGACCAGCAGCTCCCCAAACATAGCCAAGAGCAATATGGAATCCACGCTCACCGAAGTAATCACTACTGAACGCGAGCGTTACTGACCAGATCAAAGCGCAGACGCTTCCAACAGAGTTCAGACCATTGGCTTGAAGTGACGTGAAGCCTAATGACTTGATGATGGAGGGCGCGTAGGTGTTCATGGGTGAGATCATGACCATGGAAAGAAGACCTGCAACGAGATGACCATATAATCTCCAGTCCGTGAAGGTCTCGACGATGTGAGACAGAAGAACGGGTTGGCCGTATCGAAGAGCTTTGGTAGGATCGTTACGGATCACACGAGTGACTATAATGGATGCTTCACGCTCGTTGAAGATGTTGAAGGACTTGCCAAAGAAGGACTTCGGCTTTGCAGCGTTATGAGGGAAGTAGAGGTATGCGAGGATTCCAAGAACACAAGTCAGAATGCCCTCTGATATTTGTTAGTTACACACACTTGGAACAGAATCAGTGACTTACCAACAAGAAATAACCACTGCCACCCTTCAAGACCGCCTCTTCCTCGAAGTGAGAGAAGGCCAATAGATAGCGGGCCACCAAGAGCGCCTGCAAAGCTGTTGGAAGCCCAGAAGATGGCATACCTCAAAGCTAGTTCCTGGTTCGTATAATATCGTGAGATGTAAAGGGCAAAACCAGGAATGTAGCCACCCTCAAGTGCACCGATGAAGAATCGAGCTGCACACAAGCCAGAAGCATTCTTCAAGAAGATTTGAGACCAAGTTGCAACACCCCAGAAGAACATTGTGATGGGTAGAAATCTTTCCGGTCCCATGTATTTACTGATCATGTTGAAAGGCAATTCTGTGACGATGAAGCCCACTGTGAAGAGGGTCTGTGCTAGATTGATGTCCGAGTTGTTGATGTTGATGTCAGCTCGTAGTGTATCAGTCAGGGCGTTTCCGATGTTGATGCGATCGAACTGGAGGAAGCAGAAGCAAAGAACGATGAAAGGGAGAATAAAGAAGTCTACTTTGAGTAGAGCTCTTCTTGTCTCGCCAGATCCAATTGTGAGAGTGGGATCATAGCCGGGAACGTAGATGGCTTCATCACGGATAACGTCGCCTTCATGTTCTGAGGTGTTGGAGTGCACAGGCTGGGTCTTTTCGGATATAGAACCCATTTTGTCACTTAAGGAGACTTGGAGAAGATACGACAATGTTTTGGATTTGAAACCAAGGCAGTTGAGAGAATTTCAATAGCATCGCCCTGAGCATTGTTACGGTCTATATACAACTTACTTGCCAATGTGATGGTAACGTCCTCGATAAGACATGAACCTAGATCTGTATGGTGTTGAAGATAACATGGCGGCGATAATGGCGTGCTGATAGGAGTGAACCTATTGGAAGAGTTGATAAGAAGAGATGGCGCCGGAGGTGATAAGAAAGTGCCGGCGGGACGTTATCAACCGGCGGCATCCCGACGGCATGCCTTAGGCTTACCTACGGGATGCCGTCGGAGCCATGATCTCGCAATATCACGTCAATAACTATTTTCGATCTATTGGAAATGAATTTATCGTCTCCGAGTGTTGCATACAAGTACAAAACAAGTCCAGAAGACCAGGTACAGTTGGTTAAACACTCAACCAAGGAACATTCTTCAGACATTTCTTTTGACATTACCACCAATCTTCCTTTAAGAATACTTACACCTTCATCGAAGCGAAAAAAACATAAGCCACATCAATGGAGCAAAACACCCTGAAAAGACGTGGCGTTGGTCTCACGGGTGTCGACAAAGAGAGATCCTTCGGCGGATACACACTCTTCTGTCCCCTGACCAGCGACACAGCTCACCTCGTTGACATCGACGGAAAGGAAGTTCACACATGGAAACTTCCTGGAAGAGTTGGTCGTCATGCTAGAATACTACCCAACGGGAATCTCGCAGTCAACACGCTTCGAACAACTGAGCTTACCACCAAAGGCGGAGAACCATTCCCCTTTCCTTTCTTCAATAAATACGGCGGAGGTGTAATGAGTGAGCTGGACCCAGATGGAAAAGTGGTGCGTCAGTTCACGGATTCTTTCGGCCATCATGATCAGTACCATTATGGTGATGGTCGATTCCTGTATACCGGCCTCGAGGCACTGTCTCTTGAAGATTCAGCAAAGGTTATTGGTGGCGTTCCAGGCAGTGAAATTGATGGCATCACCTACGCGGATACCATCAATGAAGTCGACGAGAAAGGAAATTTGGTATGGCAGTGGAAAGTCTCAGAGCGACTACCACGAGACGAGTTTCCCCTCCAAGCTCACTACACTCGAGAACATTATCCGCTCATCAACTCTGTCCTCCCCATGCGCGACGGAAAACACATCCTTGCCTCTCTGCGATCAGTATCAGCCGTCATAATTATCGAGAGATCTACTGGTGACATCGTATGGAAACTTGGACCAGAAGTTCTCGCACAACAGCATAATGCGACTGAACTCGATAACGGAAACATCCTCATCTTCGACAATGGAGCTTTCCGTAACGGAGAATCTATAACTTATACTCGCGCAATCGAAGTTGAAGGACAGACGAAGAAGATCGTCTGGGAGTATCGCGATAGATCGCAGATGCATAATTTCTTCACACCATTCATGGGAAGTGCACAGAGATTGGCGAATGGAAACACATTGCTCTGCGAGAGTGCTTTTGGGAGGATATTTGAGGTCACCCAGGATGGTTATGTTTGCTGGGAGTTTATCAACCCGCACTTTTCGGGGTATCCTGATGAGGCCACTGCAAAGATATTTCCTGGGGAGTCGAATGCCTTGTTCAGAGCGTATAGGTATTCTTTGGAGGAGATTCCATGGTTGAAGCAGAGATTGATGCATGGAGCAGAGGCTGGGGTCAATGGGGTGGGACAGGGAGTAGGAGGTATTTGTAGACAACAGTAGTCAGAGACTCATCATATATATTCCAAAAGATATTTCATCATGTAAAATGGACTCATCATGATAGAGAAAGTGAAGCATTGCCGAGGTCGGAAGGTAAACTAAGCCTACCGGCATTCACTCCGAGGTTGGCTCACCTAATGAACGAGCGTCCCCACTACAACCCCTCTTCGGATAAAGCACCCTTAGTATCGGAAAACTGTTTATTGATCGACTCGTTTTCCTTACTATATCTATTGAACAATTATCATCTGTTAAGACTCCTCACATTCAATTATTTACAGCTGCAACCATGACTACTTATCAGATTCGCGACGTTGATAACCGAGTCAAGGGACGCCTTGCTCTAGTCACCGGAGCCAGGTATGATATACGGCCCTTTCTACTCATTCATAACTAACCACCTCAAGTGGTGGAATTGGTTCGGCTGTTGCTAGAGCTCTGGCTGAAGAAGGTTGTGATGTCGTACTTCACTGTAACGCTAGTCTGGCAAGTCTCTCGATCCACGGGAGAACCTCTTGCTAATGATAACTCTTAGCACAAAGTTGAAGCACTATCCAAGGAACTAACATCAGCACATCCTGGCCAACTCTTCCCATGCATCTCAGCCGACCTTAGCTCACGCGACCAAACTCGTGGCCTCGTCGAAAAGGTCTTCCAGGATTCAAGCATCTCCTCCAAGCACAAAGCAGTGGATATTCTTGTTGCCAATGCTGGTCTTGGTAGACGTATACGTGATATTCAGAACATTGAAGAAGATGATTGGGACTCAGTCATGGAGGTTAACTCGAGAAGTCAGTTTGTGGTCACTAAGGCTTGTTTGCCTGGTATGAGGGCGCAAAGCTGGGGCCGTGTGATTCTGGTGGGAAGTATTGCGAGTACTGGTGGTGGCATTAATGGCTGTCACTACGCAGCTACCAAGGGAGCTCTCAGGTAAGGATCTGGATCAAGGATTTGAAACAAGACAGTGCTGATATCTACAAGCTCTATGGGGAAGAACCTTTCCACTGTCTTAGCTGGCGAGGGAGTCACAGTCAACACGGTAAGTCATTGTAAAATCATCATAAATCAAAGCTGACCCCGAATTCAGATTCTGCCTGCCATGATTGGCTTTACAGACATGATTCCCACGCCCAAAGAAACGTAAGAACTTGGATGGATAAGGTCTATGCGGTCAAAATGTTAACCCGAGATTTACTAGAACGTGGACAAACAAGACTGACTTGGATGAACTCAAGGCCACGGACCCAGGTCTCGCCATCGCTGCAAGTGTCCCTGTCCGTCGCTTGGGTCACCCCTCAGAAGTTGCCAACATAGCTGTCATGTAAGTCACATCTTATTACTGCTTCACACGCCTGAGCTGACGGGTTCAAGGATGGCCAAGACTGGATATCTCACGGGACAGGATATCATCTTATCAGGTGGGCTCAAGTAGATCTGAGGCTCGAGGCAAAAAGAGCAAAACATACAACACCGGGGATTCGCTGGTCGTCAACGACCCAACTACTAATCCGGCGCTTCGCAGCTTGACGATGGGGGAGCGGACGGGACCCCGTATTCTCTACGAGCTTTGGTCGTATGTGATAGTTTGACTGAGTAGTTTTATTTATGAAGTGACTAGGAAAGAGTGTTGGCAATAGTTTATATGTACCGACATCGTCGGCATTTTCATACTGGCATGGGAAAAGTCCATGCCAATGGCCCTCGAAAACCACGGGTTCCATGCCGAAACAAATCAAATGTCAATTCCGGCGTCATGGATCTGTGTCTCAAGTTCATGTCTTGACTTAGAGCAAGTCCTTTGATGGATGAAATAGTCAAGGCTTGGAGCAACGGTCGAATACAATTGTCTGGGATCAGCAACCAACTGTAGAATGACAAAGATACCTTGATGTCGATCTTGCCTCCTCTTAGGGGTGCTGTAAGTTGCTTGAGTGCTTTGAAGTCTCTCCATTGGTGACAACAATGTATGGAGAGTTTGAGTGTCTTCGATAGATCGACAATATGGGCCACCTAAGCCTGGACGTGAGTACTGGCTCCCGAAGTTAAACCATGATTGTGTGGCAATATTTCCCACTGATCCAAATCCCGGCCGTTTTGCCATGGAAATGCCAGGTAGTGATAGAGATTCACTTTGAGTTGTATGCGGGGGACTTGGGCTAGTTCGAGGTTGAAGCGAGAACGCAGCGTCTCTGAGAATCGGCTGAGAGAACCGCTCGAGAAGAAGACAAATAGTACGTTCTTGCAAACCTCTACAAGATAATCCTGGCGCAGGCCAGAGATCTGAGTGAGAGTATGAGAGAAATACGGGACAAGCCCGTGTTCGCCGACATCATGTGAGATCTCATGCCCTGGAAAGTATTCGGCCTCGCTTAATAACACGATTAGGTGTCGATAGATCCTGGCGCGGACCTTGGGAGGGAAACGGCATTATGTCATAATCTTGTCTTTCCGGAATCTGGGTGTCGGGAGAACGAGGGGCTGACGAATATTGTCATTGGGAGCAGAAGGCGCTTCACCATCATCGACTTTGCGCTTCTTGCACGACGGCTAGAAGTTTCATTAGCAATCGAGGGTGAAGCTGAATGTAGAACAGTGTGCATACCTCTCCACTGCTATGTTCCATCGCGAAAGAGTTGTGGCTCTTGAGCAATGCGGTCGCTCTTGGTCGCTGGTCAGGAGGAACGACGTGATGACAACTCGCGCGCTTGAGTCGATTAAGCCTTGGAAAAGAATCGTATGATACGTATGAGTTGTTTGGTAGATGTGATGACCTTGTTCTTCTGGTACATGTCTTGTGGCGATGCAGAATCAGTTAAGATGCGAAGGCTTTTGTGTTAAAGAGAATAAGTTGAGATTTGGTGGGTGAAGGAAGTGACGGAGGAGAGGTGGGATATGATGAATGGTCTATGGCAGGAAGATTCAAGAATAGGCAGGCAGCCTGCTCAGAGAATAACCGGCACACTGGGAGGACTTATAGGCTGACATCTATTAAAGGGTGTCTAAAGTTATATGAAGAATTAAATAAACTTTAGTTAATTCTTATCTGATATGCTTAGAAGAGGTGTAAAGCTCGCAGGCTAGAAGCCCACTATGAAATTGACTTGGAATCAATACCATAACCAATGAGAAGATCAACAACATCCTTTCTTTCATACTTCTCAGCCAACATCAGCGCCGTCCAACCCTCATCATCCAATACCCCAGCATCAGCCCCCTTACTAAGGAGTAACGTAACTGCCTCTGCATGCCCACGTTCTGCAGCGTAATGCAGCAGCGTACGACCTTGCTTGTTCTTGGCATTCACATTGACGTTTTGGACCCCCAGTAGAAACTTCACCGCCATCACATGGTCTCCATTCATCACATGTCCATCTGCTACAGCGTAGAAGAGCGCATTGCGGGCAATTGCAGCCCCACAGCCGCCCCTCATCTGAAGAGCATTAGTTTCAAGCAGCAGTTTGACATCTGCCGCGCGCCCTTCCTTAGTGGCCATAATCAGCGAAAAGGTTATGTGCAGGTTGGCTTTCTTCGTACTCAGAAGCAGCTTTGCGGTAGCACCATACCCTCCCGCTACGGCAAGTTCTAGAGGCGTCTCATTGGACCCAGTTGTACAGTGGACATCAACGCGTTTGTCGGCGAGGAGTAACTTCACCACCGCCTGTTTGCCGGCTTTGGCAGCCCAGTGAAGAGCCGAGTACTGATTCTTATGGTCTTTGGCGTTGATATCACCTCCGTCTACCGCGAGTAGCATTTCAACTGCCTGGATACTCCCCCTTTCCACTGCTGTGATAAGTGGTGTCCAGCCCTCCCTATCCCTACTGTTAGGATCGACGCTCTTATCCGCCAGAAGGATAGAAACTATGGCAGTGTGGTCCATGAGTATTGCTCTGCATAAAGGCGTCAGACCAAAACAGTCTGTCAAGTTTGGGTCCACATCATCCACCCCTAAAAGAAGCTTTACTACTTCCTCTCGTCCAAAGCTTGAAGCAACAGAGAGAGCCGTCATCTGGGTAATATCATCTTGAGAGTTGAGATTAACGCCCTGCTCCTTAAGCAGCAGATCGACTGTTCTCTCGTGGCCGTTTCCAGCAGCAGCCCATAGGGGGGTAGTGCCGCACCACGACTCCCCTAGATTTGGGTTGACGTTATGCTCAGCCAACAACAACTCAACACATGATTCATGTCCGTTTCGAGCAGCATACCAGAGTGGAGTCGCACAGCATCTATCACTGGGCGCACTTTTGAGTATGATATCCATGGTTATCATGTCCGACTTGTGATACTTGTTGGTGGACTTGAGTTCGTCCCTAGAATCGGGTTCGATGCCTTTTGTAGTGAGAAGTTGCTTCACTGCCATATGGTGTCCTCTCTGTGCTGCCCACGCTAGAGCCGTTCGTCCATTACCGTCTGTAACATTTGGATCAATTCCGCGACCGATCAAAGCTGACAGGAGCTCGATGGATCCAAAGTATGCTGCAAGGTGTAATCCTGACACCTCCTGAGGTGATCGTTGGCTGGAGAGGGTTGAGTCATATGGGGGCATTAAGGCTTGGCAGGAAGCGGAGACTTTGCCTTCATGCTCGAGAAACTCTATGGCTAGTTGTTTGTACCGTGTAGTGGCCTCAAGGGCATGAATCCCCCAGTTTCGAGAAGCGTAGTTATAGAATGGGTTTGCCTGCAACCTTTGCCTGAAAGAGTCGACAGAGCATTGCCCTTCTTCAAAGGCGGTGAACGAGAGGTAGGTAACGCAAGATTCTGTGATTTTAGTATGAATATCCGGGAACAGCCTTTGTCGTCTATCATTGAAATAATGCTGTGTTGTATAGTGGGTGAGCCGAATGATGCGACTTGCCCTGTCCACTGTAACTAGTCCAGCGCATACAGAGACTGCGTCTTCAACAGGTATCAGGTCTCCGGGGTCTAGGGTCGAGGCTCCTCTTCTCGTTGCGATCGCATGCTGGAACTCGATTATTGTGAGCGGTCGCTTGGCGCAAGCGATCCACGATAAAACCTTCATTGCAAGTTCCCGAAGGCCCTTCTCTTGCCTTTTGATTCTCGCAATCGCTTCGTCATAAGCGAACGATAATAATTTGCCTTCATCTCCTCCGGAAGCCTCCTTCATGTTATGTATTTCGTTTAGAGCGCTTCGGACAGCATTTTCCGTGACCTTTTCTTTGAGTGACTGAAGAAATATTTGTGCTAGGAGGAACCTGTCAAATTGTTAGGACGGCCAAGCCTTGAACTATCATGTGATTACGTACATTCCGTCGACTGCTTTCGCTATGCTCGTCTTGATTGTACTTTGTAGCTGGAGATTTGACTTCACGCACGACCGCAGCTCTCCTAGATGGCCCTCCAGATATTCCTCTATATCCTGGCTAGTTGCGACAATTGGCAGAAGTAATGATGCAGAAAAGGAGGTACTGATATCCTCAAGAGGTCTTGATGTAAATAGAAGATTGGCTTCACACTGAGTTTGAAGCTTGAAGAGCTCTGATAGGAATTTATTCCTGCAGAGATCGGAATCTTGGCACTCATCAAGAGCATCGACTATGATAAAGACTCTCTGGTATGTCCTAGAAACCGCTTGAAGGGCTGAGGAGATCTCGTCCAGTGAAGGTCTCGTCCTCTCCATCTTGTGTTTGTCATAGAGTGATTTGACTACTGCCGGGAGCGATAACAAACATTGCGTTAATCGCTTTAGCAAACTAGCCAGTAAAGCATGAGCATTTTGCTCAGCATGCCGTCGAAAGTTACAATAGACATATGCAATACCAACATCAGCGGCACGATTTGATGTGAGGCGATCGATCACTATCGAAGCAATTATGGTCTTGCCTGCTCCAGGAATACCGGGGCAGAATAGCGTCTGGTTACTGGTCTTCAACCATTCGCAGAATTGCGTTGACTCAAGAAACCAACTCCCAGTTCCTGGCTGCCGTCTTCTGAGATAGTCGCTCTGCTCAGTGCCATAGTCAACTGGAGAGATCCAGTCCAAGACAGTGTTGTCGATGCCTGTCTGCTGATGATGAATAATCACATCAACCTTCTCTTCTAGACCTATATGACAATAATCCATTAGTTATCATGTTCTACGGCAGGAAAATAAAGAACATGAAGGCGTGAAGTTTAATTGATCTATTCTTAGGTAGAATAGCTTTGAAGAAGTAGGACTGACCTGAGATTGCATCGCTGATCCTCGTCATCGCCTCAATCCTGTTTGGAGGAATACGGCGAAGCAAATCCTTAGCATACACTGAAGCTACCATCGCTGCATATCCTTGCCACTCCTTGTTCTTATGCGAATCGGCATAATCGCAGATACCACGAACAACGAGACAAGGGAAGTGATTCATTAGGCCTGCAGCCTCCATCTCAAAGCACAGAACTTCCTGCTTTGCGGCAAATTCATCTCGACACAAAGCATCTTTCATCAGTTTATTCGCTGACGCAATTCTGCCATAGTGGATAGCCGGGTTATCTTGCTCCTCTGTTCGTTCGGTTCGCATGACCAAAACTGATTTATCATGGCCACATGTGAGTACACAGCCAGACTCGTCGTCATCCTGGGGGTGGACAATTTGCGCTTTGTATAGCCTATCGGTGCTTGGATCTGGCCGTCTGTACTTATTCCGCAGTCTTGGTTTTCTCTTGAAGATCTCGTTGATACTGATGTCGATGTCGTGCCCGTCCTCCTCGTATTGGGCTATGATTCCGTTGACGGCTGCTCGCAGAATCGAAGGGGGCTGATCTAAGAGTCCTGTCTCCTGGAAATCTTGATCTTGGATGGCCTTTCCGAAGTCATACTGAAAGACACTGGCTCCGCTTTTGGATGAGCTCACAACGACGTCCCCAAGACGGATGTCGTGCTTGCGGCTTGGTGCGCCGCCCCCGATGCCAACCATCAAGCCGATTCTGACGTTTGGAAAACTGTGAAGCATATCTCTTGCGACACTGGCAGCTGAAGACAGTCCATATTCTCCGTGGGGGAGGACGGCAATGACCACATTGTGTTTTCCAACTCTGCCTAGCGTATAGTCGTTGTTATCGTGTACTGATGTGAATTCTGGTCCTTCATGCGTCTCGTCAAGCACCGCCCGAGCAGCAACGTACTCAGTTGCGATGGCACAAACCCAACCGACTGTATAGATTTTTGGATCCGACATCTTTACTGAAAGCCTGGTAAAATCAAACGGCTTTTGGGCTGGCTTTGACGGATACTACCTTGAGGACTTTGAATAAAATCAAGCAAACCCCGCTTTGTTGGGTAGAAACGCAGCTGAATATGCAAGATTTAGATAATTCAGGCTTTAGTGTTTCTAGGCACCAGTTGATTGGTGTTCAAAACCAACATTTTTTAACGTTACACAGCTCCCATTATGGAAAGCTCTGCGAACAATGATTTAAGCCCCCATGTAGCGTTGTTATGATCCAGAAGCTGCTATGAATAGATCACAGACTCGATCAATAAGTATGGGCTTGGCGTATGCCACTCAAAATTACATAAAACCGAGGGTTCGTATCTGGAAAGAAGCTCGCTTTTCGGATCTCGCCGCGTTCGAAAATCCCTCGTCTATTTGTTGAAAGTCAATGTAGCACTATTTACTAACCGTTTCCCAAGAGGGTCTCGGCATTTTCGGGAACTTGCAAGGAGTTATACACAGCTAAAGCTCTGGAAAGGTGATAAGGCACTCTCCCAACTTCAGGTCGCTAGCATAATAACAAAATACACGGTGGTCTGAGCCAGTAAACTCATAAAAACCACAAAACATGCAATCAACAATGCTACTCCCCCCCATTGTCCTCCCCTCGCACCAGGGCTTCGGGAAGTGTTGGCCCTGGAGACCGAACGGACGGGCTCCATTGATGGCGACTCTGGCTTCGGAAGGCATACTGTTGCTGTGTTGAAGCTTTCTTGGATCTGTTGGACTGTTTGACAGAAAGGAACGACATATATGTTCTCTAGAACATTGGATCCGATGACGTGCCCGTAGACAGCGAATGTCTTTTGATCCACGACTATCGACCCGCATTCTCCTGGAACCAGCCCTACAGTATTTGTTAGAATGGCTATGGGGCAGTAAGAAATTTTGGGAGTACTTTGAGAAGAATCTACTATCATCGTCCACACTCCACAAGGCTCGCGGCCTTCTTCAGGTCCAAGATAGGTTTCTCCCTCGAAGAGATATCCCTTTCTTACTCCGTTGATTCCTGACACCATGTACACTGGCACACCGTGATATTGAGGCGACAACGCAATGTCTTTGATAATCACGGGCGATGCTGAAGTCTTCGGGGAGATCATGTTGAGCAATGGGCTTTTGAGAACAGGTTGATCAAATTCGGATACTGCCCAGTCCAAGTCTGGGGCACTGGCTGGTAATGAGACTGGAGGCTTGATGGTTTTGCCCGGTATCAGGTCCTTCTGAGCCAGGGCTCTCATTCTTTCGATTCCGTCATCCCAAGCCTTATCCGGTGCTGCGATAGATTCTTCTTCACTGTCAGCAGCATGAGACTCGGTGATGCGACATCCACTTCGATTCGAGCCATGGTGTGGAGGGAATAGAGCGCTCTCAGGTGAGTACCTGCTAAGATAAGAGCCAATCCAATAAAATGGATCACTGTTCTCAGCATAGTCGTCAAATAGATGGCCAACTGTCAGGAGACGCAAGACTCCACAAATCTCCAGAACCAAGCCAACAGTGGCTGTTCGGCCGCCGTAGCCTATCAAAGCACCACATAATGTCTTGTAAGCTGGGCTTAGAGAGGCAACCGTTTCAATATCAGAGATCGATGCGTAGCGCTTAATCGGAGCATGCGGCGTATGCAAGAAGAAGAACTTGAAAAGAGGCTTCGGTGGTTCAGTATGACTTCTGAACAGCTTCTCCCAAGATGAATCCTTGAAGCAATATAGTCTCTGAGCCGCACTGTCGTAGAACAAGTCCTGGAGCGCGCCAAGGTCACATCTCCGACACCCAATAACAATATGCGGAGTTGCTGTATCGCGGGTTGTCCCTATCATGTGAAGACTGTAAGTGACGTAGCGGCCTGAAGATCGAAGCTTGGCATGTTCGACTACAGCCCGGATCAACTCCCCTTTGACGAAACGAAAGCGATCTTGATATTCTTGGCTTGACCAAGTGGGTGAAGAGGCAGGGATGGAAAGAAAGAGCTTTTTTGAGCTGCTTGGTAATGGTATTCCTTTATCGCAAAAACCCTCGTCATGACTCTGTTGAATCGAAGGCTGTGGTGATGTTGGCCGGGGCTTGTTGGATTGAGGCACAGTTGAAGCAGTTGAAGATATTAATGATTGCGAATCCTCGGATATAATCTCCTTCTTTAAAGCATTGCCTACGCATGTCAGACCGGTACAATCCGAAACCTGTGATAACGTTGTCTCGAGGGATTGGAGGCCATGAATTGACGCTGTAGTCCGGGTTTGTCGCCACTCCTCGAATAGTTCTGGCCAACGGAATGGATTTATGATACGCATATTCTCAGCTCGGTTTAGTTCAAAAACGAAAAGGAATCCGACAATTGGAGCTGTAAGGACGAGATGATTGAGCTAGGAATGAAATGATTCCTCCCAGTATAAGTTGCTTAATTGAAAAAAACAAAATGGCCAGAGCCAGAAAAAACAGAGATGGTGATGATGATGATGATCATATGCCTAGAGGCCGCCAGGGGGTTGAAAAGGCGCCTTATGCATGTTGGCGAACTGTGATTCGAGGGTGTGAACAACACTTGGGGCTGAGTCTTGCATCCCAGTCAAGGCAGAATTGATAGGCCGCCAGCTTCACTTAAAGAAGGCGACGTGAATATTTACAAGAGAATTTGTTCCCTCACAAATAAAAAATGAAAGCAACTACTGAGAAAGACAGAGAACTGATCACCGAAAAGCTATTCGCAGCGAGCGGAGACTTTTCAGCATACTTTCGAAGCTACGATGACCTCGCAACGAAAGACAACCCGATCGACGGTTCAGTTGTGAGAACACACCAAGACGTCATTTTCGTAACGGATTACTTGAAAAGAAACCCGGGTGTTACCAAAGAAGAAGCCCTCACGCATATGCAGAATTCTTGGGAAACAATTGGTGATCTTGAGAACGCCTTGACACTAGCTATCCAAGCCATGCTGATGATTGACTCCGCTGCTCAAGATTGGCATCCTTCAGACTTCAGTCTTGGTGAATATCGACCGATCGGCTGGTTATCCCAAGAAAGATTTTCTTCCTTCGTTGAGAGGTCATTTCCGAAAAGCTCAAAGCACATGCGCGAGGAAGTGCTAGATGCTTTTGATGAACGTTCCCAGCTCAAGGCCTGGAAGTTACAAAAGCGGTTGGGTATGAGGTTTCATCCGACAGATAATCTCTCTGAACACCTGACATTGGATACCAAAAACAACATTCTTTATTTGTTTCACCATGCTGCGTACTTGAAAGCGCAGTTAGCAAAGTGCCGAGACGTTCAGCTGGGACCCAAGGCTACGGCAGAAGACAGTCTTGAGCAGTGAGGACCTGAACCGAAGAAAGGGGTCTTTTCCGATTAACACTCTACACAGCGGCACACATTCGCCTCAACTTCTTGCCGAAACACTTCATTCTCTTCAAGGAATTCTCTTCCCATCCCTAGACAGGAAATCTGGCCAAGTGCTGAACAATCTCATCCGAAAAGAAGGGTTTGACCCTGAATGTGCCCAATATGAAGGGTATAAAATATTTCCTGAACCGCCAGAGGATTTCAACTATGTTCATTGGGGAAGACGGATCGCTCAACTGCACGAGATGGTCAAGTCTCAGCCACCACGAAACAAGTTTGAGAAATGGTTCCAGCAGAAGACTTCCGAGAGAAATGCTCTATTAATCGCTCTTCTTGCTCTGTTTATTTCAATATTGGTGGGAATCCTGAGTGTTATCCTAGGATGCCTGCAGATTTGGATCGCTTGGATGCAATGGAAGCACCCCGTTTAGGGAACATGATTTTATTGCCTGCTTCTCCTGGTCCTCTTCTCATATGGTTTATGGCCCTCCTTTTCGATAGACCTTTTGTTACTATATAGCCCGGCGCTCCCTCTTCATACATACCCCTTCGAGCGTTACAGTCTGCCTTTTGATTTCCTTCACCTTATCCGAGTCTGCAACAATAGGACTTGACGTTAATAGAATGCCTGAGCTAAGGGTTGAAGATATAAATACCACCAGGAAATACATGCCGACAACATCGTCATGTGCAGACCAGGGAGTTGAAGAGATTGGAAATGCGAGTGAGGAACGTAGTCAGAACCAGGAGTTACGTCTCCACCATTGGGCGACTCTCGACTGGCTTCTAGACATTAATAGCTAGTAATAATATAAGCAGGTAATAATTATGATAGCCCTTTGCTCTGCCTGTCTAGGCAGATATGCCAGTCTAGAAATGCTACTAATATCGTGAAGACGTTGCCGTCTCAACTTTCCAAGAGCCTCCCTAATTAGGACGTGTAATCGATCTATCACAAACCCCAATGATACGGACCTGTATTAAAGATCTTTTTGATTTTTTTTTATAATTGTGTCACCTTGATTGATCTCAGATCAGACAAGGTTGACGGCATAACATCTCTACTTACTGGTGCGAACACCATTTATCCTGAGCCATCTCCCTCAAAGTATGACACCACGAAGCCGTTCAATTATATCAAAATAGCCGTTGAAAATACGGACACAGTGGTCTTCCCTAGTCCTCTGTTTAATACGCTAGCCTTTCAAGCCGGAGAACCAAATACACGTGGACAGTAGTGGGAAATATTGTTGCGACGAAATAGAAGCAACCTTTCGGTCCAGTTTCCTCTCTTGACTTCGTCTGCTTCAAGTTTTGTGCCTTTGACTGGTTCATAAGTTCTTAGTGTTGAAGACTTTAAATAGTTTCACTTTTGAAATAGGGCAGTTATGGTTTGTAATATGATGTATTCCTTTTCGTCTGGGACAATGAGACCAAAGCAAAGAAAGTCTGATCAGGTAGTTAACTATAGGGATCCAGGTCATAAATAGTTAGCTAAGAATGAAAATTGAGCAACTATCTCTCTCTAATGATCCAAGACCCCGATTCGTGAAATGACTACCTACGGTTTTTCAAAGACACGCTTGACTCACTCTTGTCACGTACATTTTAGACTCGAGAAATTCCTAGGAATTATATGTCGCGCTTATATAGCCAAGAAATAAGGTTGTTGCAGCGTGGAGCGCACATAACTGAGCGCTGCTCGATATACTTCGTGCAGCTCATTATTGAAAGCATACTGTAAGCCCTGCCTGGTTAAAAACTAATCCATCGTCTGAAAATCCGGTTATTTAAAGGAAGTTGATTATGTTCATTAGGTCATTAGTCGCTAGAAATATACATAGAAAAATCAATGGATATCTGGCTACGGCCAGTAGACATCCAGGGTATCAACCGGAGAACCACCCTCCGTTATGCCCCCACCAGGAACATAAATGCCACCATTGATAGCAACAGCCGCACCTCCATGTCTGGGCAGCTTCATAGTGCCAAGCTCCTCCCACTTCTCTGTCTTGGTATCGAAGACCTCAATCTGGTCGAAAATGCCCTCTGAATCAGCAGCCTCGTTTCCCTCCCCGCCTAGAACGTACACTTTGGTGCCAATTGTACCAGAAACGGCACCACCTCGGGGAGTAGGCATTTTCGCTTTGCTGGTAGTCCATCCAGCTTCCAAGTTGTCCAGGTCCAGGATGAAAACTGTGTCTTTGACGTTTCGCTGACCGCGGAGTCGCCCGCCGAGGACGTAGAACTTGTTTCCGACGATGGAGGCTGTAGCATGATCGCGTCCTTCGGGAAGCTTCTTGGCCGCGGAAGGGAGATCGATCCATTTTGATGTCTTTGTATCGAAAGCAGAGACAAAGTCGACGGTATCTTGTTCTCCGCCGGGTCCAATTGGCTCCAAGGTGCGCATACCTCCAGCCAAGAAGATGATGTTTCCATATACACCCACGGACGCACTACCTCTCTCTTCGCCCTCGGGAACAGGGTCAAGCTCAGTCCACTCATCTAGGTCGGGGTTGTACACCCATGAATCTGAGAAAGCTCGCCATGCGCCATCCTTGATATCTGAAAGTCCACCTAAGAGGTAGATCTTGCCCTTCACTGCGGCGACATTTGGGTGATTAACCTTTGTGGGCGCCTCGGTGACGTATTGACGCCATGTATTTGAACGGGTGTTGTAGAACTGAACAAGGGCTGTAGTGTTGACGCCATCGCCATCTGGATTGGGGATAATTCCACCGATGATAGCAAGTGTTTTTTCCGAAAGAGCGATGACACCGTGCTCTTGTCGAGGAGCAATTGGGATAGATTGTACTGTTTTCCAGGTGTTCGCACCTTGGGGTACGGCACTGGCCAGTGCGCCCGTTAGAAGCGATAAGAGCGTGATACTTGAAGAGAAGATCATGGTGGAGGATGTGACAGTGTAATTGATGAGGGGAGAAACATAAAGTGGCTACTCTGATTCTTAAGTACCTCACGCACATAACAGCGCGACTTGGCGTGCATCCCAAGTCGTGTGCTCTGCGTCATGGAACTGTGGCTGGATGGTCGCCGGGGTTCTTGGCATCAGCATCTCTCTCACACAGATGAAGCACAAACTGCCGCAACAGGTACAGGAAAACAAGGTTTAGCGCTAGCGCAGTCCCCTGCCCAATGTATGATTGCTAAATCCGAAGGCGTGACGCGTGCAAGGGGGCTTGTTGGAATGAAATTAATTGGCGCTCACCTTGGCATCCCACAAGACGCACGTGTCCCCTCAACTTAATAATTGTGGTTGTTTGTAAGCTTGCGCTTTTTAATTGTCACTGCACGTGGGATAACTTATTCGACATTCAAGGATAACTTTGTTAGTCGACTCATGATTTTTTGTGAGCTATTGAGACTTATCACGTCGTAATTTAACTGTTATCTACACTAAATTGGTGAAATTACTACCCTACCGGTCAGTATAGAGTACTCCGTAGTTATCAGCAAAAAATGAAGTTCGATTGAGTTAAGTGGTCCGTCCACCATCAAAACCCTCGCCTGTTTCCGTCAACGCAAGCCACAATGACCCGTCAATCAATGCTCTGAAGTCCAAAAAGAAAGCTGACAAGACTGGGATTCGAACCCAGGCCCCTTTCGAGACTGCGAATCGTTACTAGTTCGAATCGAACCTGAACACAGCGCCTTAGACCGCTCGGCCATCTTGCCTTGTGATTGGATATTGATTTGGACTCCAACTTGATGCTACTACGCTGGGCATGCCAAGCTCGCTTGAGGGGTTCTGCCTCCAGAAAACGACACTTAGCTACCCTGAATCTGAAACTCAGGGACAGGAAAACAAAACATGTTACAGATACCTGGCATATAAAGGTTTCTTTCTATAAACATAAAATTCACAAGTTTACACTCAAGTTTTATTAATATGAAAAAGGATATTGCTCACGCGACACAGCTGCAGGGCGCAGTTCAGCTTATTCTGTAAGTGATATGACATTGCGCTGGATTATAAATCTGATAGTTCGCTTGCAAGCCTTGAACTTTGCAGTAGGATTCCAAGTTATCGGAGCTTATTCCCGTAACACCGAACAACCCTAAAGCGGTCAAGTTTCTGTCAATCCACAAGAGCTTAACATAGTCATTTACCATTCGTTCTCCCTCGAATCCTAACTGTCTAACAGCATAGCGTCCATTCTGAATATCTGTTTCATCCAATTGCAAGGCAAGATGGCCGGCAGTCCAAGAACATACAACTTCTAGCATATTCTTGGCCTTGGCAATTTCTCATTAAGCACATGTCACTCTTGGTTCAGAAATCGATTATCACGACGTCAAAAATAAATGGCGCTATCTATTCCGCCAACTATGAGTTTCAAAGGCACCAAGGTAGAACAAAGCTCAATAACCCAATGCTCTAGTATACTCAATAAATCCATCTAGCGCTTTAGGTTCTTCTAAGAATCTCAGCATATACCCATGCCATTCTGAACCAATTTCGGCTGTGTATTCGGCCTTGCAGAACTCCCAATAGTCAGGATACCATCCAGACTGTTCCCAGTCAAGAAGTGCCACAATCGTCGAAGGAGAGTCTGGATTGACTATAATATTGCTGGGATGGAGATCGGCATGGGTGAAGACAACTTGTGCGTCGTCTGGAAGCATTATACGATAGGGATCGGGAATCTCTTCTGGTTTCATTCCCGGCCAATGCTCTTCAATGCCTTGTCTGATCATTAACGAGAGCCAGTCATGGAAACCCTTGACAGAGGTGAAAGGACCAGCTGGAGGCCTGTTAGAATTGGTGATAGAGATGTCATAATAAGGGCTACGATCAATTCGGCCTTGCAATTATCAGTTCGAGTTCGGCACGCCAAGCACGTTGCCATGTCACTCACCAAGAAACCGATCATCAGGGTCTTGAGACAGCGTCTGTAGATTCGAGACTACAGATTTCACTGAGCCCCAGAAACTCATCTTCTCATCCTCAGTCATCGATGGCCAACGTTTCTCGACGGTGATGCCTTTCGCCATCTCCATATAAAGAAGCACGTAGCCATCCTCGGTAGACCAGCCGTATATTTCCGGAACCGGGACTTCTGGAAGCAGTCGCCCAAGGGCCCAGAGGCACTGACCTTCAGAGACACTGACAGTTTCATCCCGTCCAAACTTGACCGCAAGGCCCAGAGACTCGAAAAACACGGGTGGGGGGTTGGCTTTCTCGTGATCTTCAGATGAGTTTTGGACCGCACTTGTTGCTAGCACTTCCGATAGGGTGGGGAGCGGGCGTCCATTATTTTGAGAGAAGAAAGAAGAGTATTGGAAGACCGCAGTTGACTTTGATGGAAGAGAAGCCAAGGAGATGGCCGGACTTGGTGACATTCTTGGGTCTTGATTTGCATGAGAACAAATGAGCATCATCCAGGACTGAGGCTGCTTGTTTTCGGGAGGGATCGGCTCGGAACATCAGTTGTAGCGTGACTGGGCTCTCCCTCGGTTAGCAAGGCGTCAATATATAGCCAGAGTAACTGTCTGGCATATATCGAGACCCACACTATAATGATGGCGGATCTAATGTTTATAATAAGCAAGACTTGTGTGGGATATGTGGCAGTCCGTTGTACGGACAAAGAAAGATAGGCTGGACTGGATAAAGCCGAGTGATATCTAAATCAATAATCTCTTCGGCCTAATAAGAACCTTGAACCTTGATTATGGCATAATAAATAAAAGTGCTAATAGAGAAATCAAATAAGCCTTAATAAAGAGCTTTATAATTAGATTAAAATATATTATGCTTGGTGATTAAGTTAAGAACCCCCCAGAGTTTGCCTATTGATCTTCACCAGCAGCCTCATAAGCTTAACGATCGTCCCAATTGTCTCCAGTCGTTTTCGGAGCCGGCCTCTGTCCTCCGGAAGGCCCTTTCGTTGACCATATGCTCCATGGAGCCTCTTGGTAATAGATAGCGCTGCTTCCAGCAAGCCCACACCCCGAGCCATGATTTATAGTCCAGACTGAAACTGAGATTAGCGGAGATTATGAAAGAAACAAGGAACTTAAATTATCATGAGAGGCTCAGTCAGTAGTCTGATTGAGAATTCCCGTGTTTTTGAAAGGATGAATCAAAGTTCAGTATGTGGATGCAAATGAACCTGTTCTGGCTAAGTAGAACAGGATTCTGGTATCTAGTTACTATTATTTGGTTTTGGGTCTCCCCGACTTTAAAAGCCAACTTGGCCACCTTATAGCTATAATTAATATAATAGAATTTACTATATTAACCTTATTATTTAGCAGCATTAATAACCTTTTATATATATATATAAAGTTACTATAAGACCTGCTTAGTAGCTTCTTTTACTTTTATTCTTCCTTTAATATACCTAAAGGGATTCCATTTAATTAACCTTTAAGTCTTTAGATAATATACTAAGCTTCTATATTAATTAACCTGCCTAGCTTCCTATATAATTTAATCCCTTTTACTAACTTTAATTATAGCTATACTATTGCAATACCTGCTATCTAAAATAGCCTGTAATTATATAATAAGATATATTATTATATTACTTATAATATTATTTCTTATATTAGAGGGATTTTTAATAATTATATTATATAAAGGAGACTAAGTAAAAAGGCTAAAGCTATCTGCGCAGGCTTTAGTATATAAGGCGATTTAAATATAGCTAAAATAGCTGCTTTTAGCTACCTCTTGCTTATATAATATAATATTAGGCGTAATAAAAGATATTAGTAATGGCTAGAGCAAGAGCTAGAGTAGCTAGAGAAGCTAAAAAGGGACTTTAAGGCAAATAGAGGTCTGTTAGACCTTAATATTGCCTTCCTTAAGGAAATTAAGGCGCCGCAGTCAGATAGGACGTACCTATATGAGGAATGGCTGCTAAGCATAGCAGGCCAGGCAGACCAAGTGCTTGCAGAGCTTGCTGTGATGAGCCTGTAAGGGAAATCGGCGTACGGAGTTGACGGGGTAATTGCTGGAGAGGTAATAGTCATTGGGGTGATTTCGCGGGGTTCACAAGATTGTTGTGTTGGGGGAAATTTGACGTGTTCTGTGTGTAAGAGTTTAGTTGCCTAAAGGTTAAAAAGAACAGCTGGGAAAAAGAGTAACTGAAGTTAAATCTACTTTGATTTCAGTCTGTACAAAGAAGTCGAACGTATGACTAATCATAGATAACTAATCGCACGTGACACCTTCGGTGATGACCGTGGTAAGTATATAATCAATGTATCTAGTTACTATAGTCAGGGAAGAGGTTGATAATTTAAGGGAGAGGTGGTGAGAGAAGATGATCTCTGCTGGCCTTTTGCACTTTGGACAGAAGAATATTTATAATTTCAGGCTAAGTAAAGAACAACTTGACTTAAATGAAGGACTAGAATCTCACAGACTATACGAAAAACTACTTAAATGAACAACTGAAATCTCAAAGATTATATGACAAACTACTTATCGATGTCACAATCTCAAGCCGTCAGGAACCTAAGAGTATTTGAGACCCATCTTCCTCTCACAAAAAGCGAAAAGCTTGACTTGCCGTTCATATCTCCTTGTTGCCGCTCTGTCGAAGAATACTTATGATGGCTGAGATGGTACGGTTGGGGGAGGGGACGTAGGATCAGCATATGTGATAGAAGCCAGTAGGTCCTGGTTGTCTGAGAATCGAACATGCTTGAACATAAATGTTTGGCCACCGGGGAAGACATATTGCTGCATGACAGAGAGGGGAATGTCCTGGAAATTGGTTGACACAAGAGCGTCGGCTTGTTGCTTGATGTCAGCAGCTACCTCATTGGAATGATTAAAGAGATTTCCAAATTGGCTCGTCGAAGGTGACACTGAATTATCCGTTGTCTGGCTCACCAGCGTTGCGCCAAGTTGGCCATTATTGAGAACAGTGAGGGTGTAAGTGTCAATAATGGTCTTATCGACGATGTTGCCACTTGTCTGGGTGAAATTCCTGGTCATGTCGCAGCTGATCACGAGATGCTGGGTAATGACAACAGAAGCATTGCCGTTGACTTCTGTGAACTTGGTGTCCGTGTTGTAGGTAGTGCCAACGCTGAGCTTACCGAGGTCTCCCCCAAGACCAGCCTGGTCGGAGCTGCTTGTGCTATAACTGTAGCTCAATACCGTTTCGCCCTTAGTCTCTGTCAGAGTAGGCTGTCCACCAGGAGTAAAGTCAACGCTCATGTTGGAACTCAGCCCGTCTGCGCTGCATTGGGCATCGATCAGGAAGCAGACGTTGGGGATGTAGTTTTGCAGGTTTTGGTTGATGTAGTCTCGGAAGCAGTTGCGGTTGATTACGACGATCCCGTGTATGTTGCTCAGGTCGGCTGCGTCGAACCAATTCCAATTAAACAGGGCGCTCTCTGGGAGAGTATTATTGTTTACAACACACAGATAGTTCAAAGTGCTAAAACTCTTTTGAAGATTGGAAGGGTTCGCCTGAGGCTGTCCCGTGGAACTGTCGATATATGGGTTGGTCATCAGGTTGATATCAGTGATAGTCATGGTCGATGGATCTGTCGTCTGCGGCACAACTGCGCACCCTAGTAGTGGCTGTCCACTAGTACTCAGCGCCCTGAAGTAGGCCCCGGTGAAATACTGTTCGAGCATCATATAGACTGGAGTTCCTGGTTGCAAGGTGGGGATTGCTGGCTGTGAGGCGAGTGTCGCGCTGTTCAAATCAAACAGTAGTTGCTGGACACTAAACGCACTGCCGGACATGTTATTGATCTGTGCTTGTATCGCTGCCGGAAGGTTCGCGTAGGCAGAATCGTCGACGGTAGAAAGGTTGAGATTGACCGTAGACTGGATATACCATGGATTATCGCTTGGCTGTGAGATGCTCGTGAATGTAGGTGGTGCATAACCTCCACCACTGATCTGGCAAACCGTAAACTCGGAGCAGAACATATTGTAATGGACCGTGCCGATGTCCGAAGTAAGCTTTATGATATCTGGGAGTGATGCTGGGTCTTGCACTTGTGGTATGCCGATTTGGGCCCTGAAACCGGCCATGAAACGTGCTTTCAAGAGGTTTTGAAAGTCAGCACCATTAGGGTCCACACCGTTTGGTATGGTAAAAGGATCCGTGCCGTTTGAGAGAGTCATGAACGTGTCGTAGTCCATCGGCGTTGGATTGCCATTGTCATCAGCAACATAGCAAATGCTGACCAGAGGTTCTTGCAGAGTTGACATAAACAGCTTAAGGGAGGCGTTTATGCTTGCCTGTGTGACTGCTACCACGATGTCGTACCCATACTGAGCACTAGAAAGATTGCTTGCCGATGCAGACATGGCTAACAGATTGTATGGTTTGTGAGGTCAAGGGTTGTCTAGAACTGAAATAGGGACAAATGAAGTGAAGGTCCATTCGGATAGGATATTGCGCTGGGGAGACTTTGAAGGCAACTGGTAATAGAAACTATATTTATATTTGCGATTGCGGATTCTAAATCCAAGTTCAAGCGACCGGAGAGAGGATGTAGTATCACAACCAAGGTCTAGATGCCAAGCCAGTCAGCCACTTGTAGGCGCGGCTTGGAGTCTAGAATAATCTGTCTCATAACATTACCAGTTGGATCAATAGTTGGAAGCTGGGGGCTTCAAAGGCTAATATTCTCCACTTTAACTGTATTTTTCGCAATAAGAATCGTAACAAGGATGTGGTTGGTTCTCTAAGCGTCTGAGAGTTGCCTAGCAGTAACTGGTAACAGATGAATGCAAAGCTAGCCCCTTCGAATCGCTATACCATAACTAGTCTTTATGTAGGTAAGCTAGTGAGCTGGCCTATCGTCAATCCTCTAAGAAGCATTGAACCGCTTGAGAACCCGGTGGGGTTTTCGCCCGCGTAGCCGCACTCAGCCAGCCACAGTTGATTATTCACTTTACCACTTGCTAGTTAAGCCTATCGCTGCGAGGCTCTGAAACCTGTCAGACTCGCATCTACTAGACTAAAACTACAGAGAATAGTGCAAGCCTGTGTCAGATGGCTTGGTCGAGGTGACACGTCACACGCACCATGCTTCTATTGCTCCCCTGATGGCCTCCTCAGCTAACCACCTGTTGTGAGGATTACTACACCGTTGGAATGTTTTGGCAAACTTCAGCAAGCCACCTATGTTGAGAATCGAATGATCGGAGTCCAGAATGCTTGCTTGTCTTTGACAGGAGGAAGGCCAGGAGGGAGATTCAGTGCGCCAAAAGCCACCTGTGTTGAGGATCGGAGAATCGGAATCCAGAATGCTTGCTTAGCTTTTATAGAAGGGAGATTCAGTGTGTCAAGGTGTCAACCAAAGTGCCAATGAAGGAAATAGAACAACCTTTGGTTGAGGGATTTGCAATCAATTGGATATTTTATACTTAGGGATTAAGTTGAGAACCCCCCAGAGTTTGCCTGTCGAGGTTCACCAGCAGCCTCAAACGTCCCATCCATCAATCTCCTCAAAGCCTGGGCAGTACTTTGTCCTGGCGCAATCCATGTAACATTATTACCAATCTCCTTCAAATATGCCACCGTTGAGTTATCAAACGCATACTCGAATGTGATTTGTCGTGGTTCAAGCTGATCGTGCAGTCTTGGAGCAGCGAGTGCGTCATGTACAGTCATGTTCTTCTCCAGAGCATTCAGTACAACCTGGATAGTTGCTGTGATGATCCGACTACCACCAGCTGATCCAGTAACGAGTGAGACGTTTCCGTCAGGTCCTTCGACAATGGTAGTGCTGATGCTGGAAAGTGGCCGTTTTCCGGGCTTGACAAAGTTGGCCTTGCTAGGGATGTATCCGAATGCATTGGATTCTCCGGGAATACTGAAGTCGTTCATTTCATTGTTCATAATAACGCCTGTTTCGGGAATAATAACTTGCGAGCCAAAGTTGAGGTTGATTGTGGTCGTGAGGGATATAGCAAGTCCTGAATGGTCCATGGCAACCACATGTGAAGTGCCAGGTGTGTCCAAGCTCTCAAGACCCTTGGGATCGTAGGCCTTGACCTGAAGAGCCCGACCATCTAGTTTGGCACGGATCTCTTGTGCTGTATCATTGGAGTACATATCTTGTTGATATTTCCCTAAACCGTCGACGAAGCTGGGATCGCCGAGCTGGCTACGCATTCCGTAACCAAACTTCAAAGATTCGTCGAGCAGATAAGCGCTCTCGTTGACTCGTCTAGAATCTCCGAGGAAATCATAACCGTCCAGAATGTTCATCGCAGCTGCGACGACAGCACCGCTCGAAGGTGCTGAACCGCTGGTGATCTTCCCACCTCGATAGTTGATCTGAGACGGTTTTCGAATAGCAACGGAATAGTTCTTGAGATCATGGGTAGTCATGATACCCTTCTTTTCTTTCAGAGTTTTGATCATTGCGTCGGCCATAGGACCCTCATAGAACACATCGGGTCCTTTGGCAGCAATTGCTTCCAGCGTGTCCGCATATCTCTTCCGAGTGAGCTTCTCGCCAAATTTGAGCAATCGGCCAGAAGGAGCAAAGTCAATTGCCCATGCCGGATCGTTCAAGAGAAAACTCTCGTTCTCGGACTTCTTGTAAGTGTTCCCCATGAACTTAAGAGTATCGTTGTTTACTGGAAAGCCGTACCGAGCAACGTTGATAGCTGGTTGCACAAGCTTTGACCAAGGTAGTTGGCCATAGTTCTTGTGCACATACTCTAGACCTCGTAACTCACCTGGTACTCCGCTGAATTCTTGTTAGCCAAGGTCAAAACGCCAATGAAAAGATATAGTACAGTACCTTGCCTTTCCTCCAAAGATGCTCTCATTTACGTTGTTCTTGAACATATTTTCCGTCGCAGCAGCGGGGGCTGTCTCTCGAAAGTCCACAAACTCATACGGTACGGATTCATTCTGACCATTGGGTTTGTGGATGAGCATAAAACCACCACCTCCAATGCCAGAATGATACATGCCTTACTACGTTAGTGCATTGCCATTGGAAGACAAGTAATAAACTCACCGACTGTTCCGACACAAAGAACGGTAGCGACCAAAGCATCAGCTGCATTGCCGCCATCTCGTAGGATGTTGATACCGATGGTGCTACATATCTCGCTTTCACAGGCGACGGCGCCGCGATTGTTGCTGAATTGCCTTGTCTGTATTGGTGACGTCTGAGGAGGGTACTGAGAGTCGCATGGGTGTGAATGAACAAGAGGTAGCAAGCTCAATAGAGCAGTCAATGACGAGATGCGACCCATCGTCGCTGTTTTGCTTTAGAGGAGTGACTTGGTGTGACAAAGAGCGAATTGTTGGGAGGGACAAGGCTTGCTTTTGTAGTCCCGGGATCGTCAGTGAAGACACATAGAGTAATGACGCAGATGGAGACCCAAAGCCATAGTCGCACGATAGGCTAGTTAGATAATGTTTATTCAAAAAACCCTGGTCAAATCAAGGCCGTAGCCTTGATGGCCTATGATAAGAAGTGTAACCTGGCATGATTCCGTGATTATAATGCGGGGTATCGAGATAAATCCAACAAAAACTAAGCCATTGAAGTATTGATCGGCGATATCAGAAAGTTTAAACCATGGTTCTTATCCAGCTTCCTAATAGAGAATTTTAGGTGAGAAAAAGAGACTATGGCGGAATTGCATTAGTCATAATTCTTGAGATATCATATTTGACTATCACAATTTTCAGCCTTATTTGTCAAGCTGAGTTATTTCTCAACATGCAGCACCGATCGCGTTCAGGCAATAGTTTCGTTGACGTAAATATTATCTTGTTAGTATATCTCAGCTAGCCAGGTCTGGTTAAACTATCGGGACTCTAAGGAAGAGGCGCGATAAGCACGGCGCTGATCTTACGGATTACATAGGATGAGATGAGAGAAGACGAGATATCTGGTAACTGTTGATTCGGTTCTACTACTTGATTTATCTGATCCGAATTTCTTCCACAAAACCAGACCTGTCAAGTATAGCCCTTGCTCAAGACTTCGGTAAAGGAGAGTTCTGGATCTCTAAAATGTGGGCTGTCGGACTGGACTCCCGTGTAATCCAATTTCGAACCTCGATAGAGTTCAAACCAGGAGATGGCACTGAGGCTTGTCGCTGGCCCGGGGGTATGGGGATACGACGCGTCGCAATGATGGTACGGTACACGATACCTGTTTTGGTGGAAGGTCGACGATACCGGAGAAGGGAGATCGATGTCCCAGGTCCCTGAGTTGAGCTCGATTCGTCCAGGACGCGATGAAGCACAGACTAACATCGCTAGCGGTCGTTGAAGCGCATTTTGGTAAAATAAACAAAAGACCCCCAAGAAACTTCTGACTGGTGTGTGATTCAGTCGGATCCCCCAAGCCCCCGGTGAAGGTACTGGTTGATGCAGTTGGCGACAGCAGTTGGAGGCTGACGACAACAGGGATCTTCATGTCAGACAGTCATTGTCTGTATCAAAATGTTAGGGGTTACAGGCAAAAGCTCTCCATTTAACTTCTTACCATTACTGTCCGGATCTGCATCAAGAGAAAGCTTTCGTCTGCCACAGACGTTGACATCGTTGCCATCCCTTTTCTGCATTCACCGTGATGAGATTTGGATTTGTTGAATGCGAGTCAGAACCAAGATGACCATCTAATTAAAGAGATTATGTTTTCCAATCAATACATCCTCACAACGAAGCATTATACGACGTGTCCCGAGCACTTTGTGTTTTGCTCATATCTCACGCCACTATAATGGAAGCATTTCTCTAGTGGTTTGCTTCGGGCAACAAATCGTCAACAAGATTGCGTTTCTTTGTCTGCCTCCACGATCGTCGCCCTCGATCGAAAATACTCAAATGCCCTGCAGCCATCTCCGCCCCATCCAAATGAATCTTCTCAAAATGGACCATCCACGCCCTCCAACATTGCTCCATCTCCGGTCTCGCCTCAAGCGTGCCCAAGACCACTTCTCCTTCCTCATCTTCTCCTCTTGACGCGATGACGCGTTCAACAGTACTTGTCTCAAAAAGAAGACGGAATTCCCTTTGATGCTTCTTTCCCGTCCATCCTCCGATCCCCAGGATGACTCATTCGTTCTCCTGAAGTTGCGTGCCTGCCTTCTCATATCCGTGTCCGGATCAAAAGTTCAGCAGGCTCCTGTCGTGATACTACGGATTGTCAGTGATCAAGGAAGTTGACACAAGGGACTTGCTTCAAGAGACCCTCTTACCTGCCCGGGAAGTAACATTGCCTTTCCTCCTCCTTGTTTTCGTGCGAGTCTCATACCCACGTTTGGGAGTCAGGGACTGGTGCCCAGCAAGATTCCAGTAGAAAGGCTCACATCTTCGTCGTCTTCTTTTCTTGTCTTGCTTTCTCATACTTGGGGATGAAGTGGAGGTACTCTCGGCCTAGCCGTCTTGCGAGGTCTGACTTTGGAGGTGTCAGCACATGAGATGTGGCCCGCTGTTTGGTCACTGGTCCCTTCTTTCCTTTATCGCATCTCGTACTTGAAGCCCTTTGCGACAAGTCGTTCGATTTGGCGTCAGTTATCTGTCAATGTTCTTGTTAAGAGTCAGGAGCGAGAGTGCTCGCTAAATATCTATAAGAGCCATTTCGTCATTTCTTCTTAGGTTTTACGATGTATGCTTGGAGATCTGGGTTATCGTCGAGTTGGCCGTCTTGCATTTCGCTGTTGCGGGTTCTTCTCTTTCTCTCTTCCTTTCTTATACTTGGGAATGAAATGGAGCTACTCCATCCGTCTTGGGAGGTGCGACTTTCTAGGCGTCAACGCACGAGATGTGCTTCGCTGTTGGAGGCCCCTTCCTCTCTTGCATAAGGTAAAAGTCGTTCGATGTGGGGTGCGTCATCTGTCGATGTTCCTTCTTAGAACGCTTCTCTCTTTCTAAAATGGTCCTCATACTTGCCGTTTTGCTCGTCGCGTATCGTTAAGAGTCAGGAGCGGGAGTGCTCGCCAGACATCTATAAGAGTCCGATCCCCCTCATCTCGTCGTCTTCTTTTCTTTTCTTCTTTTCTCATGAAGTGGTGGCGCTCTCAACGCACCGCCGTCTTGCGAAGTCTGACGTTCAAGGTGTCGGCGCAAGTGCCGCGTCCTCTGGGGCCCCCTTTGTGCTAACACCCAGAGGCGCCGTAGGAAGGTAAGCCGCGGGAAATTTTTTGATTTGCTGTGGGATGGGGGTGTCATGGTGAGAAGGGAGAAAGCAATGAAACGAATGAGTGGATGGGTAGATGAGCGGATCAATAAAAGAAGAGAAGAACAAACAAAAAAGAAAATAAACGAAAAGGAAAACAAATAAATAAGAAAAGAAACAGAAAGGAAAACAAACAGAAAGGAAGGAATGGAGATGAGAGATTCAACAAGCAATGAGAGGGAGAGCTGCTCTACTTATACCTAGGTAATGAGAAGAAGCTTTGTGAGATGTGGACAGTTGTTCTCTAGCCAAACTCCGACTTTGGCTTTTCTCGTGACTCACATATCGCGATATTTGTGAGAGTTTGAGAAATTCCCTCTCTTTCCAACGTGCTCATACAAAAGAGTAGAATAGCCCTTGTCGTCCTCTGAATGTCAACATAGCTTCCATCGACTCGCAGCCACAGCTAAAATGATGTCGGTTACCTTTCAGAAACCGGCTCCCTTGCTCTCCATTATGCAATTCTACTTTAAAGAGATTTTAAGATGAGACTTCTTTAAAAAGAACCTATGTCTCCAGCACACCAGGTGGGCGCAAATGAAGCCGTCTTAGTCATAGAAACACAGTCAAAATAACATTAAGTTCCCTCAAAGAGGGTAGACGCTCAACCATGGCGACGACTACATCTCACCCGTGCTACTTCCCTTCACACAGCCATCTCAAAACGGAGGAAGCCTTTTGGTTTCCTTTTGACTTCCTATGATAGTATGTGCGCCGGAGGAGATTCTCCAGCCCAAACTAGCCACACGGACGTCCTCTTTGATACCAACGATATTAATGGGTTCACATCCATAAATATCATTTCAGCACCTCTGTTATCTTTGCTCTTGGGGAATGCTTTGGCAAAAAAAAAAAAAAAAACAGCTGGCTGAGTCATGGTGCCGATCAAGGTTTCGCACCTCACTCCTCCGAGAATCATGCATCCCCCGACGCCATTCATAAGTTCTGGTTCAATCAGGCAGTTTTCAAGATGCCACAACAGCCAGCCATTATGCAGCTTACACCTGTTTCAATGGCAGGACAAACAGCTGTTTCGAGGCTCCATAGCTGCAGCCACTTTCCCGCCATCGACAAGAATGCTGTTGAGCCAAGGGAGTATGTGCCTGTCTAAATTGAGCTAGGTGCACCACCTACTCTCCATGATCTGTCGCATCTGACTGCAGATGAGGTGGACCAAGAAGCCTTGGTACATGGCGATGAGATTCCTGACCAAGTTGGTAACATCTTACCCCAGGCGGCCATGGAAATACAGGACCACGTCAATTATGCACGCTTCAGCCGTTTGGCAATCCCCCCGACCCCGGTGTTATTCGCATGGCCCCAGCTGTCGGCTGTATCTTGAATGCTTTCATACAGTTCTGCGCATTCCGCACAAGTCGAACTTTTCGTCGTCCAAAGGACACTCACTGCTGGTTTCACGCTGGTTGCGATGGCTAGGCACTTTTCGACCACATCCCCCAATAGCTCAACTAACTGAAAGCTGAGATACAATACAGTATATATATTAAATTGCTAGGGGAATGACTGATTAAAATATTATGCTTATTGAGGCTCTCAATGCATAATGTAATTCTTTAACTCTCTCTCTCCAAGTAGCCACTGGTGAACAGCCTTTCCAAACATATATCCATCAACGTATATATCACCCACATATCTATACTCACCCTGGGTTCCCTCTGCTCTCAGAAGTATAGGTGTTGAACAGCCAAAAGGTACAACTATTATATCTCCAGGAAGCATGAACCCCGAGCCCATTCCCATCCGCTGATTCTGCGTGAGGCAGAAACACCTCCCCATCATGCGATCACCAAAGTTGGTCTGTAAGAAATGCCGCCTCATTTCAGGTTTTACATCAGCCTCGATATCCAGATGTCCGCGCAACTTATCATCAAGAGGGATATATGGCAGACGGTCGCGGAATAGGTTCGCAAAAACATGATATGACTCTGCTTGCCAACGACGTCTGTCGTAACCTTTCGGGATTTGACCGAGTGAAATTGTTGCTGCAAGGCATTCCTCTGCTAACCGAACCTCGTCCTCGCTACAACTTTCAAAGGCCTGTAGTAGCAATGCTCTCCAATGCAAAAATGCCATGAGGTAATCTCCCAAGTTACAAAGCGTTCCTACAACAACGCCCTTACTCTGGACGACATCGATTTCTAGCCCGGAGATTTCAAGCTTATTCAAGCGTTGGTCGAGGAATCGAATCATCGCGGGACTAGACTGGGATGCCGAAAATCCATATTTGAAGCCCATAGCCGAGGTTTGTGGTATATGGGACCAGTCAGGAACAAATGTGGGAAGGTTTGGGGAGCTTGTGTGGACGGGAAAGTGTATTGCTTCGCAGATAATGTCGAGCTTTTTCGTTGTATTGAGAAGAAAATTGACAATGTTCGTGTAAACGTCCTTTACGGAGAGATTGTAGTCCGCACGGAACTGCTTGCGGATGCTGGCAGGCAGAACTCCAAGAATACCATAGAGTTTATCTCTGGGGTCAGAGGCAAGCTTCCTACGGCAGATTCTCAGAATCCGCAAAAGAGCCTCTTCCCCATCTGACATGTGAAACTTTAGGTCAGGGAGACTGGCAGGCCCTTGGTAGATCAGAGTCTGGACGTAGCTGAATTGATCAGGGGATGTCGCTAAGCGTCGAGTAAGTTGATCTTTGTTGTTGAAAATAAGCTCTCCACGGCGCTGGCTGAGCAAGATGGAAGCATCCTGGTACGTCTTCCAGTCAAGGGTAGTTGGACCACAGTAAACAGTGATCTTTTTGGCGTTGAAAACCTCTTGAACAACCCACAATCGTCCCCAATAATCTCTTCTGAACAGAGAAACCACGGATAGAAGGTCGCCATTCTCCGCGCCGGCAGCCAGGAGTTGAGAGACGTTGTTTGAACCGAACAGCTGAGTTGCAGGGGTTGTTATCTCTTTCAAGAATTCCACTGCTCTTGTGCTGTTGTTGTCTTCAGGGCCGAGCCATATTGCCACATGCTCGGCGTGGGAGTAGATGGATGGCATGAGCTGAACCTGCTGGCTTCGCTCATCTCTATTCCTTTGATCAATACACAAGGCATCTGCCCAGACCAGTACAGTTGTATTTTCCTGCTGCAGTGCTTGAAGAGCACCATGGAGGCTAACAGCAATGGAGACATGACAGTTTTCGAACCCGATCTTTCGAGTATCACCCGTGTCTCCCCAAGTGTAGGAAATAGCCACATATGAAGGGAGCCGTTCGAGAGGAACATGGATGATATCCAGCGGCATCCATTCCATTCGCTTCGGTGGTATTTTGATCAGTCTGATAGAAGCAGGCTCAATGGGCTTGTACTGATATGAAGGCTCGCCAGGCGAAGAGGTGGCATGATGGCCCGAGTTGAGAGCAGCATTGTGAATGAACGGTGAGAATCGTAGTAGCGCCTTGTTTAAGTCATTTAGATACGGCTTATAATCACCGCGGTATGGGCTCTCTGTGATTTTCGATACATTTGTCTCAGGCGGGCACCAGCGGTCCCGAGGCCTATAAACAGGAGGGGAAGGGACTCGACCTTCCAAGGAAAGAGGCTCAATGTTTTTTTGACGACGTTTTCTCTCCATGGTAGGGACTTTTGGGAGCCTGGTTCACAAAATATTTGTTGAAAGTTGCTCGTCAGTTTATGTACCGTCAGCACGAGAAGCCTTCCAGTCAGCCTATGGCTTAGACCAGGGCCAGTCTCATCCTATGAAATGGCGTCAAAGTGCCTGGACTCCAAATCAAGAATAGCGCTGGACAGGGGTGTTTGAAAGGTGAGATCAATTTTACAGTTAAAGTTAACTGTAAGATAATTCTTCCTATATAAGACCGACTTTTACTCCATCACATCTAGGTTTGATACAAGAAGTTATCCACGTCTAGCTGTTCTGCCAGATCCAATAACTCTCCCGGTGTCAGTCCAGCCATGGCATTAGCTGCAAAGAGATCCCACCCCGTCTCATCCGGAATATTTCCTGGTAGATCCTGTTCCTCACTCTCATCTTCTTGAATCGCATTATCCTCGTTTGCTTCGGCGGGGATCTCTGGAGTCATAATGTTACTTGCCGGTGTCAAAGCAGATAGTTTCTGCTCGAGTTGTTCAAGTTCCACTTTTCGTAGTGGAGCAATAAGGCTTCCCTTGGCGATCAGAGTGTCAAAGACATAACGAGCATCGTCACGCCATGAATCGTCTGGAAGAAGAATTGGGCAGATGATGGGAACTAGATGGAGGAGGAATGCTGATGAGGAGGCATACTCGATTTGGAAGGGTAGAAATGCTTCTGAGACTTGAAGTCAGCCTCATATTTATCTCTCTGAACGCTCCATGCTCCATGCTTACCAATGAGATCTTCATCTGCTAAAGCACGGAGGGTTTTCAAAATTGCTTGGGCTGAGCTGACACATGACTGTATCAATGAGGCAACGGGCGGTGATAGTGATAACCCGTGAGTGAGCTGTGTCTTTGACTGTTCTATGTGCATGTGAAGTGCACACATGATTTGCGGTCTTGTTGTGAGAACAACACACTAAAAAATAATGAGCTAGAGTTCAAAGACCAAGAAATCTTTTCAACTTACGTGATGATATTGGAGCAGCAACCTTGTAGCAATTCGCGAGGCTTTGCTTATTGAATCTCGGAAATGGTTGTTAATGATGTTGTTCAAATCTCGATTCAGCTCCGCTAAGTTTCTCAAGATAGACTGCGTGTTGCTAAAAAGAGTGCCATCATAGTCTTTTCCAACACCATATACAGCTTTGCAAGGTCAGGGAAGAATTTATAATGAAGGATGGACGTCTAAACTTACTTCCTAGAAGCCGTGCTATCAAACGGGCCAGCTGAACGTGGAGAGTTAAACTGAGAGAACTCAAAGAGTTGTCAGCCTGAGAAGGCAGTTTGTTGGTTATGTCTTCATCTCGGATGGAGCTTGTGGCACCGATAAGTGCAGCGAACTCTTGATCCAGCATATAGATAACCCAGAAGATTATATGGCATCGCTTAGAATGCTGTGCCCCGACAGCCTCTTCTGGCATGTGTCTGTGGAATCCGGACAATACACATATGCGTAGTGCTTGTCCAATCTGACGCCCACCCTAGTTAGTAAGTACAATGGTCATTGTAGCTGTATCTTACATGCTGATAGGCTGCCACTCTCATGTCGATCGACTGAAAGTATATGGCCGCAAGAGTGAGAGCCTGAGCGGATAGGACTGGGTCTAGAGCAATACCCGCCAACTCAGGCATCAAAGGCATCGCTCTGGCCGCATATTGATATCCCGGTGGAGTTCCATCAGCGCTTTTCCCACCCAAGAAAGCTTTCCCAAAAGCAATCATGAGCAAATACTGCGCATACCAAAGCTTACATGACGATGCTTTAGCCGATGCATCTTTGTAAAGCTCTTTAAAATGCTGCAGAAATCCAGCCTCATCGATTAAACTTGCCAATGGACCTAGATAGAATCTAGCTGTCTGAATGAGGAAAAAGGCATAGTCTGATGGGGGCAGATTGGAGACATCTGGTTGCTCATCTGGCATAAGTGGTCTCCACTGCAGTCGGAATGCACTTCCGTCAAGATGCCAGGGTGGAGGTTCGTTGTTTGCTTCGGGGAGATGCTTGCCTACAAGGGCTAAGACGCGTCTGCAGAAGGCCCACGATGACGCGGGACCCATGTACCCTGTGGAGATCTGTTAGTAAATGCCGATGGTAGACGGGCCATGATTTCAACTCACAATATTGTCCCATGGCTTGGCCGAAGACGTAGTCATTGTCGACGAGGGGATTCTGCCGGAACGCGGGCTCAAGGACGTCATTAGTAGACAGTGATCCGCCTTCGTTTCCATCGTCGCCATCCTCATTCTCCTGAGGTGTTCCAAGTATGAGATCTTGGCTTCATTTTAGCAAGAATGACAAGTTGGAGGAGTGATCACTAACCCCCATCCGTAATAGTCGATGTGTCTCCCGTAACTACACCTGATATGCCATAATCCGATACTGAAGAATGTCTCGGACGAGGCCTGATACCATCCTGAAGCGATCCCGGAGACGGCAGGCCATCTTGTCGTCTTTCCAACGCCCGCAGATAACTACCAAACGGTAAGCTGATTGGCCTAGCCAGAACGAATTCTATCTTACCTCTCAGGAACCGAAACTTTCTTCTCTTCGGCCTCGTATATGCATCTCTCACTCTTGCGTCCACATCTCGCACAGGGCTGTGTCCCGGAACACTTGACCTTCATAGACCGACATCGCTTACAACTCCATGACGATTAGCCAGGTTTGCAGGGGTCTAAGTAAAACTTACGCCTTAGCACATTTTTTGATAATCCGATATTGATCCTGCTGTTTACTAGGCATAGCTGCAATCAGAGCAATCAATTATCAGCAGATACAGGCAGGGAAAGAGAAGAATAGAAGGTCGGGGCGCTGTTCCGACTTAAGTGTTTGGCTGGAATATCATTCCGGTTCAATCCTTTCCTAATCAGGTAACATCGTGAAAAGCTTATCAGCGGCTTTGGAGGATTTAGCTGCGCTATCGGATGCGGAGTAGGGCGTGGTGAGGCCGGACCGCTATCCCGACTATCAGACCTTATCACGCGGGCTACTAGTGCCATCCCTATATCGGTATAACAGTCCCGACGTTTCCGCCTGAAAGATGCAGTGTAAGTCAACAACTGCCGACTGCAACTCTTCCAGAATATGATATCTTCTTTTCAATTGGTCAAGTGATTATTCTTAGCCCATTCGAGTCAATTATTCATCCGGTCACCATGGTCGGGAGAACAGCTATTGCATCAAGGTCAGTCAGTTGAATGATTGGATCGGCATAAGCGCCAAGAAATGCCATATCACTCAGAAGCACAGCAATCCTAACGTTATCTCTCTCAATCTAGACTGTCAAAGCTACTGCATGCACGCAAATACCTGATAACAAACACGTCCCTTTCCGGAATGAGGATGAACTCGACAACAGCTGCAGCTGCAGCTAAGCCTGCATTCTCGGCAGTACAACCAATCAACAATTTTGAACAAATGATAGCCAACAGGCCAGAATTTGATCATTCAGGCAAGCCTATCGAGATAACAAAGTCCCCCGATCCATCATGGTCCTACGGTGATGGCATCCAGACTGGTCCATCGCATGCTTGCAACAAGGTTCACCGTGAGATTGATCCTTATTCATCAGATAGATCTGTTGGACAAAACTACAGTCTTCTGATCTCCGGCATTGCTCCTCGACCTGTTGGCTTTATCAGTACTCTCTCTGCCGATGGCAAAAAGAATCTCTCACCTTTCAGTTACTTCCAAATGGTTGACCACGACCCGCCTATGTTCATCGTCAGCTTCTCATCTCGCTTCGGACCAGTCAAAGACACATATCAAAACTTGAAAGATACTGGCGAGTGTGTAATAAACACTGTTTCAGAAAACATGATCGAGGCAGTTAACGCCTCGTCAATTGACGCACCTCACGGTATCTCTGAGTGGGACATCACCGGTTTAACTGAAGCTTCAACCACCACGGTCAAGCCTTCTCGTGTCAAAGAGTCGGTACTGTCAATTGAAGGTAAAGTCGTCGACATAAAAGAATTCGAAAGTCACAAAACCGGTATGAGTAGCGCAGGGATCGTTTTGATCAAGGCGACACGGTTTTGGGTTCAGGAAGATGCTGCCAACCAAGATTTTACTCATATCGATCTGGAAAAGTTACGGCCTATTGCTCAACTTGGAGGTATGTCGTATGGACGTATATCATCGACATTTGAACTTCCTCGGAGGCGATGGGCCGATGAGAAACCCAAGAGCGAAGTTTTGACTAGGCTTGAAAGTGACGAGTTGTCGAATCTAGAGTAAGCCTATGCTTATCATGTAACCATTTTATAGATGAATTAGATACTTTAGATTACAAACAGTCAAGGAATGCCTTGTGATTAAATATTCTGCCGTTTGAACCAATCTAGCGTCTAACCAAGTATCCTACGTCGGAGTTCTCGTCTCATAGCCTGCGCCATGTGCTGCGTCCTTTCCACAGCACCCCGATTCTCAACAGCTCGTCGATACAAATAATTAATGCACTCTTGCACCGAGCCCCAAGGGAGGCACTTGTAGACCTTAGGTGTCTCAGCAGTTACCCTATTCTCCTTCACAGCCTTCTCATAATCCTGCAACAACTTGCAGCTCAACTCATCAGCCATACCCATGATCTGAGCACACTTCATGGGTACCGTTGGAAGACCATCTTCGAGGCGTTTCCGATGAGTAGCGAGGGCCCTTTGCGCACTTTCGGCGTTGTGGGTAGCTAGAACCAGTGCTGCGTCTGGGAATTTGAGATTCGCAGTGTCATTAGGGACTCTTCGAGAGATCATCATGTCGGCAATGTCATTGTACGATTTATCCGTGTCTTCTTTCGTATCGTGAATAAGAGACCGGATCTCATTCTCAATGTAAGCTCCACGCACTAGCTTGATGCCGACAGTCCAGCCTTCTTGAGCTGCTAGTTGGATATGTCGCACGGCGTTCTGCCTGGCTCCTTTGAGGTAAGCCTGGATGGTATTGTAGACAAGAGCGTTTCCGTCTCTGTTGTGCTGACGCATGAGTATGATGGTCCAGTCGTCAAGGGTAGGCTGCATGGCTTGTTGTTCTGCGTCGATCCAGAGTTGACAGCCTCTCTTCCGTGTTTCATTGCAGATATCATTCAAAGCCTCGTGTAGATATCTATTCATCGGTCGGCCAGCTTGTAAAGCGTCAACGGCGATAGGTCCAGCGCCAGTCACCCTAATAGAAAATTAGCTGTGCCTCGCATACGGACGGACCTTTGACCTACTTAACAGCGAGGAGATCCCCAGACTCAATCATGTTGAGCGTCTCGATGTTGCCTTTTTTCCACTCATCAATCATCCTGTAGCACTCAACAGGATAATCCTCGACGCCAGTTTGTGGAAGTTCCACGTTGGGGTCCAAGACGACATCCTTAGAGTACCCCAGAATGATACCGTGAAAACCAAGGTTCTTGATGTACCTGACCGTGTTGGAAACTTCAGGGACGCTGTTACCAGCGCAGAAGTGGTTGTATATAGTCCATTGAAGGATCTGGCTGAGAACTGGATTCTTATCTGGGTTAAGAAATGCAGAGTTGGATTGTGTGATAAGTGCAATAAATGCGAGAGAAGGTCGAAGTAGCCAACGGTTTGCCATTACTGTTGTCAGTGCTACGGAACGAAGAAGCACTCCCATGGGGATCTTGGAGAGAGGCGATGACTCTTCCGCCATGGCCACCTGTAAAGGCTTGCTGGGGGATCGAAATGCGACATCGGTGATCCTTCTCAATTGTGGTTGAACATAGAAACGTGTTGATGAGGACAACAAGTCCCTCCTGTAATGGCGAATGGCAGTCAGCGATAGCATGTTGTCGTTGGAATTAGTGTTGACGCGATAGAGGTCAAAGAATTCCCATTTACAAACAGCACTGGGCTTTAAATCTATATATCATTCCATCAAGACGCCGTCATCCTCTCCGTCCAACACCCTCCCCAAGACACCTCCCACCAATATTATCTAACACCTTTGGGCCTCCCGCGAATAAAAGAAGTCGGGAACCGTCTCCGATATGTCTATCCCTATCTCGGAGGAGCTTAAACCAAAGCAACAAGACCCCGCGTTATGCTTCATCAACTAATGCGTGGCGTTATGCGGAGAATGGTCACGGGGACTTGATAATGCATTCATGCTGATCTCGCTGATAAGTGCCGAAGCCAATGAATTTGAAACATTGATGGAATGGAGGTTCGGTCCGGGATCTTACTTGACACATTGTGCAGATCGTGTGTGAGTTGTCGTGTTGATAGTCGGTGCGATGTATGTAGTCGGAATGGCATCCCGACTTCTGATGGGGTCGCATCATTGGCCGTGATATTATAAAGCTTCTGTTCTAGATCATCAATGAAGCAAATAACGAAATTAATCAGATTAGCAAACCTGTCTTTGCTTTTTTGTTTCTCTCGTATCTTTCAGAATGTACAGATCTCTCAGAGTTCAGAGTCGGCCTCTGACCCGACTTGGTGTTATCCACCAAAGCAAGGGCAAATCTCTATCAGCCAGCCGGTCTTTGAGTCTATGGAACCCACCGAAATTTGAAAATGAGAAGATGGTATGATTCATCATTTCTGTAGTTTCTCACGCTAACACCAATTCCCAGTTCGAGTACGCCAAAGGCTCCCCAGAACGAGCTCAGTTGACAGAGAGCATCAATAGGCTCAAGAGCTCGTTTCCGGTCAAGATACCAATTGAGATCAGTGGTGTAGAAGTATGTTATTCCATAAGTGACATAAGACTCAGTTACTAATACCTCTCTTAGGTGACTAGCAATCAGATTCTCAAGCAGCAAAATCCATCAAATCACAAAGAAGTGGTGGCAGAATATGCCACCGCGACGCCTGAGCATGTCAACGCAGCCATAGACGCTGCCCTCAAAGCTAAACCTGCTTGGGAGGCTCTCCCCTTCGAAGATAGAGCTGCCATTTTCCTTCGTGCTGCTGAGTTGGTAACTGGGAAATATCGCTCTGACATCGTCGCTGCAACTATGCTTGGCATGGGCAAGAATATCTGGCAGGCTGAGATCGATGCTCCAGCTGAGACTGCCGATTTCTTCCGTAACTATGTTGACGAGGCTTGGAAGCTGTATGCTCAGCAACCAAAGGTCCAAACTTCGGGAGTGTGGAATAAGATGGAATATCGCCCACTGGAAGGATTTGTCTACGCCGTTTCACCTTTCAACTTCACTGCTCTTGGCGCTACCCTCGTAGGGCCAGCTGCTTTACTCGGTAACGTGGTTGTTTGGAAACCTTCCGACTCAGCTATTCATGCTAGTTGGCTTTTGTATCAAATACTTCTTGAGGCTGGTCTTCCGAAGGACGTTATTCAGTTCCTGCCAGGCGAGCCAAATGAAGTCACCGACGCGGTCCTCAAGAGACCCGAGTTCGGTGCCTTGACTTTCATAGGTTCAACAAAGGTTTTCAAAGGATTACAGAAGAAGATCGGCAATGGAATCGGAGACGAAATCTACAACTCTTATCCCCGTGTTATCGGAGAGACTGGTGGAAAGAACTGGGGTATTGTTCACCCAACTGCAGATGTCAAGAGTGCTGCTCTGAACACGGTCCGAGCTGCTTTTGAGTACCAAGGGCAGAAATGCTCGGCCAATTCGCGAGTCTACGTCGCCGAGTCAGTTTGGCCTGAGTTCAAGAAACATGTCCAAGAGCAGGTGTCGGCCTTGAAAGTTGGAGATGTTGAAGAATATGAAAACTTCATCAACCCAGTGATCCACGAAGCTTCTTTTGATAAGCTCAGCAAGATCATCGAGGATGCCAAGACCGACAAAGATTTAGAGCTGGTGGTTGGTGGCAAAGCTTCCAAAGACAAGGGTTACTATATTTATCCCACGGTTTACCAAACAACTAACCCCCGACATGAAATCATGACACAAGAGCTTTTCGGTCCCATCCTGGGCATTTACGTCTTCCCAGACAATGCTTGGGATGAGACCCTAACCCTCCTTGATACTACATCTCGATACGCTTTGACTGGCAGCATATTCGCGAAAGACCCCTATGTGCTTCGTCACGCTCAGAATATTTTGAAGCACGCTGCTGGTATGCTTTACCTGAACACAAAATGTACTGGTGCAGTGGTGGCTCAACAGCCTTTCGGTGGTTCTCGTGATTCGGGCACAAATGACAAGACCGGTACGATGGCTCATTTGCAACGCTTTGTCAGTACAAGAACAATTAAGGAAGACTTTGTGCCATTGGAAAGGGTCTTGTATCCTTCAAACGAGTAGATAGATATCATCCTTCATTATTGAAGGATACAGCTGTAGTTTTCTTTCTACGTTAATACAAAAGTTTCCACGTTTACTCCCAATCGCATCAGAGCCTCTGGTTCTAGTCGGGGATCAGAGTTAACAATCCTGCCATCTTCTGTATTTCGGAAAAAGTCGCATGCATCTGGATCATCACCTGTCAGATCCCTTCCCAGCTCCTCAAGCGAGACGCGCTGCCACCCTTCAAGGGGTCCCAGCCTCGGATCTTCCGGTGTTACCTCTCCGGTTTCCGTGTTGTGATAGTAGTTATGAATACGGTGCCCATACGCAGGATCAAACAACAGCTGAGCTTGCCAGGGAGTGGGGAGAGGACCCAACAGGCCTCCAGAGGATTCCAAGTCCCAAAAGTAGCAATCACTCAAGTACTTCCAGGTGTTATCCTCACCAGGGCGAAGTAATACTGGGAAGTCGCAGCCAAGAAACACGCATATCACATCGCCTGTCCAAGTCAGAGCTCAGCTACCAAGAGTGTACGACTATTAGACTTACCGGGTTTTGCAAAAGTGCAGCCCGACAGGCCGAAACTTCCCTTCTCCGTTGTAAGCATTACTCGATCTACAGAATTCGCCCAAAGGATGCTTTCCATGCTATCGTGGTCTCTTAGGCGGGTTATAGGCTCCGATGCTGTTGAAAGAAATTCGGTTTCAAAGCGTGTCTTGATAGCTTCAAGTGTAAATCCGCGATCGGGGATTCGCTCTAGTCTATTCTCTTGGACTAGGGTGACTGCAAAAGCATCCAAAAGAGTTCCCCCATGCGGGTATGGATCTGTGAGGTCACCAAGAGGCTCCCAGTATCGAATGCACCGAAGCGCTGCCCAGCCATCATCCCAATCAGTTTGAGAGCTTCCAGTGACCCACCTAACGGTATCAAATTGAACACCGGCAACCTTGAGTAGATTAGTGGCTTGGTATTCATAGTGTAAAGAAGAATAGCCCGAGGCGAAGGTGTTGACTGGTCTCCTGCCAAAGGTGTCCGGCTGCGAAAGATCAGGGACCCAAGAAGGGCAGCTGTTCTCCAAAGGGTCGCGAGGGCAGCCACGGACCTCCCAGCGGCGAATGATGTCGATATTGCTCAGAAAGACGGACTTGTATAACTCGGCGACGGGCTGCATATAGTCGGGTTTGATGGTCTCCACCAACTTGTCCGGGAGGATTGCAAGGAGGCCATATATCTTGTCATGAGGATCTGAGCACTTTCGCATCCGGTATTTCATCAGAGTAAAATCAAGCGATGCTCCAATCGGGCTTGCCCCTGTGCGAGCAAGCTGGTCTATGGCCGATCGTGACCCCGGAATGTAGTCTTTGTTGGTTAAGCATGCCGTCGCCCGGCGAAACAGAGGCCAGGGAATGGTAACATGACCGCTCTGCATCATGGAGAAACGGTTAGCGAGAAGAGCTTCCTGTATAGTCCAGACCCGGTAGAACCAAGGCCGCTTGCCAAGTTCCGTAATATGCAACCACATATCATCAGAAAAGTGGACGGGGGTTCTTGTGTCCCACCAGTCAAGTTCCACTGCATCTGGTGAGGTCATTAACATGTTGTTGACTGTCTTCTCGACCTGTGCTCCGGCATGCGCCAGTGTCGAAAAGGCCGGGGATGTATGTTGGTCCTCAGGGCCAAGCCACATAATGACTCGGCTACAGTCGTGGTAAATACTTGACATGCGCAGAATTTGGGTGCACTTCTCTTCATAGTCGCTTTGATTGATACATATGGCATCAGCCCACAGCACTCGGGTCCTATCCTGATAACGCAGATGGTTCAAGGCGGAAGCTAAGCTCTCACCGAGCACGATACTACCCACCGGCTTTCCTGCGATATTTTCGACGGTGGCTACCACAAGGTCATCTTGAGCGCCCCAAACGTAAGACAGAGCTTCAAAGGCTGGATCAGCACAGGCTGGGGGCGGAAGCTCATATAACCCGGGATCTGTATTTGATACTGGGTGTACCCATGTGTGAATATTCGTAGTGCCTTGACCACGTGCTATACTGGCATCATCAGGCATGTACATGAAGATATATCTTCCATCTAACGTTTCAAAGACGTCCCAGTTTGGGGGCAGCGTTCTCCGCAATTCCCTCAGAGAAAGGCGCCCAGAGGCGACCTGCTCTGGTTGTCTCAGAAGTTCATGTTGGATTTGTATTCGAAGATCCTCTCCTGGCTGCCCAGGTAGTAGATGAATTAGCCGGATATGAAGCGGCGACTCAAGCGGTTGGTAATTATAAGGCCCGGGTATGTCGGATTTGGGCCCAAATTCACCCATTTGGATTGTCTGGGCGTTGATATGGTTTAGAAGTCTTCCCGTTGATTGTAGACGCAGTTGTAGTGATACTTTTGCGGAGAAGTAAACTCCTCAATAGCGCGGGGCAGGGTATTGCGCATGTATGAAATAGCACAGCCACTCGGCGACATAATTGTCCGCAGCAAACCCCTGGTCAGGCGGCAAGCAGCCTTTTTACACTTCTATGAGTCTTTTTCAATGACACTCATAATACCCTCCAAAAACAGTCCTAGCCCTGAGTACCATTGATGAATGAAGGCTGGACCCAGTTGGCCTGGGAGATGAACCTGAGGATGGCCAAATGGCTTCTATGTTATGCTTTGCTTTACTTTGGTTTCGCATTCTGTTGCTTGATTAAAAAGCTTAGAACAACCTTGGACAAGATCATGCCCATGCTGACGATGCCTCATTGCAGGGTTAGTTTTGAGTCCGATAGTGTGATTCGGAAGTCGAGAGAGTTGTGGAAAAGATCTAGTATCTTGGCCTATTCCTGTATCAAGCAAGAGATCCGGCGAAGAATGAAGAAACAGATTAAGATCAAACACGGAACAAATATCCTTTATCGTCTTCGCCTAGATGGGATGCCCCCCCGAGATCCGAGCCCAACCCGGCTACTTCCCGAATACAACCACTAAATACTAAACACCGGCAGAACTACGGATACGGGAACAGCTTCAATGCGTATGTATCACTGGTCTCGATTGTCCGATCGACTATTTATTCGCTACTTACGGGAAACGAATGTCACATCCGACCTGTACAGGGTGCCCTGGTTGGTATCGCATGATTCGAGCTCCACAACTACAGATCCTGGAGAGAAGCAGAATGGTGATCCAACATGTAGATACTAGCCTTTCCCTGGAGCCCCTGTTATAGACCCTGCAATAATGCAACCATACCTTATTTTCTTCCCCATGGGGTTTTCAAGTTTCCTCGGTGACGACTTACTAAATCCGGGATGTAGATGAGGAGCCGAGGTCGTTCCAGTGCTATAAAGCTTGTTGATAACCTGCTCCAAGGTTTCTACTTACGCTCTGAGCAGTCAAATCCTATATCTCCCAAGTCTGCTGCAGTTGTCGACTGATTCTATATAGGGTATCCTCAGCACTATGGGTGTTTTCTCGCGCAAGAAAGAAGCCGAACTGGCTGTTGGTTCGGAGCTCTCACGAGTACGTAACCCCTCATTTGTACCATCCATATCAAACAGCAGCCCCGTACTCACAGATATCTTCTACAGGTTCTGCCTGAAGATCAGAATCCATGGTATAGAACATGGCATCTCCTCAAGCTTAATCTATGCCTTTTAGTCCCTCTTTTCTCAGCCGCCTCCGTTGGATACGATGGTAAGTGTAAACGTCACAGAAATATCCATATTTTACATCAGTAACGCCTATCCCAGGATCGATGATGAATGGTCTGCAAACCCTACCCCAGTGGCGCCAGTATTTTGGCAACCCCGAAGGTGCCTTGCTTGGACTGATGAACTCCGTGTATCCTCTCGGGAAAGTCGTCTCCCTCTTCGCAGTCTCATATATCTGTGACCGCTGGGGGCGCAAACTACCAATCCTCATTGGTCTCGTCACTTGTATTAGCTTCGCAGTTCTTCAAGGCCTTTCACAAAATATCCATAGCTTCATCATTGCCAGAGCTCTACTGGGATTCTTCACTAGCTTTATCAGCCAACCTAGCCCTATCATCATCACCGAGCTCGCGTATCCCACGCAAAGAGGAAAAGTGACATCATTGTATAACACTTTCTTTGTAAGTCGGAATATCTTTCTTCTATTCTCTTCATTCTAACAATTTGTCTACAGTATTTTGGATCAATCTTCGCTGCGTGGTGTACTTATGGCACATTCAAGGACCCGACGACTTGGAGCTGGAGGATTCCCTCCCTATTACAAGGTGCACTGCCGGTCTTCCAGCTATTAGGGTTCTACTTCCTCCCAGAATCCCCAAGGTATGCATATCCCCTCTTCCGGAGATTACTCAGAGGCTAATACTACCCGTAGATGGCTCGTTTCCAAAGGCCGCAAGCAAGAAGCTCGAAAGATCCTCGCTGAGTTCCACGCCGGCGGTGATCTACAATCGCCCCTTGTGAACTTTGAGATGCAAGAAATCGAACAGGTCCTTACAGAAGAGGCCGATGCTATCTCCGCCGTGTCATGGGCTGAACTATTCCGCACCCCAGCTAACCGGAAGCGTACGCTTATTGCTGTCGTTGTTGGCTGGTTTGCTCAGTGGAACGGTGTTGGAGTCGTCAGCTACTATCTCGTCCTCGTCCTCAATACCATTGGCATTACAAAGGTCAAGGACCAGACCCTCATCAATGGACTTCTGCAAATTTTCAATTGGCTTGCCTCAACTTTCCTTGGGGCTCTGATGGTTGACCGCTTGGGCCGAAGAACTCTGTTCCTGCTTTCTACAGCCGGCATGCTAGCTGCATATATTATCTGGACCGGGCTTACTGCTCACTTCATTAAGAGCGGCGACGAGGCCACAGGAAGAGCTGTGGTTGCCTTCATATTTGTTTTTTATCTCTTTTATGATATTGCTTGGACGCCCCTTCTACAAGCTTACCCTGTGGAAATCTTCCCCTATACTCTGCGAGGACGTGGTCTTTCAGTCACCTATATCTCCACTTTCACTGGTCTCATTGTGGCGAACCAAGTCAACCCGATCGCCATGAAGGCAATTACTTGGAAGTACTATATGGTATTTTGCTGCATCCTGGCTGTTCTGTTGGTTATTATCTGGTTCCTATTTCCTGAAACGAAGGGACACACGCTTGAGGAGATCAGAGAAGTCTTCGAGGGTAAGTTGGATGACCACGACAAGTTGGCCAAAGTTGAGTCAGGAGTAGAGGAAGAGAATCCTAGAAAGAAGGGCGGTGGGGCTAAGCAGGTTGAGATTGTCGCTTGAAGCATACATGGCGATTTGTTTGCACCACAAGTTTTGGGCTTCTCCCATGGGCCATTTGATAGCAAACACTTCACCAGACTTTGGACATGGGGCATATTTCTTTTTCTCCTTCTTGAGTTTTCGAAGATTCTACATAAAGGCAAGCTTTCGCCTCATGGCTCGTCTGCAGATTAGCGTGGAGATTAAACAATATCTTTATAGTTATGCTGTCTTGATAATACGGTCAAAGGTTTTCAGCACGTTGCTCTAACAATTTATGCCTATTTTAAACTTTAACCGTGACCCTACTCCCATTCGTCTTTGAATCTAGAATACTCGATCCCATTCTTTCCGACAAGACAATCTAAGCTCAATACCAAGAACCTTTCTCACTGCTTGAATGCTCTAGGGTTTTGCGATGCTTTCTTCCCGAAATGATGGAACCGTATTACTACAGTATAGGCTAGTAGGCTCCAACTTCGCGGAGGCGGAGTTGCATCCTATTCAGTACCAGGGATGATATGAGGGGTTCGGCTGTCGGGGTATCAAGACGGAGAGGGGAGCGGCAGATGACCTCTAAATGGCTCTTGTATCAATCTTAACCTCGAGGTTCTATTCCGTGACTATGCGCCAGTAGTCTCTAGAAGCAGAAACCTATCAATTGTTAACTGATCTGACCTGAGCTCTGTTTGCTCTATCACCATGGAAAACGTACGAATCCTTCGGGTGGGAATCATTGGCTGTGGAGAAATCTCACAGGTCGCCCATATTCCCAATTTCAACAATCTCTCGCACAAGTTCCAGACGACCTATCTATGCGACATTTCAAAGCAAGCACTAGCCCATTGCGCCAAAAAGGTCCAGGGCGGAACTCCAAAAACAACCACCAACCCTGAGGAGCTCTGCTCATCTCCAGATGTCGATGTTGTGTTGATCGCTAATGCCGATGCCTACCACGTCGAACATGGCATTCTTGCTCTCCAAAATGACAAATACTGTCTTATCGAAAAGCCTGCTGCTACCTGCTTTCGAGACATAGACAGAATTATTGAGGCTGAGAATAGTTCAAAGGGCAAAGTGTTTGTGGGGACGATGCGACGTTACGCCACTGCATTCATCGACGCCGTGAAGGAAATTGGAGGAATGGACCGGATTATGTATGCCCGCGTTAGAGACATTATCGGTCCTAACTCCATATTTGTTGGACAGAGCGGCACCTTTCCCAGGAAGTTTGATGATTTTACAAAAGAGGATGGAGAGGACAGACTTGGTCGCGAGGCAGACATCTTCGAACAAGCTCTTACTAAAGAGTTTGGGGTTCCAAATACAGCACTGTCGCAACATATCTTGCGCTTTCTGGGAGGGTAAAACACCTTGACCGTATCAAACATTGAAAAGCTCAGAGCACTAACAATAACAATACAGTCTTGGAACGCACGATCTCTCGACCATGCGTGAGATTCTCGGCATGCCCAAAAGCGTTGCCGGCGCAATTTTAAAGCTCCCCGGAATTATGAGCGTTCTGTTTCAATACGATGACTTCCCTGTCAGTTATGAGACGGGAATAATTGGAGTACCGGAGTTCGATGCGCACATCGAAGTTTACTCACCTGACAAGATTGTCCGCGTCAATTTCGATTCGCCTTACGTCAAGGGTCTACCAGTGATCATGACTGTTCGAGAGAAAGACGGAGACGACGGATTCCAGGAGCGCGTTATTAGAAAGACGTATCAGGACCCATATACTCTTGAAATGTTGGAGCTTTACGATTCTGTTGTTGAAGGAAGAACTCCCAAGACTAGCGCAGCGGATGCTCGAAAGGATGTTGAGCTGTTCCAGATGATTTTACAAGCTGGAGCTGGGAGTTTCAATTCTGAGCCATAATTACCATATAGTCTGCATTGAATTCTCAAGATTTTGATTATTCCAGGAGCTAACTGAGATATATCGATATCCGGTTCGCGGTATACCAACGTAGATTTCCGTCACTCTCTATCAAGGCTTGGCCACGTCCGCAACAAGTTCAAAGTAAGACATTTGATTAATAGATTCTTTTAGTCAATATCTGGGGTATTTTTTGACTACCGATGTGTTTTAGCCGGTAACCTAAGGGGCAGGAAATAGCGCATATAGCACTGGGTTCTTATTTATGTTCAGCTGATAGTTTCGAATTTGGATGCGGGGTCACGAGAGGTCATTAGAACTATTCATTTTCAGTTGTTGAGACAAGGATAGTCGCAACCATCATGATCACCCATGCCGAATACCCCGCGTGTAGTAACATCTCCACCAATTAACTTTTATGCATAAACCGGTTTAGTTAGAAACTGAGTAGCAAGCGAACAGTTATTATCCCGTGAAGATGAGCAGCTTAGGGTGACCTGCCTAAAGAGGAAAGCGGCTCGATTATAACTGTGCCGTTTGGTTATGTCGATCTACGCCTAATTGTTCCCTCTTCATTTGATGATGCAACCTTAGGCGGGGATTGGCCCTTTGTTCGATGGTCAGGAAACATCGTAGCCGCGGTTCTCGAAACTAAGTTTCACGTGGAACTTGTGATGGGAGCTTGAGCTTCTCCGTTAAGTACTCAAGGAGTTGCGTCCAGACTGTGAGTGCTGATTACTAGTCAACCCTTATTGTCTATGGTTTGATAGCCAAGCCCCTTCAACATGGCTCTTATTCGATCTTTGGGCATGTTTGTTCTGGCCCTGGGTGCCAATGCTCTTACATATAATACTTTTGACGGTCCCGGATTTCCAGCTTGCAAGGATGTTGCCGCCGTACATGATGCTACAAGCGTCAAGGACATTCAAAACTTTGTTAAAGACGCTATCAAGGCAGGTCAGAGAGTTCGAGCCTCAGGAAAGGCACATATGTGGTATGACACAATGTGTTCCGATGACCCAAATACTGTCATTGTTCGTACTGAACAAGTCAATGACATATACGATTTGGATATGGAGGCCGGCACCGTCATGATAGAGGCTGGTGTAACATTCCTGCAACTTGCGGAATATTTGCATGAGCGCGGGGCTTCTGCAGGATACACCCTCGTCAATTGGAACATCACGTTGGCTGGATGTGTAGCAATGGGTGCCCACCGCTCTTCTATCCGGGAGGATTCCATGGTCGCTGCCGGTGTGTTGGCTATGGATATCATTGACGGCAACGGTGAGCTGCGACACCTGGAGCGAGACGACAGCGATGAATGGCTAGCAGCCTCGACTTCTTTAGGTCTATTGGGTGTCATTGTGAGAATGAAGTTCAAGATCTATCCTGACTTTAAAGTGTACGCCGACCAGAAGACGTAAGTATCCCATCCCTGCGATCACTTATAAAATGCTGATCTCCCATAGCCTGGATGAAAAAGATGTTCTTGACGGCGACATCTATGGTATGATTTCCCCCTATGCCACAGCAAACTTTTGGGTAAGTACCTACTCAGACATCTTGTCTTACCAGCTAGGAATATGGATGCTGACCAGTAGTAGTGGTGGCCTCACAAGAAGAGATTCCACTGGCGATACTACGACGTAATTGCAACCAATCAAAGCGACCAGGAGGGATTTCAAAACACATTCTCTATAAAGAAAATAGAAGCCGATGCAATAACAGCCCTATGGAATACTGGAAAGGGAGTCTCACTATCCAATCTACTTGCTGAGGAGATCCTCTTTGGGCAGTGGGAAAAGCCCAATTTTCGGGAAAAGACAACCAACGAGCCCATCATGGAATGGCCTGTGTACGGCTGGAATTATGACGTTCTTATTGGTGGTTTGTATCCTGACGAGCGTCCAGTTTGGGAATACGGCCTCCACGGCTACACTCTCGAGCTCGCCTTTCCTATCACACAGGCCAACAAAATGCTCAAGAGGGTTCGCCAGCTTTTCGATAATGAGGCCAAGAAACTAAAATTCATGGCGTCTACATACAGGAGTGGCATTAACATCAAGTTTGGGAAGCCGTATTTTGACCTCCTTGGTCAGGTAACATACGGCACATCTGATGGCGCCGATTGGGACAAGGGTGTCATTATGTTGGACTTCCCTTCTTACAAGCCAAGTATCGGCGACGGGCTAAGATATAATGAGCCGTTTTGTACGTTGACTTGATGCATTAAATGACTTCTCGGCTGATAAGTTGTACAGATCACAAACTCGCAGAAACCCTGATTGACGAATTTCCCTGTCGTCCACACTGGACGAAGAATACAAGGGAGGTGTTTGAACGTGCTGCCAAGAACATAGACCCTGAGGTAAGATTGATTCCACTCAAATTTAAAAACGGACCGGCTAATATTCGTGGTGTAGCATATTGCTCGCTTCAAAACAATCAGAAAGAAATTTGACCCTGACGGTATTTTCAGGAGTGTGGTTGGTGAAGCTATTGGGGTTTACTGAATTCGGTCTTGTCGATAAAATTGACTTAGGGTCTGGTTGTTGCAACAGTATCAGCCGATAGTGGACATGCATTTTCCATCCATCAATATCGGGGTTGTTTCTTTATTCATTTGTTTATTTTCCGACGTTACGAATGCGAAGCTACGGAAGACCACAGCGCCGTCCATCGCACCTCAGGCCTAGCTTTCATCGACCTCTTCAGAATACATTTCATTTTCTCCTTTGAACTCTAGATGTAACGCCAGCAATAAATATCATTAACATGCAAACTTTTATGACTTCTGCCTACGGCTGATAGTACATGGGATATCTTTGTGGTACATGAACCAAGAGTTATCATACTTCCATGTATGGTTGGGGTCAGTGATACGAACCTGCAAATTAGTTAGCACTCAAATTTATGAAGGCGGGGATTGAACTCACATCAAAGTTAACATACAAGGTTGCAAACATCTTGTACATCTCCAACTTGGACATGTGTTTGCCCATACACTGCCTTGAACCATGGCCAAACATCATCTCAGTACACTCATGCATGCGTCGCACACGCTGAGCATGTCCTTGCTCTGACTCGTCCTTGTTGCGTAGCCATCTCTCAGGTCTGAAGACGTCGACATCCTCACCAAAGACACCGACATCGCGTGTGATGACACAAGGGTTGATGCCAACCTTTGTTCCAGCAGGGATGAATCGACCATCAGAGAGCTCGAGACCTTCCTTAGGGACTTCACGCTCGAGGATGAGACCCAAGGCGGGTGAGATTCGCATAGACTCACGCATAACGGCATCGAAGTAGGGTAGTCGGCTGATCTCCTTCCACTGGGGAACAGGAAGAGTCAAGTCGGCAGAACGAAGCTCGGCGACCATCTTCTCGCACACAGCGGGATTCTTGAGGAGGTGGTATGCCGGAGCGCGCATGGCACCAGCGGTTGAATCACCACCTGCCAAGACATTGAGCATGAGCCAGTTGATTACCTGTTGATCATCGACAAAGTCGTGGGTTTCTTTGAGGGAATTGTACTTGTCGATGAAAAGATCGACGGGCTTGCGCTTGGCAGCACCAGAGGCAAGCTGTTGTTGGTACTCTGTGAGGATTTTGACGGTGTACAAGAGGCCACCAACAAGAGGACGGGGACCGATACGCCAAATTGGGTTCTTGTCTAGCCACTCATCGATCCATGGGATTTGGCTCACGGGAGTGAAGTACTTCAGGCCAGCTGTGCTCCCAGCGATGATGTCTTCCACATCACCAGCTTGGTCCATGAACCCGTAAGTACGGCCAAAGCTGATGTTGGCGGCAGCGTCCCAGGCATAGTAGGCAACCCATTCGTCCATCTTGCAGACATAGCCAGTGCTGGCAAAGCGGTTGTCAAGATGGGTGACGAGCTCACATAGAGTCTCGTCCATGAGAGGCTCAGCCTCCAACATCTTGGGGAGAGTCCAGAAGCCTCGGATGGGCTTCGTGTACTTGGCGTGAAAGTCCTCATCTTGCGTGTTGAAGATGTTCTGAATGCGTTGGCCATTGACGAGGACGTCATTGGGGCGGTACATATTAGTCTGTCATCGTTAGAACCAATCTCCCACTGACCCTCTTCGGTCTACATCTGGTAACATTCGCGGAGCCAGCGAGTAGTTCGGTCAGGGTGCTTACTTTTCTCCAGGGGTTTCGGGTAGTGTAGATTACCCGAATCAGATCTGGGTCACTGATACTGATCGTATTAGGACCAACCCGCACAGCAGAACCCCATTTCTGATGCCATGCTCGCATATGTCCATCGACATTTCCCTTCGTGGCAAGGTAAGCCCGATAGAAATCAGTGTACTTGGCACCAAGAGGGCCAGGAATGCGTCTAAGAGGTGAGAATGAGAGGTCGTAAACAATACGAGCGACGACAAAAGCAACGCCTGCGTACAGCACGTAGCTGAGGTCAACGGAAGAAAGAGCCATGATCTACAGAGAAAACTTCGGTAAAAGACGCAGCTGCATGGAGACGACGGAGACAAAATACGAAAGGAATATCATAAATTTAATTTACAGGACAGCGGGAGATGCAGACGCGGGACCGAGCCGGATCTATATTGCTTTTTCTGGGGGAGCATAGCCTGACTTGCGGAGATAAATGCACTCAACTTCCACAGCACTCTATCAGAAGCAGCCGAAAAAGCAATCAAAAGTGATGCCTTGACGAGCCGTTGAAGAGAAAGGCGTCTCGATTATGCACTATGTAACACTGCTAAGCCAGGGTCCACCGCAAACTTACAGGGTATTTATGCTAGTGTTTATGATACGTCCAGAAGCTCACGAAAAAAAAGAAACCAAATACCACGTTGGAGAAGCGCAGTGGCCATTAGGAATACAGGAACAGTCGCCATCGTCGAGAGATTATTCGCGAGGTTGTCGTCCCCCCCCCCCCCACACAAGCATGCGGCTCCTTGAAACTTGGCTCGCAAATAGTCCCACGCAAACGGTCTCGATTAGCAACCACCTCGGTCCAGGTTGTCTGAATCGGTTAGGTCTGCAAGATGGGGGACGAGGGACGAGAGAAGAGAGAATATCTCACCGGGGAGACGGGATGATCCTTGCAGAGCCAGGGGTATATCCTTGGGGAGGGCTGAGCAAACAGAGAGCTCACAGGACTCGAGCCAACATTCGTCGAGGAGCGAGCTGAATGGATTGGATTGTGAGAGGTGATTGTCATTTACTACGTCGCTTTTGCTGAGGTTTTGGTTGGTTCGGTCTGTGCGAGGTTCAAGCCATGCCCGGACGGGAAGACCAATTTCAAGCCACAAGGCGTTCAGTCGTCTGTGCGTTTTATTGAATGCCTAAAGGAGCAATCACTCGGGGAGATCAAATACGCCATTGGTGGAGGACCCCAATTATTTGAACATAAGGTGCAAGACAATCTATGAACTAGCAGCCATTGATCATCACTCGAGGCTTAACGGTTTTCCAACACTAAATGAATTCAATCCTCTAAACAGTCTCTCATCCATCCTGCACAGAATTTCTCGCAGACAAAACGCGCGGCCGGCGAGCCCACTTCGAGTGGTAGGTCATATGCAGGAGCATGGCGCGGAACGTGGGCTTATCTGATATGTCAGATTCGCGAGCCCAACACACAGCGGGATTGGCAGTATTACGCTGACAATAATTGCACTGCTATAGAAGGACTCTGTACTAATTTTGTTAAACCCTGCTTTTCACAACTGAGAATTGATGTGTAGCTGGATACGCGTTATGCAGTGACCACTTGATATATTGTTCCCCATGATTGGATCTTCAGATCGGCCGAGTATCCTCGTCGAGTCCCACCTGTTGGGCTGCAACTCAGCAAACAACGTACGATTGTGATAGCATTAATCTTCCCCATTGTTTCCTCTCCTCTCTCCTCGGACGCTGTCATATCTTGGATTCGATTGGCCGCTCGGCACTTTGTTTGCCCCTCCCGCGTTGCTTTTCTCGTTGCTTTTTATACCCTTTGTTTCGAGTCAACGGCTTCTAGCTCTCCCGCGTCCAATCTTTCCCTCCCGAGCCATGTGATTTCTTTTTCTGGTTATGTGACAGTTGTGATTGTATGGCAAATCCTTCATCTGCCCTCTTTGAGATGTGACAAATATCAGAGAAAAGAAAGGCCATGTTACGAAATTCTCAATGCATGTGTTTGCCTCCCGCCTCCTGTATGTTTGCCTGCCGCAGGCTTTTTCGTATCAAGGTCTGTCCTTGAACATATAAGGCGCATAAGTAAGCCCGTCAAAGCACGTTAGAGACAAACAAGAGTGTTGGTTATCAACTTGGCGTTGCAATGGTAGATGCTCCTCCACCGCCCTCTCCCGAGTATCTCGCTCAGACTCGGGGGCCTATGATCCGTACTGTTACTTGGCTTTCGGTTATCTTTCCCATTATCTTCGTGGTCTTGAGGGTATACACGAGATTGTTTGTGCGAAAGGTGTTCGGTCTTGATGACTGGGTCATTGTCTTTTCTCTTGTAAGAAGCATGCACTCTTCGCTATATCGACACAACACTAATCAGTCTCTCATCACAGTGCCTTCTCATTGCCTATGGCGGCATCATCGAAGCGGCTGTACAGAAAGGCTTGGGTCGGCACATAGAGTGGGTTCTCATGTTCCATCCTGAGGATGCCGTCCCCGTCGCGCTCTTGGGCCAAGCATCGCAGCCCTTCGTGGTCATGTCTTGTGCTTTGGGCAAGACATCTTTCTCCATCAGTCTGATGCGCCTAGCTGCACAGCGATTCATTCATCGACTTCTATGGTTCCTCGTCATTAGCATGCTCACGCTCCACATCATGGTCTCCTTCATGGTATTCTACCACTGTAGAGACCCACGTACCACATGGAACCCGGCCATCAAGAGCCAGTGCTGGCATCCCAAGGCCTATCTTGGGGTTCTATACTTCATCGGATGTAAGTTTATCTCTCACTAGCGCCTCGATATCATGCTGACATAGCCTCAGCATACTCTGCTGCCACCGACTTCGTCCTCGCCCTACTCCCGTGGGCTATGCTATGGAACCTGAACATGAAGAATAGGGAAAAGTTTGGTGTAGCCATTGCCATGAGTCTTGGTGTCTTGTATGTCCCCAACTCTCACATATCTCCCTTCATATCTCGCTAATACATCTTACCAGTGCTGGAGCCATCGCCGTCATCAAATGCACCAAACTCGCAGCCAACGCCACGAGTGTTGACCCCACCTTCGACGTCGGCGAACTTCTCCTGACAGCCTGCGCCGAGAACGCCCTCATCATCATGGCCGCGTGTATTCCTACCCTCCGCCCCATGCTTCGCAAAGTCTTTCCTACAACAGCCAAGTCAAGCGAGAACTCACACAAGCTCAAGAATATCTCCAACAATGTCATGTTTGTTCCCAAGAACAAGGCTGGCCAATGGACTGCCCTCATCGAGTCAGAAGCAGGCCCGGATCACAATTCAGATAACCAAAGCGACAAGAGTATTCTGAAGGAACACCGCGACGTTATGAATGAGCAAAACCATGATGCCAATGCCAGTTCGTCTGGCTGTCCGAAGAACCCGCAACACGAGCCTGGTTCGCCTCACATTAGGAAGACTATGTCGGTGAATGTGTCTTATGGTAGATCGCACGATGTGTAGAGGGCGAGAAGGTTTGGGTAGTCACTTGATAGGTCATGGATAGATATAATTGTTCAAATACACGATCAGCTCCATCGTTTTGGTACTTCTTCATTCACCCACGACGTAAGGTAGCGGTTTCGCTCCACGAATAACAAAGTCACAGGCAATATCTTTGTACAAGATAAGGTGGTATGAGTAAATTTTGGTAAAAAGGTCTTTTGCAATTAATACATATAGCAACTGTTGGGGCATTGTGGCTAAAAGCTAGTCTTTTCCCCATCAACTTAGTAGTTGAGACTTGTAGCTGAAAGCTTGTTTTCCCATCTAGCTTTGCAAGTAACACATCCTGCTCACGACTAGACTCTTGCGCCTACCCTTGACTTAACACTTGTTATACTGTTTAAGATTAGAATCCGTGTTTTATATAACTAGTAAATATAATAGCCTTAGCTTCAATATTATCAAATTAATTAGATGGACTCAAATTATAACGATCCATATATTTTTTCTCCTAATCGCAAGAGGCAAAAAACAATCATACTAAATCCCAGGATAATCCAAGACAAGGGACCAAGAAACAAAACACTGAGACATCACTTAAAAACCCATCATTTTTGGTACATCATCTTTGTTGTCTAGCTCTTCTACTACCACATTTCGTCTCTGTCTTCCCAGTGTTCCAATATCCTTACACCATGATCTTTGACCCAATTACTACCTAGTAATTAGTTGCTCTCCTCTTGGAAGAATCGCTTGGCCCATCGCAAGTTGGAAACAGCTCGCCTGGCGTTTCCTCCAAAGCCACCAAAGCCGTTGCCGCCACCGAAAGGACCTCGGCCACCGGGGATACCACCTTGACCACCCTGGCCTTGACCACCCTGGCCTTGACCTCCCTGACCTCCCTGACCATTGCCTCCCTGGTTACCACCGGTCTGGCCGCCCTGGCCGTTGTTTCCACCGTTTCCTTGGCCTTGACCGTTTCCACCGTTGTTGCCAGCGTTGCCGCCGTTGCCACCTCGGTTTCCTCCATTGTTACCACCGTTACCACCGTTACCGCCTTGGTTTCCTCCGTTGTTGCCGGCTTTGTTGCCGCCGTTGTTGCCGCCATTGTTTCCACCATTGTTGTTTCCGTTGCCAGCATCACCTGTCTGGCTAGCAGCAGGAGGTCGTCCAAGAGCAACGCTAGGTGTCTCAGTAGCAAAAGCCGAGGTCGCGATAGTTTCACCAAGCAGAGCCTCAACAGCCTTGCGGTTCTGCACAGCCTCGTCACTGGTGGCGTTCTCATTGGCCGCCTTGGCATCGGGGAAGTCCTTGATGTTCTGCTCAATCTGAGCGTTGATACCAGGCAGGGTCTGAGTAGTCTTGATGTTCTGGGGCGTGTTGGTCTTCTTGTCGGTGTCGGCCTGCTGGACGGCGAAGCAACCACCGAAGGGACCAGCAAGAGCGTTGTTGCGGCATCGAACAGTGCAGATGTTTCCAGTTGAGGCTGATGATGGTTAGTGGGGGTTATTCTGAAAGACGGCTAGGGGGCTTACCTCCGAAGCAGTTGAGATCATCAGGCATCTTGACAGTGATGTTGAAGGCCTGTGTCTTGACCTGCGAAAGACCATTTGTTCCAGGGACGTTGTTGGTAACGGTCAAGTTCTGTTTCTGCTTAGTCTTTGTTTCATTGATGGATGAGCGAGATGATAACTAACCTGGATACCGGTGTTGGTGTTGCTGCTCTCATCAAGATCACAGACGTAAGGGCCGGCACCGTCAGCGTTGACTTGATGAATAGTCACAGTGACCTCACCACCAGCCTTGACTTGAGTGACCTTGCCAGCAGAAAGAGCGTTCTCGGTGCTCTCACCGACGTCGATGTTACCAGCGATCTCAGTGCGACCACACTGGTTGACGATGTTGGCGGTGATCTCTGCATCACGAATGATGGTAGCGTCCTGCTGACAAGGGTTGATAGTGATACAGTTGCGAGCGATCTCAGGGTCAACCTTGAATCCTACACTAGCAGGAGAGGAATCCAGACCCTGAGCATTGAGAATGACCGAGTGGGCCTGAGCCAAAACGAAAAGGGAAGAAGAAAGGAAAATGCTCTGAAGGGAATGCATCTTGGCTGGTAAAGAAGAAGAAAGACGAAATGTGCCGGCACAAAAATAGTATGGTTGAAAATAAATAAAAAAAACCGATCACCAGGATCTAGAAGAAAAGAAGAGTTGCTGTAGAAGCTGAAGCTAAAGCTGATGATGACGAGACAACCACTTGGAAGCTCATCTCAAGAGTATATATACATTTTTCGCATTCGGAAGATTTCGATATAGTCAACTTCCCTGTACGATAATCTGCTACGGTGCCTGTGTCAAAACACAGTGGAGTCTGTGTGAAGGGGGTATTTTAGACGCCTGCACCAGGGGCTCATTAGCGGGCCGACTTTCCAGACCTGGTGGGTTTTTTCTCGCTTCAAAGTCGACACATGTTTCATCAACGTTAACATGGTTACTATAGACGGACTGTTTGAACATACTTCGCATCTTTAAGATCAACTGCTGGGAATTTTCGGAAATATGGTATCGAAACACTTGTATTTCCGAGAATAATCGCATGATGATCGGAACACTTTTCCATAACTTTCCTGCTAGTTCGGGAAGCGAAAGTGACTCAAGAATATTTGGAGTTTTATAAGTGAGATAAGATCCTGGGCTCAAACGCTACTGACAAGCACCCTTGGTAGAGTCGGTTCTAGACCAGATGCATGGCGGGTTTGCTTACTACCAGATTTGCAAGCATAGAGTCTATGATCAAACGCTTGGGTGTACTTGTTATACGTAATCTTCTTCTCAGTCTGACTGTCGCGGACGATATTTCATCGATATGAGCAAGTACATCAGGAGGTTTGAAGCGTCTTTGGTCACAGGCAAAGAGTACACGCGTTGCTCTCGTCAATTGGTGTACATAAATTGATGCAGTCAAAGTAGCAGTTGGAATTTGAGCAGAGATCATTCGCGATGATGTTATGGTTCAGACCTGCAATGAAGAGGTTAGCCTTAGATGCAGTAGATAGTGTGTAAAATAAGCTTATTTTCTCCAAAGACATCTCTCCGATACAGATGGTAGGTAACATCGCAGTAAAGTTGATATGGGGAAGCCATCGCGTGTTTTTTGATCATTGTGAGTCGACATGAGATTTCGATGGTCAAGGCAGGATGAAAAGGACATTATGGACTATTAACCAATGTGGCAATCGCCGTGGCTTTCTCGGCCGAAGGTTCGTACGAGGTTTGACCTACGAGAATGACATGTAATCTTGCGTCTCATTGGCTAACTCGCATGGCTAACTCAACAAGACTAGATATTATCCAACAGCGCCTCAATCATCCGCGTGGCCAAACTCAAAATTATAAGTAATATTAAAAATTCTAGGCATAAAGATAAATTCAAGGATAGGAATCCTCCATATCTGAAGAGCGAGGCATCGGTGTAGACAAATTCAAGCAATTCAACTTTGCCGGATGTGATTAGGGTAGGTATGGAAATCAGGTATTACAAATTCAATCAGCCACCAACTATACCCGAGTTCGAACTTTGATTTTCTGCCGATAACTCCTTTAGAAAGCGTATCTATGGAAATTGATAGGTGAAATCAATGACTTTCAATTGGCATAGCATATGCAGTTGGACACGAAATTATAGCGGCTTAGCTCGGATTCAAATTGAATCCTCCGAAAAACAACGACATCAAAGCGCGCAGGCAGACGTTCAATTGATGAGCACACATGTGACTGTTTTTCTTTCTTTTCGTCAATAGTCTTGATCCTAATGGATTCATAGTCTGAGCACTCCGCAATGATCGACAACACATATATGGTGATCTACACTAATTCGCCGCGTCATCTTGGCATCTAACGCGTGTAAGGAAGTCTCTTTGTATTCACAAGAAGGAAATTAACAGCATCATGAATCCTTCGGGGTTTATTCTGTTGACTATAAAAGATCATGTCGCTCATGGCAGAACATTCGATTTCAATGCCAAACACCAGCAATCTTTCCACAGATAATTATACGAACATCACAATATGCATTTCTCAACTCTTTTCTTCCTTCCAATGGCAATGGCTGCTTCTCTGATCGTTCCCCGTGGAGTTGACAAATCAGAGAGCAAATACATTGTCGTCATGAAGAGCAAGGCCGTTGCCAAAGCCGTCGAAAACATTATCGCAAAGATTACTTCTGATGCTGACTATACCTACTCCAACCTTTTCAACGGCTTCTCCGCAAGCCTCACCAAATCTGAGCTGGAGGAGCTTCTCAAGGATCCTGACGTCGACTTTGTTGAGCAGGTTGCTACCATCCGCGGAGCAGCTATCCAGGAAGATGCACCCTGGGGCTTAGCGCGCCTGTCCAATAAATTGCCGGGCAAGGATCACAACACTTACACCTATGACGAAAGTGCCGGTGAAGGTACTTGCACTTATGTTCTTGACAGTGGTATCGAGGTCGAACACCCTGTAAGCACACCGTAACCTACCTACACGAGTCATGGAAATGAAACATGCTGACAGGAACAAACAGGAATTTGAAGGCCGCGCTAGGTTCATTGAGAACTTTGTTGATAATGCAGATCTGGATGCAAATGGTCATGGGACTCACGTTGCAGGAACTATTGGCTCCAAAACGTATGGCGTCGCAAAGAAGACGCAGCTCTTTGCTGTAAAGATCCTCGACGGCATGAGAATGGGTCAGACGTAAGTTTAGTTCAGCTTTCCATCAATCAATGGAAGTTTCTGAAAATAACACACTTCATTAGTTCTGGTACTGTCGCTGGAATGGATTTCGTCGTCGAGGACGCCAAGACACGAAAGTGCCCCAAAGGCATCGTGGTCAACATGTCTGTCCAAGACATCGTTTCCCCGGCAATCAACGCTGCAGCTCGATACATTGTGAATTCGGGTATATTTCTAGCTGTTGCAGCTGGCAATGATGATATGGACGCTTCCCAAGGATCTCCCAGTAATGAGCCCATGGCTTGCACCGTTGGTGCCAGCGCGCAGAATGATACTCGCGCCTCCTTTTCCAATTGGGGTGTTTCTGTGGATGTGTTTGCCCCTGGCGTTGACATCGAGAGTACCTGGATCAAAGGAGGTGTCAAGCGCATGTCTGGAACATCTATGGCTACCCCCCACGTCGCTGGCCTCGGGGCCTATCTTTTGGGCCTGAAGGATATCAAGGCCTCGAGTTTATGCAACGTTATTTCGTCCATGTCCCTAAAGGATGTGCTCAAGGGCATTCCTGACAATACGGTCAATCTCCTCGTTCAAAACGGCGAAGCGAAATAAGCGCATCTATTGCTTATTGGTGGTGACAGGCGGTGATGGGTGATACGGCCCAAAGGAACAGCTGAGTCAGTTTCATGCGTTTCATAGTCAATACACGAGCATGTCATTGTTTAAGCATCTCGAAAATGGTTAATTTGGCGAAAAGCCACAGCCGCCTGTCAGATGGCAATTCGGTTATTTCCGACATGCATCGAATCATTATGCTTATAATCCCACCAGTAACATGCGAGCAGTCGATCAAAAACATGACCTGCATCACTAAACGCCGCTCTGGAAACAGTTCTCTCACAGTTCGAACCGTCTTTACCGGCGCGGCGGTCCTTGGCATGGGCTGGTTTCCCGTTTTGTTTTGGTTTGGAGTTTTGACAGGGCTGGGATTCGCTATCTGCAGCGTATCACACGACGAGCTGGAGTTTCAGTGGCTTGAAAATATTTCACGTGTCAAATCTGGAAACGTGTTTTACTAGGGTTGCTGGCGGGTGTTTCAAGGGGTATAGTACTAGCCTATGTCTTATCTGAGGTTGGTGGTGTTTACGACGGGAATAGCTCGCTAAAACGTCTGAAACCCTGCGGAAGAATCTAACCTCGAAATACCATTTCATGTAACCTCGGCAAGTTCGGTGAAAGTGGGATATGATTAAGCTATCTATAGATCAGTCCACGAAATGGTGTATCGAGTTTGAAGAAAATACGATTTTGACCGCGCATTGTAAATATAGGGATGGGATATCTACTAGTATGAAGGTACCTTTTTGATAATAAAGCGCGTCATCCGTCAATACTGAAAGGTTTGGATTTTAATCTTGTTGTAATCAAGGAATGAATTCCGGGTTTCAGCTTGCATGTAATCTATCGACCTAATCGATCTCTCATAAAGACGCTCACCATGAGAAATTGAAGTATTAATTCATATTGCTATTCGCCCAAACTGACAACCGAAGACCGTGGAACATATTACGCTTCTGATATCAAAGCCCTCCTCCGTATTGTCAACGATTCTCTCTTATGGAAAAGTGAAAGAAATGACATCCCCCAAATTATCTGTAGTCGTAGCTCTGAGTTTGACCCGCCCTTCATCCACACTCAAGTCTAAGGACCAAGATTTACCAATCTCCAAATCCGACAAAGCCATGTTGCTGCGCGAGAAGTGAACAAGACCCCTTAGTATCTGATGTGTATCAAAGGCCGCTGCATTGGCCCGCGCAATTAGTTCGATAGCTATTCCATAACCTGATTGCTTCGGACCCTGCATGTAGCAGAGAAGCTCACCCAGCAGTCTTGCAGCAAGCATTTCTCGACTAACATATAGATCAACCAACATGAGCTCAGGAAACTCATCCGTTGAATCAATTATTTCCCCAAATACAATAAATGATGCAGTATCCTGCAAAACCTCTACTATACCTTTCTCGTATGAAGGATAGAACCGTGTGGAGTCACATGCATCTTGTGACATACCCAGCAAGGCATACACTTGATCCCTGGCGTCAGTTGCTACACTCCCTGAAAATGTGTTGAGAAGCCTGTGTAATGAGCGATCGGATGTCCACCAGTTATTGCTCTTTATGCGCGGCATCAAGTCAAGAACAGCCTGCACGTGCGATGGTATTTCAATATCCAAAATGGAACGCATTGCAGCAAACGTCCGTCCTGGGCATGAAAACGAACTGCAGAGAACTCGAGCCGTTCGTGCCATGGCGACTTCTTGGAGAACCCATACCCTTCTGAACCATCTTCTTTGCAGAACCCGCTTCATGGCTTCGATGTTTTGCGACGTTCTAACTGACCGATACTGGTTTGCCACGATTCTTGAGCAGTGCATCACCCAGGTTCCAGTTCGTACAGGGAGATCAGTGGCTCGTTGATCGATAGAATTTATCAGACCGAACAGGTTGCCGATTTCTTCGCTACCCGGCCCAAGCCATACGAGGACCTCCTCTGCATTCTTGTAGATTCGACTCATCTGGTTGACCTGGTGGCCTTTTTCCCGATCATCACTCTGGTTGATGCAGATAGCATCGGTCCAGAGCATCAGATCATGCTTCGGGTCTTGTATATGAGACAGGGCCAGACGGAGGTTGGGTGTCGCTTCAAATTTTTGATCGTTGACAAAGACGCAAGGCAAGTAAGGGTGGGATTTTGAATTGCCTTCAATATCACCCCAGGTATAGGACAAGGCTTTATACGGAACTGCTTCGTCCTGATTCGTGGACGCTTCAACGAGGGAGCACGAAACATCATTGGGCCAAGATCCTTTCTTGACTTGCAAGAGGCGGATGTTGTTTTCGCTGAGGTCAAGAGGGGGGTAAATGAAAGCTGCCATTTATAATACGTGAATGGGTCAAGATCTGCTTGGTTGCCTTGTATCAGAAACTCTTTTTGAAAGAAAGAATATTGAGAGTGGAATTGTCTCATCTCTATCAAGGCAGTCAAGAGTTGAATCCTCAAATGAGGCTAAATCGAACCGAGTTGTGCCTTACATGTCATCAATAGCCTAGAATTAACAAGGCAGAATCAAGAGCGGGGCTACCTGCAGATATGAGGCGATGCTGGTACAGGAGCTGAGGTTTTGCGTCTATGGTTCTTTTGGAACGCCGTATCAAGATTTATTGGAGACTTTCGTCGTCGCTTGGCCAAGAACGCACTGATAAGAGACGAAGTCCCAAGATTAGACCAAGATGACAATATTTCAAGACAAACAGATTCTTCGTCCACAGAGTGTCGCGAAAGGGGCATTGAGATTTCATTCGTTCAGAGCAGGGGAAAAGATCAAGAGTGGGAGAACCTTGAGGGTTCCAGCCAACCTCGAGCAGTTGTTGACTCTCGAGCTGGGCACAGGTGGCTCGATTCAGTTTACGGATTCGCCAATGTCATCAACCCAATTTGGTATCAATCACTCTATAGTTTCCATGCCGATGATCGCGGCGCCGTTGATGCAGATGTCGTTGTCGCCTTGATAGACGATGGGGTCGACGTCTACGAGGCTTCCATGCCGTTAAACATTATAGGTGGCAAAAGCTTTAGTGTTAACAATGAAGACAGAATGGCGAATCCCTGGTACGTCTCAGAACGTGGCCACGGTACAGTCATGGCGAAAGCAATTATATGACTTTGTTCGATGGTCAAGATCTACACTATGCGAGTCAATACACACGAATCTGAAGCAGGAGAGTCAGATGTCGATATAAAATCCGCATCTCTTGTAAGTTTTAACATCCTGACTCACGAACTATATCCGAGTACTCACATCACCAGGCTGTGCAAGCAGCAATCGATCGCAGAGTCCATCTTATCGTTATTCCCTGGTCAATCCAAACCGCTGATTCCGAGTTTCGTGACACAAACTTGCTTGAACAGATGGTTAGGAGAGCGCATGAGATGGGAATAATTATATTTTGCCCATCTTGCGACAGCCAATATGTCCGATCTGGCTCGACCATTAATATTGGGCCAGCTAGAGATGACGGCAGAGAACTCATTTCATTCGCGTCTCCTTCGAAAACCGATTTCATATTCCCTGGGAGTGAAGTCGTTCTGCAGCATGACATTGACAACTCCCAACGCTCCAGTGAGAGTACAACCGTCGTGCATTCAGGACCAAGCATCAGCGTTGCGTTGGCAGCTGGGCTTGCAGCTATTCTCATATACTCCATGAAAGTTGTCTTACTGAAGAGGATTGAACACGCACCGCGCGTTAACCTGGTAACTCTTCTAAGCCGGCGGGGCATGATGGAGGCGTTTCAAAGCCTCGGTTCAGTGACGGAAAGCCGATTCCTCAAGGTTTGGGAAACTCTTGATCCTATCGTCAAGGTGATCAAAGACTCTCCAGAAGAAGATCCTGACCTTGACCGTCTAGTCCAATGGTTTTCAGAGTTGGGAAACCTTGACAGATAGATAGTATCTGGCCTGGGAACATAAGAATATGAAGCCTCGTCTTTAGTATCCTGGGTCACAATTGCTTCGAGTCTCAGAAGTTATACCTGGGAACGATATGCTGTGTACGTATATAGGTAATTCACTAGAGGCTATTCCATGTACGTAGTGTTAAACAAAGATCGTCCCGCCTATAGCCAGCCCCTTGCAATACCACGCCTAACCAATGAGATATGTCGCTTGCTACTTCCTAAAGGATAGTACTCCATGCAGATCGTTTTCGATGAGAAAAGAGATGGATGCTCAGGCCATCATCATGAAGTCTTTCAACGTCGGTCTGTGTCGGCCTTAGACTTTACCAAGACATTTCAGGAGGCCCGCAAGAACCCATAACCATTGTTCGCCCGAAGATTATGGGGATACTTGTTTCAGTGGCAGTTTATAAACTATGAACTCGGGGATAGTAAAATGTGATCTAAGGCGGTTTGCCAGGAAAAGGGGGTCAGCAAGTGGGAACCTCCATCTTTTAGTCATCGATAGATTAACCTAGAATGTATCAAATAATCGATTAAAAATCTCAGGCAATATTTTAGCGAGGCAATCAAAATCACATATCTATTGTACACTTAAGGTATCACGCAGAATAATATACAGGTACTTCCAAACCTAACAAACGTTCCAAATCAAGTCGCTACATGCCGCTTCCCCAACTCCGTATCACTCAACCACTCAGGCCTCACATGAAAAGGGAGTACGGAAAGCACCAATCTCGTAATGGTGTTGCTGTAGTCTGTTAGTGTTTCCTTATCGATAATAGTGAGAATTTGCAGACTTACAATATCCAAAGCTGTGGCATAAGTTCCTCCAACAAGGACCAAGAGGCCGAAGAGGAAAGTAAAGATGCAGGCAATAGCATGCATCAGATTCTCTCTGGCATACCACTTGCCTCTGCAGATGAGCTTGTACCACATAACTGCAGGGAAGTACAGAATAAATCCAGATACGAAAAGCGCTGAGCTGAGCGAGAGCAGGTCGTTGAAAAACGGAATAGCCTCGCCAAGAACCCAGGAGATAATAGTGATGCCAGCAAGCGTGAGGAGCCAAGTGACCCAGCCTTTTGGTGTGTTCACGAATCGCTCAATGGAGTTTCTGTAGAATCGCAGATGGACGTATTTCGCAGTAACCGTGTTTCCGATGGCGCCTGAGATGAAGATCATGGGAAGTGCTATGCCAAACGCCACCTTTGGTAGAACACCAGGGAGAGACTGAAGAGCAGGGCTTGCCACATCTTTGCCAACGAAGACATAGATGAGTGAGCCGGAGAGGGTGTAGATAAAGATCTCAACACCTCCAAGGGTCCAAACTGACTTCATAAAGTCCTCAGGCGTATGCATCTCGGCCATGAAAGGTGTCATGTACATGGCGAAGCAGTACGCAAAGATGATGTTGCAGATAGCTACCATGCCATCTTTGAAAGTCGCATCAGGGTCGGGCCAAGCTGACCAGTCGGAACCACCAAGGCCGCCTGGCTGATTGGCACGGTCCACGCCAGATGCAATTACAGCAATGCCGATAGCCGTCATGACGCATACCAGGTCGATATAGCCCAGAATGGCAGCTTCAGCAAACGAGGGCATGACAGCTAGGATGAAGAGCATGAAGCCCGACACAGCGCTGAAAATCAGACCGCAAACTTTGCCATCGGCCAAGATGTTCAGAGCAATGCTTCCAGTGAGGACAAAAGAGGCCGTGATGAGGATGAGCTGGAGCACATACATAGCACCAAACAGCTCCTCTCCAAAACGTCCCATAAGCAAGCCTCCAATGTCTCCATAGTGTTGAATTGATGGATACAGACATTTGATCTTTCCAATGATCCACGCGGTGTAGATGGCCATTAACCCCAGAGCAACGGAGCAAAAGACACCCGCGACGATGCCGAGTGTTGCAAAGGCTCCGGGAAGACTGAAGGTTCCAAGACCAATGGCCTCAACGATGAGGATGACAGCGAGACGTTTCCATCCTAGACGACGAAAGTGAGCTTCGCCTTCTGCGGTTTTTTGTTTTTCGAATTCAGTTACGGTTCCGGCGGCTTGGTCGTAGGCGTTGTTGATTCGAACGACCTGATCAGAGTCCAGGCCAGATTCCAGACCAGAATCTTTGTTGTTGGTCACGTTCTTTGGCGTGATGGTATCCATGTTGACAATTTCAAACACGTATAAAAGAGGTAATATGACAAGTCAGACAGGTTGACTCTGCACTTGGAAAAAAAGAAAAGAGATGGATCAAGACTTAAGTATAAACCAAGTAGCAAGGAAACCACGCCAAGGTCTGGGGAATCTCTTCTCCACGCCGGGGAAAATCCACGCTGGGGAAATCTGGCTATCTCGGTCGGTCCGCCCCCCGTGAGGTTGTACGTAAAAAATGGTGATAGCGAGCAATCCATTATATAAGACAATATCCGTAGTGGAGTTGTCGTGAGTAAAAGTTACGTGATGCGATCCCCGCCGGCGACACCCCCGTCGGCCGAAGGCGCGCATAGACTTTGTTAGACGCGGCTCGCCTCGGGCCAATTCTTTTTATATGGCGATCTTGACTTTTGCTTTGGAGTAATAGTTGAGTAACTTTTGGGCAAAGGATATCGCGTGAGTCCGTGCTATCTAGTGAAACTTGTTTTTGATACTGGAATAAGATGTAGACATGAGATATTTATTAAAGCGAACGACTAATACCGGCATCCGTTACCTGGGTTTCACATGCAGTAGCAGCATGACTGACGCTCATTACCGAGTCTAGAATTGTTCTCGAAGGTGTTAGTCCAAGTTAGGTGGTGGCTGAGAATATCACTGTGAGAAGCAAAACTCAATTCCAAGCATGTCACTCACAAGCCCACGACCAATGAGATTCCTCTTTTGACTCTAGCTAGGAAAGAGTTTTTAGGCCATGAGCATTTGTAAAAATCCATCTTCTCACAGGACAACAGAGATATGGCTGCAAATACATGTCCTTGCGGGCGCAGAAACGCAGCAGACAGGTCATCTCAAGGCCTCACATCGGCCGTATTGTCGTGTGATATCAAAAGCCCCAGCACAAGAAGAAAACACGCGATGGCAATTGCTTTGCAATGATTCGACGAAATCTCTTTTGAGGCCAAGATCCAACTTTGAATGAGGCTCAAAGTGTGCATTGTGGAGCTTGTCATCGCGCCCTTTATTAGTGTCTGGTTTCGGCCCTGGCTAAGCAGGGATCGAAAAGGGAAAAGCTCCGCAATGTGACCTATCGCTGAATTCACTTGAATAACCTTGTTTCTTAAATTCTTACTCTATCTTCTTTGTAAACTTTTTCAAATTTCCAATATTCTCCGAGGTCTGTTTGACAGATCGGAAGTCAGCTTGCTTTGTCTCTGAATTATGCAGTGCAGAGGAATTGGACCATCTTATACGTCTTGGAGGGCGACAAAAGAGTCATATATTCCAGGTTTTTCTATTAGCTTTTTGCTATAGCAACTGTTGAGGCATTGTAGTACAATGTCTAAATTGTGGCCTTGGTGTGTTGTTTACAGTTGAGACCTGTAGCTAAAAGCTGGTCTTTGCCCTATGAACTTTGATGTGAGAGCATGGGGCTATGGAGATATAACCCCAACTTAAGCATAGGGAGGCCAGTATCAGGCTTAGGCAAGGGCATCTAGTAAAAGCAATACGGGTCGAACATTTCACCTTCAAGCTACATACAGAATGAAAGCCATTGGTTACGTGAGGCTCATTAAAGCAGTCTGATATTAGTACTCCATGGTTATGGTTATACTCTCATTTTTCTCTACTCAAATGACATAGTCTTGTATGCACGGTTGCCTGGTATCTCAATATAGACACCTGGTCCAGTATCTGCAAACGCTCCTGGAGTCCAGCAATGCCCAAGGACGTTCCAAGTTGAAGGGTTACGTGCACCACTCACATAGTCCTGGCCAAGAGTGTAGGTCCCTGATGACCTTTTGGCCAATCTCCACTGCGAGTAGGTTGCGCCCTAGTGCCCATTGAGGTGGTGCTGTGATGACACCTTCATCACCGTCCTCATCACGCCATGCACCCATCAAGACTCTACCATGTAACATGACGTCTCTCAAACCCCCTAATCCGCCAATCATCTTGAGGTCGTTTGTGGACTCTTCGTAGATTCCATTTCCCATAAAGAGTCTGTCCTGTCGTGCTTCGTCTTCCTCAGGGCTGAGACGCATGGTCTCTACAGGACCCAGTCCAACTTGATCGAGCGAGATAAACTCATTGTTTCCTTGAGCCGCCATTGTTTCAAGATATAAAGTAAACTCGGGGTCTCTGTTGACCTCCCACTGGTTGTCGTGGTGATGCCCAGTGCAGTCATGATGTGCGCAAAGAGACCAGGATCGGAAGCTGTTCTTGTGAAATGTATGAAACCTGCGAAGAGCGAGGTTCCAGATATGTAAGCTTGACTGTGGGCACGTTCGTTTGATAGCTGACCCGTTGTTGTGGCGGTCACACTCAGAGCACTGGTTGCCGACGGCGGGGAACGGGGCGTAAGCTTCTGTAATGTTGAGGTTCTTTAAGTAGGCAAAAGGTTCGCGATACTTGACGTAGCTGAGAATCTCGTTTCGGACTTCAGGGGGTATAGAATGTTGGGTGCAGACTTGATCGAATACTTGATCCCTTTCCCTTCCTACCGCTGCTTCTGACTTTTGTCGAGCGTCGAGGCAAAACTGTCGCGATCGTCGGAACAGAGGAACATGTTCCCAGGATCCCAGTAATTCGCCATCGTCGTCATAAATTCTTCTGTCGTCAATAAAGTTGCAGTTCCAGCCACCATCGAGAAGGACACTGCGACCCGCGACTCGCCACAGAAAGCCATCGTTGTCTTCCTCGCCGCAGTCCCAGCGGGGGAGTGGACCTGTATATAGTATATATTTTCTAGGGTCCTCTGGGCTGCGGAAATGGAATCTTTTCCCTTCAGTTCCACCAAGATCAGCCAGTTCTTGAGGGGAAGTAGCATATGTGTGAGTGCAATTACTCCGAAGGTAAGGACTTCGCGCAAAGGCCCAGTTGAAATTCTCTTTGTTTCCACTTAGCGTCCAGGTTCTCTTCAGGTGCCCTAGGAGAGCGTCGTCGAGTTCTATCAGGAACTCATGAAAGGGGGCGCTTTCTTCCAACGCTGAGCTGCTTGTATACTAAGTATCAACTCCAGGATCGGTGGTGAACGCAGTGCCCAGGAAAATCAGCAGTCTCGCTGCGATGAAATGACCTGATGGGAGCTTTGCTGAGGACTGAACGGGGGCAAGAAAACTGCGCCAAATGCTCAGGATATAGGACTCTGGGACAGACGGCCAGTGAAAGTTGGATGGATCTCTGTACACAAAAAGGTCTTTGGGACTAGTAAGTGCGAAACTTAGGGTTTCTATGTTGTCAACAAAATAACTGATCACTTGCTTGGTAGCCTTGGGAGTGATATATTGTCCATCGCTGGTCAGGGAATCGATCCTGTCCGTCAGGTTTTCGTTGTTAACCAAGACGGCTTTGAGATCGCAAAGAAATTCGGTAGAATCATATACCACTTGTACCATTCGTATGGGCGGCATTTCGGTGATGTATGCTGATATGCTTGCTGTATGAAGTCTGTTGGTCCGATCATTGGGATGAATGCATGGCGAGTGTTTGTCGCTACGGGATGCCTTAGCGCGTGAAGGCGCAGTCTATACCCAATTCGATGATGACTAAGACAGCAAGGCCTAGTCACGTGTTATATCACAAGCTCCCTCTTCGCAATCCTTGGTAAGGTTCATAGTATAAATATATACATAAGATCGCATTAAATCCAATTAAATAATATATCATATTACAGCCGTAAATGACACAGGAACTTGAGCATTCGCAGCCACAACGAGCTTCATGGATATAAGAATGGTCAAGAACTTGCACAATGATAGGAAAATGAGACTCTTCTGATCTTGTCTCTATGTGAAATATGCAGTGCTTGTGATATTTATCAAGGATACGGGGACAAGTACAAAAGTCAAGGTTGAAAAGTATCAACAAGAATAAATTATTTATACAATAGTTAACCTCAAGTGGGGAGCATGGCGGTGCACAAAATGAAAGGGGACAAGCCTAGTCCCTCCAGAATGTGATGATAGGACAAAGACGAGAATCGCGATGAGTTTTATATAATGGTCAAAGCTCCCACATCTGAACAAGCTGGACTATGCGTAGTTGGGGGCATTCGCAGTTTGGTTTGGTAGACTCAGGCAGCGGTTCAGATGAGAAGACACTTCACCACCAGACCATCCATACTTGAGTTGAGTTCCCCTTTCTTGTCTGAGTTAGCCGCACCACTCGCACAGCCCAGGCCATGCATGTAGCTCCTTGATCGCTTTCTCTGCCGCTTCCTTGTCGAGAAGATTGCGCCCGAGCGCCCACTGAGCTGAAGTCATGATCATTCTATCCCCGTCCTCTACGTCGTCGCTGCTGCCACTTTCGGCGCTATCCTCACTACTCTCGCTCTCGTCACTTTCGCTGCTCTCCTCTTCGTCGTCGCTGTCTCCATCTTCGTCGTCGCTGTCTCCATCTTCGTCGTCGCTGTCTCCATCTTCGTCGTCGCTGTCTCCATCTTCGTCTTCGCTGTCTCCATCTTCTTCTTCTTCTTCCCATGCACCAACAAGCACTCTTCCGTGCAACATGCAGTCAATAATGCCTCCCAGAGCACCAACCATTTGCCAATCTTTCGACCCATCGCGGTAGATTCCACGTCCCCATAGTAGTCTGCGCCGTCTAGCATCGTCTTGTGCTTTGGTTTCAAGACGAATAGTTTCAACGGGGCCTAGGCCGACTTGGTCCAGAGACAAGAATTCATCATTGAATTTGGAGGCCTCCTTCTCGATGAACAGGGTGAACTCGGGATCTCTGCCAACAACCCAGCCATGGTCACTGCAGTCGTGGTGCCCAGGACAGTCACGGCCATGACTGCAGAGAGACCACGTATTGAAGTCGTTCTTGTGGAACACGTGAAAGCACCGCAAAGCCAGGTTCCAGATATAAAGACTAGCTTGAGGGCATGTACGTTTGACTCGCGAGTTTTCATCCAAATCCTCGCATTCCAGGCAACGTTCGCCCACTGAAGGGAACGGGGCATACGCTTCTCCAATGTCGAGACTCTGGAGGTATGGAAAGGGGTCGCGGTACTCCAGGTGCTTTAGAATCAGGAGCTGGATCTCACGCGGGACTCCGTGTCGTGAGAGGATCTCGTTGAGTAGAGCGTGACGTTGTCGGCCAAGGTTTGCTTCTGAGATCTGGCGGGCATCAAAGCAGAATTGTTGAGATCTTCTGAGTACAGTGATGCGATGTTGGGCTTCGAACATATCGTCGTCGTCTCGAAAGGTTGTATAGTGGACTTGACCTCTGATCGGTCCATCTGATCCTTCGGATACCCAATCAAATTTGTCATTGTCTTCTTCTCCGCGATCCCATCTTGGCATAGGTCCGGTGTATAGTTTAAAGAAGCCGAATTCAAGGTGTTTTCTGAAATAGAATACTTCGTTCGTTGCCCCGTAGGAGGGAACTTGCTCTGCGGGTATCAGTGCAGCGGGGATCCCGGGACCTTCTTCTATTAGGAGATCCCAACTTCGCTTTTCTGTAAAAACCCAATCGAACGACTCCCTCCTACCGCTGCGCTTCCAGATACTTCGGAGGGCTTCAAGGAGGGTATCATCCATTTCCGTACACAGCTCGTACAGAGCAGCGCTCTCTTCCTGCTCCCTTTCGTCGGCATACTAAGCTTTTACTCCAGGAGAGCGGATAAAAAGGTGTGTCATATACAGAATCATCCTGGCGGCGAGCAAGTCCCCAGAAGGTAGTTTCATTAGCATTCTTATAGTCTTGAGGAAGTTTCGCCACATGTTGTAGGTCGTATGCTCTTGAAAACGATCTGGGCAATGATACTGTCCGACGAATGCAATATTTTCGTACAGTCTTCGTCCGATTTCTCTTATCCTTTCGTTCTCTCCATGCTGTTGCCCTGCAGCTAGGCCGATCAGCTGGCTGATTTTTTTGTTTTCTTGGCAAATTGATTCAAAGATAAGATCATTGAATATTATGTTATCCATTTTTGGTGATCTGGGAGAATTGTTTCTTGTGATGTTGAGAGGGCTTCGTTTGTTTTTGCTGCGTTTCGGAGTGGAGGTTGGCGATGACTTAGCCTGTTTCTTCCGGTGCCAGCCCAAGTGTCTGCCAGTGTCAGTGCCAGGTCGGTCACATGCCACCTGCCTAAGCTAAATAATCCAGAGAATTTGCTTGCATCAGCAGAGTCGCAATGCTGCTTGAATACTTTTATGGTCTTGAGATAGTGTTTTTGGGAAATATCAATGAGTTGAGAATGAGAGTTTGGGAAATCTAAGTTCATCCACTCTGATGATACTACTGAAATAGGTATCTTTGCTTATATATGGAAGGGACGGTTAATTGGGTTAGGCAATTAACTCATTCCATTAGTTACTGATCAAAGGTATAATTTATGATGAAATGAAAGGACTCTTTGTTTATGAGTGCATGTTTGCCAAGGGGGATTTGAGTAAATTGACAGCACGCTGCCTTGTAGGCGATGCCTAAAGTGAAGTCAGATAAGCCTTGATTGATGCCATTAAAATCAGTCAAAATCGATCATGAGCGAGCATGCTACAGCTGCCTGATGGCCTTTTCTCTACTACCCTATATTTTCTTGATTGAACAAGAGTTTAATGTTGATGTTGATATTTCCTGCGGCAAGAGGAAGGAAGATCTGAAGGTATTTATACTCATTCTCTCGCTCAGTCAATACGTCGAAGGTGACTCAAAGAACATTGTTTGTTCTCGTATTTGCCATGTTTTGTTGGAGCCATGACAAACAGCAGATCATTCACTACCTTACTCACGTGAGAGCGTGCGTTGATTAGCAGATTTGCCGAGACCAAAGGTTCCACAGATCCACTCCGCTAACGGGCCGGGGAAATGACGATGCGCAGTCGCTATACGGGCAAATTTTGGTTTGTGGAATCAGCAGAGGTTAATTTCCAGGCTCAAGTGACAAAGAATGGGTATAGTAGATTGGTAGATAGTACGTAGTAAAGTTGTAATGAATTCGTGAATCCATCTAGAGTACAAACATAAGGGAAAAGAAAGTGGGCCTCCCCTTCAGTGACAGACAGACGAGACAGTCTAGTACCTGACTAGCAACAGGATTAAAATAACGCCTCCAATGATCGTTCGTACAGAATAAAAGATGAAAAAACGCCGAGCCAATGTCAAAGCAGAGCTAGCGAATAGCGTTGTGTCGGGCAGCGTAGTGGTTGGTTGCGTCTAGTACTGCATGTTGTAGTGGGTGAAAAAAGTCCCAAGTGCCGTTGTGGCAGGTGATTCGAGTGTTATTCGAGTGTAATTGAGGCGATTCTTAAAAAGACAGCACCTCCATAATGTCGCCCATCGGGCTCGCTTCCCGTTGGGGTCTGCCAAAGACCAAAGGCGCCAGTGAATCCACACCCGAGTCTTCCGCCTCGAGGCTCAGTGTAGAGCTGCTCGATATCGATCTCGACGGAGAAAGAGTCTTGAGGGAAGAAGTCGATGGTGGAGGAACAGGCGCGAGGTATGCTGAGAGCAGAGCATCCAGATCTGGTCCGCTCGAGAGCGTCGGCAACACAGGTCGGCTGATTCGTCTGTAATGTCTCGCGGCCGGCGGCAGCGCAGTCTTGGGACGCGCAATCGGAGCAGAAGCAGATCTCTTGCTCGGCGCACGCGTGAGCAATCTCGGGAGCTTGAAAGCCTTTCGGATGGAGGATGTACGCGCAGGAGTTGTCGTCTTTGTCTTGACGCCAGCGGTCGGATGTTCGAAATACTCGATGCCGTGGGAGACGGGGATGTTGCTGGAGACGGTATTGTTGAAATCTTCAAGTAAAGAGTGAATCTGAGTCTCGTCGAGACCCTCTACCAGCTCGTACAGCTGGTCTACCGACCCGCGGCGGTTAAGCTGAGGCGAATGAGCGTCGACGGCCATAGTTGGTTGCGTAGGGCCTCTCTCATGAAAATGAGTGGGAGTGGGGAGAGGTGAACGATTGGTCAAAGCCCATGGAAGTGCGAGAGGGCGAATTAATCATTGCAGGTAATTATTGTCAGGAGTTGTTGACGAGTGCGGGTACCTGACATGGGTGTTTCATGTTGAAATTGCACACGCTGCTGTTTTTACGCAAATGGCCTAGTGCGCATTCCTTGACCAGGGGGATCTTCCGATACCTCATCAAAACGGACATGATACAATTGGCAGGCGATCGTGGCCATGGGAGAATTGTTTGCGGTTAGTCATGCCGTCTGTTGGAATGCAGGAATGAGGGCATTGCCGATGGGCTGAGCGATGATGCTTGTATCGAGACCAACCCTACAACAGCCAATGCAAGCATCATTTGTATATTCTACCTATTTTTAGCAACTTTATGCCTTTGCTTGCATTTATAGTTCTTTGGTAAAGCAGTGAACACGGCATGGCCGAAGTTGTTCATGGCGTCGTACTTGAGCCAAGTCGAATGCTCAATCACAAAGGCCAATCACGTTCACAACATATATTACCAAGTTTGTTTCATGAGAAGTCACATGGTTTGACTTTTGTCATATTTGCCATTCCTGCCAAAGAAGCACGTGGGATGTATGATGTAACTATCGTGGTATGGAGATTTGAGTCAATTGCCCCCAAACCATCAGAAATTGTATGTTGGAAAGGATGTTGACTCCAAATAACAAATTCGGAACTTGACTCATTCATTCCTCGAGCATTTGTGAGGGTTTGCATTACCACAGATACCGCAGACCTTTTGCCTAAAATGCCGTCGCCAGTCCTGAAACTGAATGTTGTTGGAAAATCACTGCTAATTTGGTAAGCATCTCATTCCATATGATCTAAATCGTTATGTTCAAGACACGCGATGACAAAATGGTGGTTGAAGTCAATATCTAAATTAGATGCCTGAACCAACTTTTAAGTATTCCTACTGGCTATTCCTTTGGGATATCTTACACTAAAGCCAATCAACATTTAATTGTTGCAATGGTTTATTTAGACGTAATATGACCTACGGGACTCTTATGTCAAATAGTCCGGCTGGATGAAAGACAAGGTTGTTTATAAGTCAGGCAGTGAGCGAATCAACACAAGAAATAACGTTACGGAAGTGCTGAGTCATGGCAACTCCGGGACTCCGACACACCATTATGCACCTCGTGTCAGACTCCGGGACTCCGTCCAAACTACGCCTCAGGTTGTTGGCGGGGGTCTCTTCATCTGCAGTGCGATTACTGAACAGTGTAGTTGCGATTATGATAATCCTGCCGAGCTGGCAAATGAGAACTTGGATGGATTTCAATATAAAACCTTCCTTTCCTTTGCTACACAAATCTACTCAGTCAACTTCAAATTGATCATCTATCCCAACCTGATAATTGATACTAAAACATTATTCAACAACGACAACTTGTCATCAAAATGTCTTTCGACCTCGTTTACTCAGACGCGACACAGCTCGCCGACCTCATACGCACCCGCAAAGTTTCAGCTGTGCAAGTCATGCAAGCTCACATCGATCGCATTGAGGCCTTGAACCCTGCTCTCAACGCCATCGTCACCATAAACCCCAAGGCCCTTGAGGAAGCCAAGGAAGCAGACGCTGCTTTGGCCTCGGGTAAACATCTCGGTCCCCTGCATGGAGTACCCTTTACAGTCAAAGACTCGATCGATACCGCAGGTGTGCCCACACAACGAGGCTCTCCGATCTTCAAGGGCCGCATTCCCGAATCAGATGCTGTTAGCGTTTGGCGTCTCAAGGCTGCCGGAGGAATACTCTTGGCCAAGACGAACCTGCCAGAATTCTCCTACTCTACTGAAAGTGACAATCTTCTCACTGGTCGATCCAACAACCCCTGGAATCTTGATAGAACACCAGGCGGTTCCAGCGGTGGCGAATCAGCTGCCATCGCGGCTGGTCTGTCACCACTTGGCCTCGGTACAGACCTCGCTATTTCCGTCAGAGGCCCAGCGGCTCAGACTGGTATTGTGTCTTTGAAAGCCACGCATGGTCGTGTGCCCATGACAGGAATCTGGCCTCGTGCGCCGAGACGATTCTGGCATGTTGGACCTATGGCGAGAAGTATTCGAGATTTAGAGCTGGCATACTATATTCTTGCTGGGCCTGATGGCCAAGATGCTTATTCTGCCATTATGAGCGGTCAAGCTATCAAAGGACAAGACCAGAAACTCAGAATCGGCTGGATGACAGGCCCAGGCTTTGGTCCTGTTGATCCTGAGGTCCGTTCGACAGTAAAGGCCGCCGCTGAGGCCCTGGAGAGCACCGGCTCCATCGTGGAGCCCGTGAATATCCCAGCGCTTGAAAAAGATTTTGCGTTGGATGTTTTCATGAAGCTTCACGTCAACGAAATGAAGCCGGTCTTTGAAGAAGCCGTCCTTGGCCAACCTGACTCTCACATCTTCAAGATGGCTCGGGGCATGCTCAGCCGGACTGAAACGCCTGTCTTAGATTTCGTCAAAGCTGAACAAGCAGCGGACCGTCTGAGAGATGGGTTTGCTGAATACTTCAAGTCGTTTGATATCTTACTGTGCCCCGTATTACCGACGCCGGCCCACAAGCATAATGTGAGTGAATTGACCATCGATGGGCAAACTGTGAGTGCGTATTATGTTATGGCGGCGACTGTTCCTCTCAATGTAACTGGTCTACCGGGGCTATCTATGCGTTTTGGTACGAGTGAGGATGGGCTACCTATTGGTGTGCAGCTTGTGAGTCGTTGGGCGGATGAAACGACTTTGCTGCGTGTTGCAGCGCTTTTGGAAGGCCTTAGTACTGTGAAGGATCCTCACCCTAAGCTCTAAGGCGCGGATCAGTTTTGATTTCGATGCTGGAATAGAACGGTTTCCTCGAGGTTGACTCCATCAGATACGATGTCTATGCTGTGAGATGCAGCACATCTTAGTGCTGATTTCCTCCACTAGCTTCAGCTGCCGGTACTTTAAAATCTTATTACGGGGGGTGTATCCGTATATGACTGATCGATATCCATTAGTCGAAGGTATTCGGCAGTTTAATAAACGGCCGACTTTTTTTCCCCAATTCAAAGTCAATCAGCTTGATCACAATGCTTATATTTCTTATATATATCCGCTGACTCTGGCCCGGATAACGATAGACGAGCTTCCAATTTAGGCTGTTCCCAAACCAGTGCCGAAGGATTCAAGACGCCAAGGATCTAGCGCCTACCACAGCATAGCCACTCCCTAAGCCCTTTTGATGACGTCCAACGGTCCAAGTCACCGTCTTCAATTTCAAGTCATTTCAATCTTGATACGTTTTTTACCACCTCCACCTTTCGCACAATCAACATGGACGGAAATAGCACACAATTCAGAGCCCTCAAGGCTTGCACTGTTTGCGCTAGTGCGAAAGTCAGATGTGACATGGTCCTGGGACAGAAGCGGTGCATGAGGTAGTATCCCAGCCGATTGGGAGATAGAGCTAATAGATTTTAGATGTGAGCGCTTAAACAAGGAGTGTATTTCTCAACAGAGGGGAAGTCATAGTCGGAGGAGTCATTCGAAAGGAAACTATGCAAGAGAGTATGTCTAGTCGATTCTAGGGATTGTCAGTTGGCTGACTCTATTAGCGACCTTCTGAGACTCGAGTCCAAGTTTGAATCAGTCGCAAACCTCCTATCAACCCCGTCAACAGCTTCACTACCTTCCATCAGAATAGCCTCTCATCCGCGAAAAAGTTCATCGGCTACAAGTTCAGCCTCGCAAACACCTCCAGAATCTCAATCATCCATCCACGAACTCTTCTCATTTCCACTCTCATCAGAATCCCATCATCTAGCTTACAGAATGCTCGAGACATATCGTCAAGAAATGATGCCACTTTTTCCATTCGTATGGATAAGCTTAGATGAGGCTCCTGAGAAGCTCTTCAGAGAACGGCCCATGCTGTATATGGCGATTATGGTGGTGACGTGTCAGGACAATATCGACGTGCAACAAGACCTTGCTCAGCGATACCGTGAGGAGCTAGGGCGTAGGATATGGACTCATGCGGAGAAGAATGTTCAGCTTCTTCAAGGGATTTTGGTTTTCTTGGCCTGGTAAGTTTTCTAACCCGATAACGCATCGCTAATACTAACATTCTTTAGGTATCAAACCCATTGGATTCTGGGTCAACAGCTCAGTAATCTCATGTATATGGCCATGTCTTTGGTCACAGAACTTGGTCTTGACAAAGAACCCTCGTCAGCAACCAAGACGTCTCCCGGGGTTTTGGAACAGATCACAAAAGACCAAGAACCTCAGCCATTGAGGACAAGTGACGAGCGAAGATGCTACTTGGGGGTGTTTTGGTTGAATTCATTGTGAGTATGAGACATCAGCAACTACAAATATGTGCATTAACACCATCTAGGCTAAGAACATGCGTCAAAGGCTTTGTGGAAATGCCATCACGACCTTCTATCAACAACAGCTGTTCCTCTCTCGAAGCCGGGATGGAATCTCCCTGGGACACGTATCTGGTTCAACTGGTGAGGATTCAACAAGTTTCTGGTACGATCAGCGCAACACTCTATCAAGACCTGGAGAGGGAGGAAGCTCAGATCTCGCATACACTGTTCATGGCGACATCGCACGTAGAACGACAAGTTCAGGATCTTGGAGCCACTCTGCATCAAGAATCCCGTCTTCAAGGTATGATAAATATGTGTTGTTTCGATTGTTAGTTGATTTCTGACCATTGCTAGCACCTTTGACAATGTCATTTCATATGCTCCAAGTATATCTGTACAAAATCGGTATCGACGAACGACTCCACGAAACAACTGATCCAAAACTATTCGAAGCATCTGATCCTTCACCTCACGCCCTACGATGCTCTTATCTTCTCGTCTCATGCCTCAACGCCGTCAAAGCTGTAATCGAAAACTTCCTCTCCCTAACATCCTTAACAATCCTCTCAATGCCATACGCCTACTGGATTCAGATGGGCCACTGCATCAATATGTTCTCCCGCTTACTGGTAACACACTCCACACTCTGGGATCCAAACCTAGTGACGGGAGTACACGACTTTTGTTCAACGCTAGAAAGACTAGCCGTCAAGATTGATGGCGCTATGAGTGAAGGGGCGACCATGTCTCCGCCGAGATATTTGCCTTCTATGTTTAACCAAATGCGGCAAAAGCTTATAGATATCTGCATGAAGGTTACCGAGAGTTCAAAGGCCATGTCACAGAGCAGTTATGGTACTGGGACACCGACAGCTCCGGAACCTTTTGACACGGGGAATATGATTATGGATGAACAGACTGAGGCTTTGCTTTTTAGTTTTCTACAGGACGGAAACTTTCTATGATAAGTCGGATATAATGCCTTTTGAGAGTGGGATACCGACCAGATAATCAAGGCCGTTACTGAGGATTATAAATACAACTCCATTCAACCACCTTCCGCGGAAGGGCTTGTGATATTTCCTTTGGTAAGGCTTACTTACCACTTGAAATTCAAGCCATTCGGAAAGTTTAGTCTCAACTGCCGAGCATTCCGGTCAAGTCCACCGAACCCGGTGTAAGGACGGAAATCTCACCAACGCTGCTTTGAAGGATTCTACCAATGAATTTACTCGGTAAGCAATAAGCCACGATGACGACCAACCAAGCAGTCCAAAATTTGGACGTCATGTTGTGACATAGTGTTTGGATGGATACGAGACATCAACGGGTATATATATCCCTAGTGGCTTGCGCTTATCTATACCGAGGTTATCGTCCTTGCAATTTCTTCCCTTCAACCTTCAATCTCTATCATTAATATGTTGAAGACGTTGTTGACCTGCCTTTCCGGCAGCCTTTTAGCACATACATACCCTATTTCTGATCAGTCTGGGTTCTCCCGTCTTATCGTTTTTGGGGATAGTTTCAGTGATAATGGGAATGGCTCTTGGGTAGCCAGCAATGGGACTTGGCCGTCTGATCCAGCGTACTACCACCATTCTTACTCGTAGGTTCTCTTTCATTTAAATTGGACTTATGCTGATATTCTATAGAAATGGACCAAAATGGAACGATGTTTTGGCCAAGGAGCTAGGTCTGGAGCTCATTAACCTTGCGACTGGTGGAGCGACTACCAACAACGCTTTCATCGCTGGAGGCACAGGTGCTTCCTCGACGATTCCTGTCCCAGCTGCTGCAGATCAGGTCCTCTCATTCTTATCATGGGATGAACCCAAGGCGGGAGATATTTTCGTTCATTGGATCGGTGCCAACGATATTCTTTTCAACACCAGCATCACTGGAGGACAGGTTGCGAGCCTGATTAATGAAAACGTTAACAGATTGTATCAAGCTGGTAAGATCCCCGTTCAAAGATATGAAACAATACTCACCTAAGAATCAGGAGCGAAGAATATTATTCTAGCAAACTATCTTAATGCCACAGCCTTCCCAGCAACGTTCAATTCATCAGACTACGACATCCCCAGCGTTCAAGACTACGTCCCCGCCTTAACCAAAGGCCTAGATGAAATCGCAGCCGCATACTCAGCATATGCGAAAACAGATGTAGTTGACGTGGGGGCTTTATTCCAAGACATGACCTCGGATCCCGAAGCATACGGCTTTGACGAGAAGTATGCTAATCCCCCGACTGCGTGTCTAACGGGTGTTTATACGAGCGAGGGTGTTCCACGACACTTATGCAGTGATCCCGATAAGCATATCTTCTTTGACTCTTATCATCCCGTGAAGCAGGTACATGCTTTGATTGCCAGGTTATTTAAGGATGCCATTGGCGGTTTCTAGGAGCACATGAATCATTCGATGATAAGAAGTTCAGAAAGCGGGACGTTCTGGAGCAGGATGGGATAGGGTCTACGTTCTTGTCTTTTTATCGAGAGAAACTTGGCTATATTTATGTTTCAGGTTAAGAAAATTGAATAGCCGTTAATGAGATATGGCTTGCGTGGAGTGTGATGAAACGTCAAGATGAGAGGTCCAAGGGCGAGTTAGCAAATTATGTATCCATGTCTTTCAGCACATCGTCACCTAACTCACGGCTAACTCGGCATCCAAGATGAAAAACACCTTTGGTTGTCTCCGTGTACCGAGACTATCCTTCATAAAATTCCATCCTTCTTCTGTTGGCGAAGGGATAGAAATGCTACAACAGCAACATGCACATGCGCTTGAACACCAACCACAAATCCAACACAAGAGCTACTCTCAATTTCTCTGTGAATAGCATCACATTGAACAGACAAACACTAGGACACATAGCTTTGGTCGTTGAGAAAACTCATTACTTTAACTTGTCACGTCATATTTTTACATATCCCTCTCCAATACACCTAATATACAAAGTCCTGTCCTCTCTTACACCAAGACCAACCAGATCACCCATGCTTTTCTATAAGTCCTCTCCCAATCTGAAGATGATATTGTACCAGGCCCCGTCGTAAAAATTACAAAGACATTAATTAGTGGAGATGTGCTTGCCACCTCGCTCATCATTCAGCTTAGGCCTTCGTCTCAGGGGGGTTTCCGTTGCCAAACATGCCGGAGAAGGATCCCATCATGCTGTTCATAGCTTCCTTCTGGGCCGCCTCCATCATGGCTGCCTCTTCCTTGAGCCACTTCTCTCCGTTCTCGCGGATCTGCTTCTCGAGCTCCATGTAGTTCCTCTGGCCACGCTCACGGGCGACATCCTGCAACATCTTGCCCTGTGCAAAAGCCTCGGCGGGGTTCTGCTCGCCGTCGGGGGAGACCATCATGCTCATGTTGCTGGGGTTGAGACCGAGCATGTTGCCCAGGGCGCCAACGCCAGAGCCGTGCTTGTGCTTATGGGCGAGCTGCTTAGCGTTGAACTCCTTGCGGGCGATGGCCTCTCGGCGGGCGAACTCGGTGGGGATGTGCTTGCCGTCGAAGGATTTGATGATCTTTCGGACATCGTCGTACTGCATGGTGTGGATGTACTCGAGGAAGGGAATGAGGTTGACGAGCTCCTTGTCGTTTCGGTCACCCTTCCAAGGGTCAAGGACGATGGCGTTCTCGGGTTGGTTGCGGACATGCTTGGCATTGCTGTCAATGATGATGACCTTGGACAAGTCACGGTTGAGGTAGGAAAGGTCCTAAACTGTTAGTGCCAGTGCATGAATTATCGTGGAAGAATCTCACCTTGACGATCTCTCCATTCTCAAACTTGGTAGCCTCTCGGTAGAGGGGCCACAAGATTAATCGGAAAGGGTCCAATTTCCTCATGATAGGTTCTCCAGTAGCAAAAGGCACAGAAGTAAACAGAACCAGCTCGTAGTACTGGCTCAGATACCGGATAAAGTAATCCACGCCAGGTCGCTTGGCGATTCTCCAGCCATGTTCACGGGTCCATTCACTGTGAACGAGGAGGTCATCCAAGCTCAGGCAGAGGGTATAAGGGCGCTCGAAGGTGGGGTCGGGATCGGGGAGGAGCTTCTCAAATGCAGGCTCCTGGTAGTAGGTGACGGACTCGGTCATACGGGCCTTGGCACGCTTCCACCACAAGCCAAAACCAGGGCCGTTGGGAATGTCAGAGTGACGATCAGCCTCAATGGTGTCCTCCCAGTTGCGGCCCATGTATAGAATGCTCATGGTACCACCGGCAGCTGTTGCAACAAGCATAAATCTTGTCCACCACTTTCGGTTGCGCTCAGATGTAGAGACATATTCTGATCGCTCCCGTCCGCCACTGGACTCAGCCTCCTCCATCTCTTGCAAAGCCTGCTGATCCTTTTTCTTATCACCGCCCATCTCCTCAAAGAGTGTCGAAGGAATACCCTGTGTTAGATCGGGTAGCTTGTCGAAGGGTATTTGCTCCCCCTCCTTGGGAGCCTTCTCGCCAGCCTTGTTAACGTCATTCTCGGCGGGCTGCTCTGGCTCTGACTTGGCAGGTTCGGCGTCATTTTGCGCCTGAGAAGGCTTCTGGTTCGATTCTTTGGGTGGTTGGCCGGAGGGTTTCTTGGAGTAGTTTCGGAGCCATGGCGAGGTAAATTGGGGAGCAGCTGCGGGAAGAACTCGGAGAGGAGATGCGACGGGCCGTGACAGACGAGCTGTCATCAAGCCCAAGCGCGAAGCCTGGGCCACTCTGGATAGCATAGCTAAGGAAGGGAGAGTGTTCCACTAGAATTGGAGCGATTTTCGGCGGCGTCGATGGTGAAGAGTCGACTTCAATGGCCTAGGGTGAGGTGACTGACGAGAAGCAAGCTTGACGAAGTTGGTCTGATATGTGCTCCGCCATAGCCATTGCGCCGGGCCATAGAAAAAAATCGCACGGTTCTGTTAGCAAAGTGGAGCTTTTTGATTGAAGCCACCGTGGATTAGCCGTGCGGGCAGCTACGTACACGGACTTTTGATAAACCGATGGCGTCATAATTTTCACGTGAACTGCGTCTCTCCGGTCACGGTCACGCTCCGATCATGAAGCCCCGCGCCCCCAGTAAAGACCCTTGTTCTCAGACACGGCGTTGATGTTGATACTCGGTCAATAAAGGCATAGTCAATGTGTAACACGGGTATTGTGACTTTGATTTCATCTCGTATCTCAATTGCATCTATCTACTCATATTCTCACTGTGTTCCTGACATCGTTCTCCAACTATTTCTCTGGTTCGCCACAACTAACCCAATTCTCTCCGATTATTCCGACTAGATTGGCTACCCGAGACTCGACTCCAATTGACGCCGCCTCTTAGTGGTTTCTCATCAATTGTTCATTCATATACCATGATATACGCCTCATGATAAACCTCACACCTTAATAGACGAAAAAGCCTGTGAATAGATCTTTGATCAACATCTCCCCTTATCGCGCAGACAGAGATCAACCTACGAACCAATTCTCGTTATCGTCGAAATTCTCCTCGCCACCGCGAATCCTCACTCACTCACCTCCAACCATGGCACGACGATCGAGCAAGAGCTCAGCCTCTCGCCCAACGGGCACAATACGCATCGTAATGCCTTCATCCAGCCGCGCACCCGCACCTGCAACCCCCGCGCCTTCAAAAGCCGTCACCGAAGAAGACGTCAACAAGATCAACATCGCCGACCTCACCCTCGACGTCCCTCTTATTCCTCTCCGACCAAAACGACGAGTTCCTGCCTCACCGTTCCACTTCCTCTCCCTCCCCGCCGAAGTGCGCATTCAGATCTACACATACTTCTTCGACGATGTCGACACGCTTTTAGATCTCGGTCCTCAGAATTATAAACGTTACCATAAGAAACTCGGTCTTATGCGAGTCTGCAAGCAGGTTCACGATGAGGCGACCTTTGCTTTCTATAGTACACGGACTTTTCGTCTGTTTCCTACGTACCCCGGAAAATACTTCAAGAGCAAGAAGCCCTTTCTGGCACGATTGAAGCCACAACAGCGTCGATGTATCACATCTCTCGAGTTGCGCCTTGGACCAGGATGGAATGCGCCGCCTCGGGGCTGGGTTGTTAACCCCGCGCTTGGACTCGCAGACTGTGTTGACGTTGAGCGCCTCAACGTCTTTGTCGAGTGCGATCCTAGTGATAACATCTTCCAGGGCTGGCGTCGATCAGATGGGTTCTACGAGGGATTCAGCAGAAATCTCCTTACTGATGTCTTGGAGGCATTGCCTTCTGTCCAGACCGTTCAATTTGACGGATGGACCAGTGTTAAGAAGTCTGGCGATATGATGCAAGGTCTTATGAATGTCGCGACAGAAGCTGGTCTAGACATTGAATGGGGGCCTGAAAGAGGCTGGACTGACACATCTGTGGATGAAGACGAGGTGACTGACCCTGCGGCTTTTCCCGAAGGTTTCCCTCATCCCGGATATGAGGCACATGGCTTGTTAGCTTTGGCCTAAGAATGTACGATATACACACGGAAGTGTTTCTTGGTTCAAATGAGGTTACGACAAGCGGTCTTTTATACTGGTAATGCAGATAACGCATATACTCTTGGTTATATTTATAGAATGAACACTATGATACCTCGTTCAATGCTATTCCAACTCGTGGTATCTTTCATCTCATCTATGCTTCTTGAAACCCAAACACCAAGACCCACCTTTACTGGGCTCCGAGCAGACGTAGAGCATTGCGCAGCTCCTGGACTGCAGTCGGTATATCCTCAAAGTTCAAAGCAGATATCGCCCACTTGGCGTGCTTCTGCGCCTGGTTGATATCTTTCTGGTCGGTGGTAAAGCCAGTCGTTTGTACCGGAGCAGGGATTGGTGCTGGCTGAGGAACTGGCGCTTGAGGAATCACAGGCGGAGGGTTTGCAGCGGGAGGATAAGGGGCACTCGGGGTCGACGTCCAAGATGGAGGTGCCGAAGGGTTCGTAAATGGCTGCGGAGGAGGAGGAGCGAATTGCGAGGGAAGCTTAGTTGGGATTTGAGGCGACGGCTGCGGAGGGATCTGCGTGGCTGGTTGTGCGGGAGACTCTGGCACAGGCGATACAGCAGGTGGTAGACCAACCGGTGGAGGAGGCGGACCACCAGAAAGCCCAGGCGTAGGACTCTGGCTCATAGGTGATGGAACAAACGGCTCCGGCGCCTGTTCATGCTCAGGCTGCGGGGGGAAATATCCAGGATCATCAGGAATTCTAGGCGGCGCATCCGTAAAAGTAGGGACAGCAGGAGGTTCTCCAGCATCCTGTGCATCCTCCACCGAAGCGCGCGGAATTCCCGAGAGGAGCTGGACCTCGGGGTCGGATGGGTCGAGAGCAACCTCTGGCTCAGGCTCAGGGGCGTTGGGGTTCGTCTCGTTGGGATCTTTGCCTTCGCGGATGGCCTTTAGGATTCGAGCGGCGTTCCATTTTGCGAATTTGATCTTTTTGACGACTTCGGGATCAGGTTCGCCCCATTCTCGGGTGAGGTCGAAGAAAGTGGCGGCAGCGTCGAATGTGTCGGCGGTTTGTCTATAATCATCTTGTTAGAATAACACGCACTTGGAGTCGCAAGGGATGACATACCTCGTCACTTTATTAGCGCGCAGGGTGCGCTCAGCACGATCAAAAGTCTGCTGAGCAAATTGCTCGACGTATGCTTGTCCAGCAACATTATCGACAATCGCATCATCATCAGCGCGCTCCGTCTTTGTTGCCTCAAGGCGCTCGATTAACGTCTTTGTGAACTCAAAGGTATCGTCGTCGGTGGTATGCAGATTCTTGCCTACAATCTGGTTAACAGCATGGTATTCACCTAGGAACAGTATCAGCGGTTGTCTTGTCTGGAGAGTCTGGCTGTGGTTGCCTACACCAGTATGCGATGGCGGGTTTGATGGTCCTCAGCTGATTCGCGCGATTGATGAAGCGGCTGACTTCAGGGATTTTGAGCGCAGCTGGAAGAGGTTCAGCCATTTTGATGCAGTGTCTGGTAGTTTTCGAACAGCTTCACAGTTGAGGAGAGAAACAACTGTCAAAAGTTGGGCACTGAGTCAAGATGGCGCAACTTATGATAGTGCCAACTCCAAGGTAACAGTGAGTGCTTTGGAGATCGCCCACCCCACCCCACCTCTCTCCTCTTCTCTCTGCCTACCTAGGCGTTGACGTAACGGCTTAGGCTACAGACACAGCCACACGATTTCCCCAGATTCGATCAGCTCACGCCACAAGTGGCTCTAGCTCCATTGTCGAATCAAGACCCTGGCTTCACTTTTTGATGTCTGTCACCGTGGCTTTTTCCTCTTCCGAAGATGCCACTTTGTTCTTGACAGGCAGCAACAGCCGACTGACACTTCATCTCTGAAGTTATATAAAGAGATCTTCTGTTTAACTGATCAATCTTCTATCAATCGCCATCTTCTTCTCTTCATCTCGTCAAGTGCATAAACCACAATGCCTAACCCCACCTCTCTCTTGGTGACCTTGACGGCTGCCCTTGCGGCTCTGCCCGAGGCTCAAGCTGCCATCTATACAAAGAAGTCTCCTGTTCTTCAGGTCAACGCTCGTAACTTTGATCAGCTGATCACCAAGTCCAACTACACCTCAGTAAGTCTCTCCTCCCGCACATTTGAGTAGTCGCCACTTACACATCACAGATCGTCGAGTTCTACGCTCCTTGGTGCGGCCACTGTCAGAACCTCAAGCCCGCCTACGAAAAGGCCGCCAAGAACCTCGATGGCCTTGCCCAAGTTGCTGCCATTGACTGTGACGATGAAACCAACAAGCAGTTCTGTGGCAACATGGGTGTTCAGGGCTTCCCTACTCTGAAGATCGTCCGTCCTGGAAAGAAGAGCCCTGTTGTTGAGGACTACCAGGGTGGGCGAACTGCTGGCGCTATTCAAGAGGCTGTCATGAGCAAGATCAACAACCATGTTACTCGTGTGAGCGATAAGGACCTGGACTCTTTCCTCAAGGGTGATAAGCCCAAGGCTATTCTTTTTACTTCAAAGGGAACAACAAGCGCTTTGATTCGAAGCATTGCCATTGACTTCCTTGATGTCATCTCTGTGGGTCAGATCCGTGATAAGGAGACGGCTGCGGTCAAGAAGTTTGGCATTGAGAAGTTCCCCGCTCTTGTCCTCATTCCCGAAGGCAAGGATCACATCGTCTACGATGGTGAGATGGTCAAGAAGGATATGATCAAGTTCCTCACACAGGCTGGACAGCCTAACCCTATCCACGCTACTGGCAAAGACAAGAGCACCAAGGCTAAGAAGGACTCCAAGAAGAGTACAAAGAAGGATGAGACCAAGAGCAAGAGCGCTAAGAAGGACAAGTCTACTGAGGCTGCCAAGGAGGAGCCCGCTGAGTCAAAGGAGTCTGCTACTGGGGCCGAGCCAGTTCCTACTATCATTCCTATCTCTACTATCAAGAGCCTGGAGAAGCTTACTGAGGAGTGTCTCGCTCCCAAGTCTCACACCTGTGTTCTTGTCTTCACTCCTGGTGAAGCTGGCGAGAAGGCCGTTGACTCCCTCTCCCACCTCAACACCAAGTACGTCCACGGCGGCCGAAGCACATTCCCCCTCATCGCCGTCCCCAGCGATAGCGACGCCGCCTCTACTCTCCCCAAGGCTCTTGGTCTCAAGAACGAAGTCAACCTGATCGCCATCAACACTCGCCGAAACTGGTGGCGCCAGTACGAGGGCGACTTTAGCCTCGCCAGCGTCGAGAACTGGATCGACGCTATTCGCATGGGCGAGGGTGCCAAGAAGAAGATCCCCGAGGGTGTCGTCGTTGAGAAGGCTGAGACTGCCGAGGAGAAGCCCACCCAGGCTACCGACCCTGAGCCTGAGATTGAGACTGATGGTCCTGAGGAAGCCAAGACTATTGTCGAGACTGAGGTTGAGATCGAGTACGAGACTCAGACTGAGACTGAATCCGAGGCTACTGCTGAACCCGAGGCCGAGCCTGTCGCTGAGTCTGAAGCTGAGCCCAAGACCAAGGAGGAGATCAAGCACGAGGAACTGTAAAGGGACCACCTTATCACAATTAGTCTATGACTATGAGCTTTGATAGCGAAGACATACCTGTCATATAGCAGATCAAACAAATAACTCCAAACATGTTTTATGACCCTATGCCAATCCTGGTATCATCTATTCATCCAAATCCATACCCATCGCATCACTCTTCTCCACAGCGCCCTCCTTGACCATCTCAGCACCCTTGTCCTTCACAACTTGATCCAAAAACTGCTTCACCTGTTTACATCCATCCACACCCACTACCAGCATTCCCTCCAATCTGCTAACTTGCACGCGACTCTCGCATACTAGCACAGCTACTTGATCGCCATCGCCTTGGGTCGCAACAGTAAGGAATGGAAGCTCTTGCTCCTCCTGGTTGTTCAGATCGAGGAGGGGGTCGGCTGTGTCGTCTCCAGCGGCGTATGTTGAGGTCGATCCAGCTGTGCATGCGGCGATGTAATCTGTCATGGGAATACCAGCGTCGATGAGAGCGAGGGTCGTTGCGTTGAGGAGTGCGGCGAGGAGAGAACCGTCTTGGGATAGAACGTGAAGAGAAATCGTGATCGAAGAGTGAGGAAACAAATGTGTGTGTAGATTTGACGTGAAGGCATTCGCAATGGTCGTTTCAATCTCCTGTATACGCCTACAATCATCAATTAGTACTAATCTCATATCCCTGACATACAGCAAGACTCACTTGTCGTTGCGCCCTCTCTTCTTGCGATCCACGCTCGAGAACCCAGCTACGACAACATTTACGTTAATCGCCGCCTCATCGCGAGGCGCCTGCTGTCCACCCCGTCTCTGCACCTGCTGCTCCGAAGGGCCAGTCACGACACACATGACTTTTGTATGGCCCATTTCGAGATATGATGAACCATCAGCGGCATCTTGGGTTCTGATCTGGGCGTGCAGACGACGGAGTTCGTTCCATCTCCTGCCGTCGACGCGCAGCAGCGCTAATGAGTATGTCGACGTGTCGAGAGGCATGGTTTTGGATAATTAATGTTGTAGCTAGCTTTCTTTCAGCAGGGCTGCATCGCGAAAGGCTGCTTGACTTGATGGTGGGGGAAATTTTCAGGTGTGGCTGATTGTGGCTGCAGCTCTGTTCGGATCAATTGACGTGCGTCGGATTAATTAGCAGTGGTCCAATGAGAAGCCATCGGCTTTGGAAGATTTGCTGACTGCATTTCCGAGATCCATTTGCGGCTTTAGAAAACGACAAGAACAGCAACGCCGTGCAGAAACGCCATAAATATAACGCCGAAATGGTGATGTCATCTTGAACGCCTTGGAGTCGGATTTGTCCAATGAAGCTCGGAACTTAGCAACAATTGCGTTTATTCCGTTGCCATAGTCTGCTTGTCTCTCTTATCTGAGCACGGAGTTAGAGAGTTAACCAATGAGTTGGGACGGAGTACGAGCCCTTTGCAATAATGCATTGCTAGTGTATGTAGACTGCTGGAGCAACGGGCGTTGATGAACATGAAGGGTGTTGAGTTGTTGTATAAATACGCTCTCCTTCGTCCCTCAATGAAGACTCGATATCAGCATCTCAATCTCATCTCTTGATATAACAAGTCATATCTAAACAAGTCTAACAACAATTCCTCATTCATCATGTCTTCTCTTCCCCAGACTTACAAGGCCTGCGTCCTTGACAAGCCCAACGCACCCTACAGCCTCCGCGATGTCACCCTAAAGCATCCCGCCAAGGGCCAGATCCTTGTCAAAGTGCTCGCCTGCGGTGTCTGCTTCAGCGATGCAGCTGTGGGCTCAGGTCACATGGGTGATGTCTTCCCTCGCACTCCCGGCCACGAAATCGTCGGCGATGTAGTCGAAGTTGGCGAAGGAGTCTCCAATTTCAAGAATGGCGACCGTGTTGGCGGACCCTGGCACGGTGGCCATGATGGAACTTGCCGTCAATGTCAGCGAGCTCAGTTCCAGATGTGCGATAACAAGGCAATCAATGGAGTGAGTCAAGATGGTGGTTTTGCAGAGTATGTGCTTCTGAGATCGGAGGCTACTGTTCGTGTTCCTAAGGAGATGGACCCTGCCGAGGCTGCTCCTCTTCTCTGCGCCGGTGTCACTGTCTTCAATGGCATTCGCAAGCTACATGTTGAGCAGGGTAATGTCGTTGCGGTTCAGGGTCTCGGTGGTCTTGGTCATCTTGCAGTCCAATACGCCAACAAGATGGGCTACGAAGTCGCTGTCCTCTCATCAGGCGACGACAAGGCCGACTTCGCAAAGCAACTCGGCGCGCACCACTACATCAACACCAAGAAGACCGACCCAGCAGAAGAACTCAACAAGCTCGGTGGTGCCGCCATCATTGTCCAGACAGCGCCCAACCCCAAGGCTGTCTCACCTCTTGTCAGCGGTCTCGCTGTTGGGGGCAAGCTTCTCAGCCTTGCGCCCGTCGGTCCCGCAGAAGTTAATACGGCAACTCTGATAGCCAAGGGTGCCAGTGTTGTTGGCTGGCCTAGCGGTCATGCACTTGATAGTGAGGAGGCTCTTCGATTCTCCATGATCCACGATGTCAAGTGCATGATTGAGAAGTATCCTTTGGATAAGGTTCAAGAGGCAGTTGACAGTCTTCTTGCTGGTAAGCCTCGATTCAGAAATGTCTTGATTATGCAGTAAGAGGTCCGCTTTGGGAAGATATGGGCAAATTGTATAGTCGCTGTGTTAAATGAAAAATGGTGTTTATTGGTATGGAGGCGTTGGCTAGAAGAAACCACGTTTATGGGCAATGGCTAGATTGATGATGAGACTTACAATAAAGAGTATCTTAAGAAACATGATCTATTTTAAGGATCTTTTGCATCAGTGACCTCTTGGTGTATTTATTACACGGATCAATGATGGGCTTAAATACAGGGTAGATGCAGCCAACTCAGTCGCCCATGGCAATAATACAACAGCACCTTAGTAATGGATGCCTTGTAAAGTTATTTTACTAATAAACGAATGATCCTAGTATCGGGAGAATCACTTACTCGGACAGCCTATCTCGCAGGTTTATATCACGATCCATGTAAGTTTACTACGGCCATGACTCTTTAACCACTACATGTACTAATAGATCATCACCAAAACACCACCAGCCCCGCAGTTTCACATCCACAACTTGACATCTCCAACCTCACCTTAACCCATGAGACTCACACCGTTACTCTCCCGACCCAAACAACTCCTCCCTCTCCTCATTCAAAGAGCTTCACATATTCACAAAATGCCTTCCAAAACCCCTCCCCAACCGCCCCCCTCATTCACAACCTCCCCCTCCACAATCCTCTCCCAAACAACATCCCTCATATCCTCCACCACCGCCCTCGAAGACTCACTCGTCTCATCCCTAACCCCCTCAACCGCTACATTCTCAAACCTACTCACACCCATGCTCAACGATGACCACGCCTCCTCCAAAGAAACCCTCATAACTCGCCTCTTCAGCTCTGTCTCGGAGGACAAAGACCTCCGCGATGCTTCCCGCAAAGCAGAGGAGATGCTTCTTAAAGCCAATGCTGAGGGCCTCATGCGAAGAGACATTGCTGCGTTGGTGAAAGCTGTTTATGAGAAACATCGGCGTGGGGAGGAGAAGCTCAGCGATGAGGATGCATACAAACTCTTCAAAACGCACAGGGCGTATCAAAACACAGGCGCTGGTATTGAAGATGAAGAGTTACGGGAGAAGTACATGGCTGCTGTACAAGAGCGAAACGAAGTCCTCGTTGCAGCCCGAAAAACCATCAGCGAATCTGACGAAGGAATCTATTTCACCCGTTCCCAACTCAACGGTGTACCATCATCTATTCTCGACGCCATGAAAACCAGCGAGGACGGAACGCAGCTCAAAGCAACCTTCAAAAAAGGCCATCTAATCTCCATCATGAAACACGCCACCAGCGCCAAAACACGTAAAACGTATAACATCGCAAAGGAGAGTCGCTTCCCTGAGAATGTAACACGTCTTGAGCGCGCCGTTGAGCTGCGCAACAGCACAGCGCGAATGCTGGGCTTCAGGACCCATGCGGAGCTTAAGATGGAGGATAAAATGGCAAAGAGCGTCGAGAGCGTCATTACGATGTTGAACAAGCTAAGAACAGAGCTGAAGCCTCTTGCAGATGAAGAAATGAGGACCTTGTTCGAGATAAAGAAGGCGTACGTGCGAGACCACGGCACTGATGAGGAAGAAGTCGATGCAGAGAGGTTAAATGCCTGGGATTGGGCTTTCTATGCACGAATTCTGGAGAAGGACAGATATTCTGTTGACTCACTGCTTATCTCGGAGTACTTTGAAGTCAATCATAGTCTCAAGGGCATGCTTCGAATCTTTGAGGAGATCTTCGGTATGGTCTTTATACCGACTGAGGCGCCAGTTTGGCAGAAGGATGTAACCGTCTACGAAGCCTGGAACGTTGAGGATCAAGGTGGTGAGTTTCTGGGATATCTCTACCTTGATCTCTACGCACGAGAGGGTAAATACGCCGGCGCTCATAGCTCTCTTATTCAACCCGTAAGTCTTCTTCATACACATACATGCTACGAATATCTACTTACATATAACAGGGCTTTGCAACATCAGAAAACAAGCGCCATCATCCCTCCTCATCCTTAGTAACATCCCTCATCCACACGCCCTCCCAACCAACCCTCCTTTTACACTCGGAGCTCAAGACAATGTTCCACGAGCTCGGCCACGCAATCCACAAACTGGTTACCCACACACAACACCAACACGGCTGCGCACGCGACTTTGTCGAAATCCCCAGCATTCTCCTTGAGAACTGGATATGGGTCCCCTCCGTTCTGCAGCGTCTAGGAAAGCACTACAGTTACTTAAACGACGAGTACCTCAACTTCTGGAAGACGCAGAATGAAGAGGCGCAAAGACCTGGTGAGACGTTGCCTGAGAAGTTGGCCCTGGATATCGCGAGGACGAAGCATGTGAACGGTGCGCACGCCATGCTGTATCAAGTGTTTCTGGCGTTGTTTGATCTCACGATTCATAATGCTGAGGAGGGATGCCCTGTTGATACGACCAAGCTTTGGAATGAGAGCAAGACGGAGATTATGGGGCTTGGTAGAGCGGAGAGCATTGGCCAGGCGTCGTTTGCGCATCCGTTTAGAGCGTACGATGCTGCGTACTTTACCTACGCTTTGTAAGTTATCGCGACCAGACTCTTGTTGCATTTACTGACGATTTGCAGGTCAAAGGTGTATGCGACCGACCTATGGGTTAGTCACTTCAAAGGCGATCCCATGGCTAAGACTACTGGTCTGAGATATCGCGACAGTGTTCTCCAGCCGGGAGGGAGCCAGCCTGAACTGAAGAGTCTCAGCAACTTTCTTGGCCGTGAACCCAACGACAAAGCGTACTACTCAGAAGTCACGAGTACGCCAGGATCCGAAGTGACACACAAATCATCGGTGTTGTAAATATATCAGATTGCGGTATTAATTATCCAAAGCTCATAAGCAAAAGAGGGTATCATGGCAGGATCTATCATACATCATACTCGCTCAGTGCACCAGTCTCATCCTCGGAAATGGCGCGTCCTCAACATCAACAACAAGTAGTCCCTTTTCGTCCAATGTCACTCCTACATCCGTAATTGGCGTGATCTTTCTCGTGTGCGCAACCTCTTGTCGACTGACACGAGCCTCATCGCGAGGGATCCACAAGACGGGCTTGGGCATCCATAGCTCGGGAGGCCAGTAGTTGGACATCTTCTCATCCCCAGCGTAATCTGCATCGGCGAGTTCTTCGAAAGGAATTAATTTTCGCAAGGCGATGAAATCTTCGTACACCTCGGGATGAAGGAATCGCTGTATGAAGGTCGGTTGATGCGGATGCGCTTGGCTGCCAGCGAGCACCCATCTGTCCAAAAACTTCTTCACTGGGGATTCTTGCATTTCCTTCTTGAGCTGCTCCTTTCCGCTTGACTTGATCCAGTCGGTCGCCATCAATCTAAGACCACCCGCGCCCTCCACGGCTCTTGAGCTTTGTGGTCCCTCGTGAAGCTGTTCGTCCTCATCATCAGTTGGGGGTCCATCGTATTCCTCCTCGCCAAAGGTCTGGTCCTCATCAAAGTAACTGGCAGCAGTACCCCCGTTGGCCTCTCCCGACTCTGCGGCTGCTTGAAGTTTTGCCTCCGCCTCCGCCTTCTCCTGTTGTTGTAGCTCTTCCTCTAGTGTCAATGTTTGTGGGAGATTGTGAAGGAGAGGAGTGATTGAGTCTCTGAGGGACATGTGGACAATGACTGTGAATATAAGGAAGATGAGCATCAGCACCATTTGGGGGAAGGCGAGCTTGAGGGCGAAGAGGCCAATCATGCATATTTCCGCGATGTATAATCCGATGATCAGCTGAAGAAGGGCGGTAGGGTAGAACAATCCCAAGCTGTCCATTTCCGAGTCAAATACGTAAAGAATATTGTATCGGTAGATGAGGCGCGTGAAAGCCATCCCGGCGCATGCGAATACAAGGATCAGCGGAGCGATGCAGGTGTAAGAAAAAGCTAGAGCCGTTAGCCTGGGATTAGATAACAAATATCGAGGTTGGCTTACCAATGCATGCCATGTTTGTATAGATCGGAAAGACGCCACCCCAACGGGGAGGACGAAGGTTGTACCAGACATTGAACCGAGTCCTGGGATTCTGTGCAACTCTGCCAAACCCGTACTGTCGGAACATCTCAAAGATATGTAAGAGACCGGTAGCCCCGATGGCTAGACATTGAACCAAAATGTATGAGAGATAGAAGTTCGACGCCTTAGGGAGGTTTTCGGCGAGTAGATCGGGCGTTGACATTGGCGCCTGGATAATCTTCATGACTGTAGCGGAAGCAGCCGATGTTAATGTTGTGATCAAGAAGACTTGCACGACCTGGAAAGCAAAGTAGACTTTCTGGGTGAACAGTTCGACCAGAACCAGAGACGGAATTCCAGCTTGGACACCACAAACTAGAAGGGTTAGTGAATGGCAACGAGGGAAGGGTGGAAGACCTACATCTCAGCATCGCAGGGACGAGCGACATCCAGAATGATAGAGCAATAGCAGGGAGGAAACCTTGAAGAAAGCCGAGGATAGGCTTGGGGAGGAGCTTGATCCATTTAAGGAACACAATGCCGCTGAGGAAATCGATATTGGACACGATACCAATCATGAAGCATGGGAAAGACCAAAAGATGATGGCGACGGCGATCAAACCCATGATAAGCAGACGACGTACAATACGCTCCCACCAACGCATTCGAAGAGCACTCCAAACCACCTCATTTGGCCGAACACCGAGAAGACGAGGAGCGAGCTGAAGGGGGCGATGGTGAGCGACCACCTGGTGGGCTGCCTGAGCGGCTTCTTGGGTGTCGAACTCGATGAATGCAGCGGGTAGCGTCTGCCCGTCACCACGACGAACCTGACGTCGAAGCTTGTAAATCTCGTGGTTCAGGTCCTTAAGCTTCATGCGACACCAGCGAATGGTATCCACGCGTCGGAAAAAGTTATGTAGGGGACGGTGATAAGGCCTTGCTGTCACGGAAATCCATTGAGCGGCGACAGATCCTCGCAAATCGGGGAGATTTGGGTTGAGTCCGTAGGGATGAACATATTCGGGGTCTTCGGCGGACTTTTCGAGAAGATGGTGGTTGTTGGAGCTAGTCCTTTCGGTCACCTCGGTGTTCGACTTGGTGTTGTGCTCTCGAGTCCCGCTGCGCTCGTTCTCGTGAGCTTCCGGGGTCTCGACACGGCGCGGAGTGCCTGGCCGATGTTCTTCACTACTCGGATCAGTTCTCCACGAGGAACCCGAATCTGTAGCACTTGATTCGTCGGTAGGTAAAGCCACTGGTGGGTTCTTCTTGAGCTGTTTCTTGCGTGCTAGATGGGTTGTTTTGATGAGCGCGATCTCTGCCTTTTCTAAGCGCATTGCTGTTTGTTCCCTTTCCTCTACAAGTTTGACGAGAGCTTTGGCAGTTCGTGGGATCCAAACACGTTTAACAGAGTCGCCATAAAGCTTTCGAAGTCGCGCTTCGTCGAGATACCGCTCAGGGATTGAAGTGAGGAGGACCGTCCTAGATGACAGCCGCTTGGCATAGTGAGGGGAAGAGAGATAGGCTTGGCGGATGCCGATATAGTAGAAACACTCTCGAATGACGGTGAAGAGAATAAAGCCTAGCTGGTAAGCATTGTGCTGCCATTGAGACACTGGAGACTTAGTCACTCACCAAAGAACAGGTAGGCGACAGCGACGTGGGCAAACATGCGCGTTTTGTCGCTGATCTTACCAATTGTCAACATATCCAATTGGCTAAGTTTGTTCCCGCCAGTGATGTGAACTGGAAAGAGGATTGGCCAAGCAATCAGCATGCCCACGAAGAACGTGTTACGCAAGACCTTGAGGAATCGGAGAAAGAAGAAGCCATCAAGAGAGCCATGATTGAGCACGAAAGTGTCTGGAGTCTTGAAGAAAGGCTTGACCCAGTTGAACCAGCCTGTTGGAAGTGGTGGAATGGGAGTGCTGCGAGATTGTCAGCATGATCCAGAGAGCTGAACGTGGGTGCTTACTGAGGCGAGCGCAAGCTGGGTATCGCCCGAGGGGAATATACACGATTGCATTTAACGCGGAGGGCTGAGAAGACGAGGATGCACACGGCACAGTAGATGATGACAGGTACAAAGGTTCCACCGAGAGATTGCAGCGAAGACGACTTGGAGGCGTTTTGGGTGCTCAAAGTACCACCTTTGGCTCCGTCTCGGCCAGCACCAACGCGAGAATCATCATCGCTCACTCCCTGGACAATCGTAAGTAAGGACGCCACTCGAGGTCGAGTTAAGGTTAAAGTTGAAGGAACATACCCCCGGTAAATTAATCGCTGCTCTCGCGATGAGCGCATGCCAATTTTCGGCCATATTTGACGACGTATTGATAGACAGGACAGATGAGAGTCAGTCAATGCTAGCTTGAAGCGACACAATTGCGTCGCTGCATTGTTACCTCGCGAGGAAGCTGGAGAGTGTCGAGATCGCAGACATGGATGATATATCGTCTAGATTTGATGCGCCAATGTTTTGGATGACAAACCTCAGATCCAGGTCAAGAAACAGAGTGAGGCGGAGATGATCGAGATGAAGAGGTGACGTTGAGAGTGGGATGTTTCCCTCTGTCTCTGTCTGTGTGTTCTTCGGGTGAAAAGTGGGTTGGGCTCCCTCTGGAAAGACGGCACTGGACGGTAGGTGACAGGGGACAGGGAGGCTTGGAGCGATCACTGCGGCGCGGATAGTGAATCAGTTTAGTTAGGGCCCTTTACCGCTCCAGCTGTGTCCAATGGATTGCTATGGGGTTTGACGGGCGGGCCGTTTCTTTTTCCTGCCCGACATGCTACCCCTTTCAGCCTCTCACCTCGGTAATTCCACATCGTATCTAGTCCTTGTAGAAATAGCCGATGTGGCTTTTCATAGTGAAGATTTTGTCGATACAGGGACGGGGAAATTTAAGAATCGCTGTAAAGGTCTTGATGCATTTCTTGTGAGCCAATCATGGCATTATCGTAAGCACAGCCAGGACAAGGGTCCAATCGCCCTGGAGACAACAACGCCATGGAGAGGTCTAGACTCAAGACCAATTCCCCACTTCACGTAGCAGATCCAAATATCAGACCCTGGTTTTCAGCTCCCTCTGCTAACAATTTCGGAGACTCTTCCCTTTGAGCCTTGAGTTACACTGTTACAGTATCCGCCGTAGTTGCGAACTCAAAGCAAGTCATAGTGACGTTGTATTAAGGTCCAGGATCAGGTTTTCGCTTGCGATGATCAGCTCAGAGCTTGCAAAGATTTGCGCTCGGATATGCCGTTTAGGGGTTTCGAATATGCGGTCATCTTTCGTACCCCTGTCAGTGAGACATGGTCTGAGCGGGTTAAAGTTGAACCCCGTTGTCGGGTCCTCCGACGACGTTGACAGCAGCGGAACATTATACACGACAGGATTAGTTGATTTGACCTGTCCGTAATTCTTATTGCCGATGACATATGCAGTGATTGAATTTGATGCCCAGTGGAGATAAAACGGCTGAACGGCTAATGCAGTGACAGGTGCCAAGTCAAGTCTTGGTTGGGCGGCTCCGAGCACGTTCGGGATAACCAATAACGTTAGAAGATGCGACTGGTTGTCTTGGAATTTGCCACCAGAGCCTTGTTGGGTGAGTCTGCAGGATCTTGTTTTCGAATCTATTGGTCTAGGTTGCATATGAGATACAGGCATCACACGGCGCTCGAGGACTACTCCGTACGGATATTGTCAACCCTTTTACTGTAGGTCTTCAGGGGCTGGCTCGTCACAGCATTGCTGGTGGTTTCTCAAGCAAGATAAAGTCTTTCATGTGTACATAAGTGATATAAAATATATCCCCCCAGAAAGAATTGGCATATATTTATTCACTTTAAGAGATACATACCTCTGGAGGTTGAGCTCTCAACTGTATGGAATCCTCAACGTAGTTAGACAAACGACAGAAACAAGAAAAAGAACATCAAATGCCAATAGATATGATAAATCGAAGTGGAACTTCCATATTGGGGTCTTGATTCTCTGACAGATTCTGCCAAGACCGCGTGTGCTCCATCAATTTCCGGATCCATATCACTTAATCGTTGTCTAGCTGTGCCTGACTCCTCATCCATTGACTCAGTGGTCAAACTCTTCAATGGAATGAACCTTTTGAAGGAGAGAGATGGCTTGTTTTATTCATACCCAGTCTGAACATTTAAGCGCAAATAGGAATGAGACTGAACACATACATCATGATAGACACTCTAGATTCCCTAGAATAACACTCAGTCGTCGTTGGGAAATCAAAGTTCCACGCGGAGGTGAACATGACCCTACTCCTCCACAGGGGCATATCAGGGGTTGGGACAGAGTCACATATCTGAGGATGCTCGGTTGTAAGGTTTGCGGATGATGGGTCGTCAGACAAAGTTGACGCGCAGCTTGTGGGCCAGTGAAACGTAATAGCTCCAGTGGGCATCGATGCCGAACTTCCTACGACCGATGAAGTCTAGAGTAGTTCTGTAATAGGAATCTGTCAGTTCTGTATATGTCTTGGTAATCATCAGTCAGTTATTCCCGCAAGAAAAAAGGAACGGTAGGCATGTTGATCACAGACCGTTTGGCTTCGGTGCGGATCATTTCAATTATTTTGTTGTCTTTCATCTCGATCCCCTGAGGCTTTGAGATGGATGGTCTGTGACGCTAGGTACAGAGAGGAAGCGATCAATATCATGGAACAAGAAAAGTATCGTTAACTCCAAGGGATAACCTTTCGAAATGTAAGCGATTTCTTTAGCAGTAAGCAAAGAGCCAGGAAGGCAGTGATGATTGTTCAAAGAATAAGTCACTGGAGGATTATGTTACAGTCTTTAATCACTAACCATGCTAAACTATTGACAAAGTTCCCTGATTTCCAGCTTATCCATATCTGGAAATTCCATATAACCGTGTTGAACAAGACAATGGAATTATGTACCATCAACAGAAACTCTATTTCCCCTAGAGAATGAGAAATCAGGAACTGATATGTGAAAACATCCATAACATGGCGAGGAAGAAAGAATGCACATGTTTGCATTGAATGTCCTTGGTTAAGAATTTGTCTCTATGAAAGGCCCCCTCTCGTTAGTTTCTCCCCTGAGTAGGCATTCATTCAGGGAGGATCCCTGGACGTTCTCACGGGCGCTAGCATATTGCCAGCAATCCCAAATAAGGAATCCGGGCCTAATATGGTGATAATGGCTAAATTGAGTTTGTCTTAAAAAAGGATGGTACCATTTGTCATGGGGAGAGCCTGCGTTGGGATGGGTTGGGACCTAGTAACAAAGAAGCAGAGTTAGCAACAGGACACATGATAGGGATCGATGGATTCCCTATCACCACCGCTGTCTCGCTAGCTTATTAACGTAACGGACATACTATAAATGAGGAATATATCTCTCCAGGACGCTTTCCATTCAATAGGACGAAGAACATGCTGTATTCATTTTTGAAAGGGACTTGACTCAAGTTGGCTACAGCCTGAACTTTTGGCCCCAAGAACATATTGGATGCAGGAGAATCCAGGATTGATATTAACCACCAATAGGTACGTCTTGATCTTTCAGCTGCCAAGAGGCTTCCCCCTGCTAAGAGTCCAAGACCTTATCTCTGTCTAACTGTATCTTGAATTGCTAAGAGGCAACTGGCTTTATTCTTTGAGAGTTCTACATAACTATGTCCGACTATTGGATGTTTGGATATGAACAATCACATTGAGCTTGTTGTGCTGAGTGGTCAATCTTGGCGTGCTCCGCTCTGTAAGGTTACCTACCTTACACCGCGTTGGCCGGAGAAGCCGGGGATGGAATGGAATATCAGTAACTTGGGGCAACTCTCCTGATTTACCCATCTTTCCAAAGCTCCGTCTTTTCATTCATTCACATCTGTCATTTATTTATCCAGCTTCAGCAGCCAGGTATATCGAAGCGTCCAGAAACAAAACCAGACCAGCAATTCCCTTCTTATCATTGTGTGCGTCATCGACAACCGGCCATGTCGACCAACCCCTCACCTTTGAGGCTGTAATCAATCACAACCCAAAGCTCCAGACCTACTATACTACCCTCGAGTCAAGAATCGGATAGAAATTATTCTTAAATGACACGCGCCATTTCGACTATTGCGAAAATGGCACCCAATGGCCATTCCCCATCAGCCGCGCGCTTCGTTGCATGGAGGATAACCTTGCCGAGCTATTAAACCTTCCAGCCGATGCACACGTTCTTGATGCTGGATGTGGCGTCGGACATGCCGCACTACGCCTTGCAATTCGCTGCTATGCCTATAAATGACGCTCCACATCCCGGCGTCTTCAAGAGCATGCTTGAAGAAGCGGGATTTACAAGTACGATCATTCTAACAATATTACACCCATGACGCGACTCTTTTATCTGATCGGGTATATACCTTGGCTGATAATTACTCTTTTACATCTTGAGAAGCATTTTATAAATGCAGTCGCTGGTGTGGAATCGTATCGAGGGCGCCATCGTTGGCGGTTTGTTGCTATCTCGGCCGCAAAACCTGGTGGTGCAATCGAGGATCCCAAGATAAGGTAAAGCTTGGATTTGGGAGTGGCGAGTATGCATGACTGATGACAGATGATATCTGCCCCAAGTTGTCACTGATTCTGCACGCCATCTGGGACAACTCCACAAACCAATCTGCCTTCTTATCAACAAAGCCGAGCTTTCAGGCGGATGGAACATGAATATGCAATGTCCAATGAGCCACTTATTCCAGTTGGTCGTCTCCGAGCCTCGCTGGGTTGAAATAACTAGCAGGTTTGCCTTGCCGCAGAACTATTGTCGCGATAGCCCCAATTTCTGCAAGCCACTCAGATTTGATTCGTTCCCTGCCAAGGAAAACGCAACTACTGCAGGACTTGACTGTTGCACTTGGTTACCTTATTCGCCTTATCAATCTTTTGTTGCCATCCGTTGGGCTGATTTGACTGAGCCGCCTCATATACTTAATCCATCTATTTCCTGGCCTGGCCGGCCACTGATCCTGATTGCAGATCATCCTCTCTTCCCCACCTCGAGATGAATTCATCCATGTCACCAACATGGCGGCTGTTTTATGCTGCGCTTTGCGTATACACAGCTCCCATTTCCGCTCGTTTTATAGATTATCCCCTTCCAACCGTTGCCTTCGTAGACGGCCGGGCTGTGACGGCACAAGCACCAGTCGTAACCAAACCACGAGAATTCCGCCTCGAGGCGAGATCTGCTGAAAATGCTCCCACCTACACAGTGACATATGCTCCAGACTCTGTGTGTGGCTATCTATCCGGCTCAGTGCAGATCCCGATCACTTGTGAGAACAAGAACATCTGCCTGTGGGAGCTGGATTATTTCAAATTCATCGCATGTGAGCTCAAGGGACAAACTACTGGCATTGCTCGAACAAAGTGTCTGGCAAGAGACGAAGCACTTGATCCAAACTTATGTGAAGATGATTGTGTGAGCAATACTTATAACTTACTCTGGTTGGGCTATCTTTCTTCGTTACCTACGACTGTTGCTAATGATGACTTTCTAGCACCAACGAGACGGAACCCTATTGTCGTACATATGCCTATCCAAGAGGTGTCCGCGATTACAGATGCGCGTCAACACCGGCCACAAGAGTATCAAGCGTCGACTTCACATATGAGGGAGAAAAATATCCCAAGTTCATAATATCCACGCTCGTCGACAAGGATACCCAGATGCAAGCTCCCACCTCGACCTCCAGTTCTCATACGGTGGAAACCGAGCCAGCAGCTACAACTTCAACAGCTGCAAAAACAAGTAAAGACAGTGGTGGCCTTTCCAAAGAGGAGATAGGTGCGATCGTGGCTGTAATAGGTGCCTTTTCAATCGTGGCTATCGGAGCTGGGATCTGGTATTATCGTCGACGCCATTCAAGACAGGCTCAGGGTCCTGCAACACTGATGGAATCTGTTCCTCCTGCCGCTGATAAGCTGAATGCGCCTGTTGTAACTCAACGGCCTGTATCTCGATCAAATGATCTACCCGAAGTTGTGCATGAGCTTCGTGAATAAGTCAACAAGATTGATGGATGACACGGCGTTGGGTGGATGATGGTCATGGTAATGATATTCTTATCCTTTCTAACAATCTACAATGTTATCGTAAAGCACTCTCCTGGAAACTTCTATAAACGGTCTTGGGATCTTTGAGATCAATGTTGGCGTCTTTGATCCTCTCTGATACATTCTCATCTCCCCAAAGCTCTTCAGAACTCATCAAAAGCCACTTACAATATCTTAATATCCTATAGCCCCCTTTCATGGTCAGATATTAGGATAACTTCATTAATGTCTAGGTAAGTTCATATCTAGAATACCTAAGACTCACTCTTGTGTACCTAAGATGGATGGGATGGTCCTCGACTGCTTCCACAAATTCTCCAACCTCCCTCCCGATCTTCAGCTGATAATCTGGGAAGCAGCACTACTTGGCCAGCAGACTAGGAGAAGTCAAGGTCATATGATTCTTATCGGCCTCGGGGGACGGGCAATGGAACTGGATCGGGTGCGTCAAACACGACAGCATCAGCCACGAATAAGATAGTAAAACACGTCTCGAGGTCGTAGTTTTAATTGTGAATGGTAGTTATTTAGTCGTGAGATCCTCTCCTTTTTACTTTCATTGTATTATTGGTATCTTCCCCCATCCAACCCCGCCAGCTCATAAGGGGGCCCATCCAAGAAGCCCAACGGCACAGGGCCTCTCGGCTTCAATGCCGCCAGAGATGTACCGGTCAGTGAGCTCGCACTCTAACTGGCGAACAAAGTCAAGCGAATCACAGATATGGTCGTACCAATAGCTTTCCACCGGTCCGAGATATTCCCAGTTCTTGAACAGTTCGTTGTCGGTGATCTCCAAGAATTTCCTGTCGCTGGCATAGAAAGAATTGATCTTCCAGGAACAGTCTGACTCTTCTTTAAATACTGGAGCTTGACTCTTTCTTTTCAGAGAGCGATCAATGAACCACATGGTATAGTTTGCTTCGACACAAGCATCGAAAAACGCATAGTCAATTCTGTTTCCATTCCCCCACGATCGGTCGTACTCGATTGCGATGTGGCGCACACCTCTACTTGTTGCCAGAGAAGCTTCGTAACCAACGCATCCCCAGTCGACCTTGTCAAAGTCATCGTGCTGTACGATAAAAAGATCTCTTTGAGGGAAAACTGTCACTATTTCAAGAGGAGCACCATCAAAGTAGCCTGACGTGGCCCTTTTGAAAAGTTCTTTCTCACTACAAGTTATCCCGTAGTCGTTACGAGCACGTAGGTTTGATTCTCGTTTTGACTGTTTGAAATGCTTTTCCATGATGCGTCGTGACTCGTGACAAGCGGTCCATAAGCCGCCGTCTATAAGATATGTCGAAATATTCTCGTCGCTGCGATGCTCATCCAAGCTCTCAAAGTACCGGCTCCATGAAGGCGCAGCCAGATCAAGGCTTAACCCGTTCCAAGAGTTGATACGATGGCTTCCGGTCTTATATTGTCCGAAGATATGTACTCCTGGACGGTCATCCCGGATGGCAAGGGCCCAAATTCGATCTCGAAGCTCTCTAGGAAGCTCTGTAAATCTCTTGAAAGTAGTCATAGTTACTCAAAGACTTCGATCGAGATGGAGAGATAATTTGAAAACGAGGTAACGATGATGATTTTGAAAATCGATATGGAGTCCCCAGCATGTCTCGACTTTTGGCGTTGAGAATAAATGATCAGGAGAAATAAAGAGATGAGTTTGGGGTACCAGAAGATACAGGAGGACATATATTTATACCTTGGCCCTTTTATACTTTTCGGCGTGACTCGTCACTCTCTTGACGTGGAATACTATTTGACTTGGAGTTTAGCCAGAATGCTGCCTGTACCCGATAATGTGATGCAGCCAGTCAATACCTCCGTCAGATGCGAGTCACTCCGTACGGTGTAGATTGACGTGGACAAAGCTTAATCTCGAATTTCATTGCTAGGTTTTCCCGGTGCAAATGCTAAAATAATATGTGGTGACGAGCATCCCACAGGAGCATGGCCGGATGCAATTTGGTGCTTTTGCATTACTCCCGCATCTCCAGTGCAACTTTACTGGCTGAAGTGAATACAAGCCTCTGACTCCCTACAAGATGCATGCCACAGTCGTGGAAGAGGTAAATCCGTTTCGAAATAAAGTACCAGTAATAGTCCAGGAAGCCCTAATCTCATCGCCATGTCAATTCATCTCGAAGTCTCTCGCTTTAGTGCAACAACAAGGCTTGCAGAATGGCAGAATCTTCAGGGGAGAGTTCATTCAGGGGCTAGCTGAGCTTTGTCCTGTGTTTTTCCAGCTCCGCGGCGCTGGTGTAAGACTTCTCACACAACTCGCAAAAGTGAGTGTTGTTGTTGACGGCTTCATTTCGCTGCTTCTTCCTGTTTTTGTATCTCCGAGCGTTGATCCTGGTTCGCTTGGCGGTGAACTCAGGAGTAGGATTCGCACGCTGGCGGATATTGTCCGCTCTTTTCCATGCCTGGAGGATCTCGTTCTTGCGGATTCGCCTTTGCTCAATAACAGCAATAAGTTCCTCGGCCGCAAGTTCCAAACCAAGGACAGACTCCAGGAGTGCACTGCTAGCTAAGCCGAATGAAGTCTTTTGAACCATTCGTGCCATCACGGTCCTGATAAAAGCATTTCATTCCACCCGACAGCACCCAAAAAGCGACCAGACAATTTACATGGGAACATCTTACTGAGTAGGTACTTGGGCAGTTGCGATGATGGCTTAGCCGACTGCCGAGTACAAGACGACCCAGGTCAGCTCTTTCCTCAAAGAAGGAACATGGACATGACCATAACCGACGGCACATCAGCCTCGGAATTTCTTCATCTTTGTATATAGTTTCTTTGGGCATATAAGACTTTCAGCCCTGAACATTAATAAAGAACACATATCATCACATATAAGAGTCATACCCGACTCCCTCAGCATGTCTGCTCGAAGAGATCCTATTGCCAGTTAGCATGTGGGACTCAATCCAACAAACGATTGACTTACGTCGATGTTGGAGGGGCCCTCCTCCTTTTCAGCCAGCTTCTATTCTTGCTGTCAGTAAAGATATGGAGTTGATGGACGTTAGCTTACCTTCCCATCGGTGTTCCAGCGTTGAGATGTCATAATCGTCAGACGAGTTCTCTATTCTGATCTGCTTGTTGTAACTTACAGCAGCGGCTTTCGTGTCATTCTGTAGGCAATGTCAGTGACTGCACTGGTATGATATGGGAAATGATACACGTACCTTCCGCCATTCTTCGAGGACCTGTCAAACGTTAGCAATTGAGAACATGGACTGGTGTAGTGACTTAGTCGTGGCGTCAATTGGAACTTACGTCGGCTTGGGCCCTGAGGTCCCGGACTTTTTCCTGGTTTGTCTACACACCGTAGTCAGTATAGACAGTAACCACCTTGCAAATTATCTGGTATACCTTTGCCCTAGCCAAGAGGAACTATAACTCGTTAGTCTGTTTGATACTGAAATAACGTTGGGTTTGTACTTACTTCCTTCTTTTGGAAGGCGTACTGTGTGTGACGCATTGTTAGTCCATCGTTTGAGTAGCACGAGACGAATACGCACAGCGGATGTCCCACGGAGCTAGGCAAGTGAGTTAGTGATTGTTGATGCAGAGTTCAACGTAGTTATTAGAGTAGGAATAAATTGACATTTTCGGATGGCTAGGAAGGTATGTTAGTAACATTGTCTATCAAGATAATCCCCTGGAATGACTTACACGAGGAACCCCGTAGAGGGGGGGGGGGGGGGGGGAGGTATTAAAAACACCGTCAGAACAGGAACAGTATGCAGCAGAGCGGACTTAGACATACTGATACGGCCGCGGGGGCCGATTTGGTGGACGATGAGGACTAGGCATTCTCCTGCGTTGTGCCTGTGATGTTTGGGTAGGCCTGTCGCCTGTTCGGATGCTGTGGCCGATGCCATGAACGTACGCCGTTGATTAACCGAGATCGTGACACCAAGCCAAGGGCAAGCTCTCAGTAACGGTACACATCGGAAACTGTCATCAGTCTTGTGGTAGCGGCCAGATCGGAAAAGGGTATCGCGGTGTTTTGATTCTGGGTGAGAGCGGGGAACTGAGGATAGCGAGGCAACAGGAGACATGCTGCAGCACCACGAGTGGTGGGTGGACACAGTTGATGATCGTGAATGTCCATACGCTGTTGAGTTTCAACTCGAGGCATAACAAAATGCTCTCAAGTAGTCGGACCATGAGGTATGTAAGGATGTTATTGTCATTCGTGAGAGAATTGTGACTTGCTCTGGGTGGGGGGCTGTTGCTTTAACATGGCAACACAGTGTGAACTCTTACTTTGGACGGGCATGTGCTGTCGAAAAGCCATTCATCAGTAATGTCTGTTTGTTGTTTGGCACTGTATGCCACGACTGTAGCAGGAGCGAAAGCACCCGAAACCGCTGGCAATCGCGACCCAAGCAAATCAGCCCGAAGTACTGAGCTTCCGTCAACACGAGATTCACATATTCACAAAGATTAGACTATAAGATCAGAAAGCCCAAGCTTATTTGACTTGGAGTTTAGCTAGAATGCTACCTTTACCCGATGATGTGCTGCAGCCAGTAAATACCTCCAGGGTCTCGTAACCTTAAACATCAACGCACGATCATGGTTACACATGTATCTAGCTTTGCTTTGCTGTGTATCTTTATCTGACCTGAGATCTATAACGGTAATATAATAAGAAAAGATACCATGTCCCATTTAATAAACCTTATTTTACACTTCAAGACAACGCACAAAATGATTCAACTATAAGAATCTCTAGATTTCCGCGAAGCAAGCCTCTATTTCTTCTCACTCTACCAACTTTGCTGATAAACATCGATATTTTAATCTCCCCGCTTCCAATGACCCTTGACTGCTTCCACAAATTCTCCAAACTCCCTCCCGATCTTCGGCTGATGATCTGGGAGGCAGCCCTCCGACCTTCGCACAACGACGAGAATGAGATAGCCAGTGCAATGCACTACTTTTCCGTCCAAGGGCCCGACCAACCGGCACATTACAACCACCTCCCTACTTGCAAAACAGTATGCCTCTCACCTCGGTATATCGAAGAACATGAAATTGTCGGACGGGACTCTTCATACCTCTGGGATCATGGGATGTGGGGGGCGTGTGTTGAATCTAGGAGGGTCATCGGCAAACGGTTCCCCAAAAGGAAGTGGAGGCAATTTGCAAGTAGTATCTGTAAGGAACAAGAATGGAGCATCCATGCGCCTTTTTATTCCCTCAAGACAAACAATGATTGGAGGAAGAGAGACAGGGAGAAGGAGAACAAGACTAAGGAGGATGAGGGCGAAGATGAGGGCGATAGTGAAGACGAGAAACCCAATCAGGATTGGTACCGAGATCTCAGTGTCGTCGTCACCTATGAGGGTTTTAGTGCTGCGACCCAGCCGGCGAGAGACCTCTTTATCTTCCAAGACAAACGACGGACCGAAATCAGTCCTGCCGATACCTACCTCCATCCAGTCTATCGAAGCAGGTTGATTCATGATGCATCGTCTTTCTTCCGAGATGTCGCCGTGTCACCAACAAGGGAAGGCTTTCCGCTAGTTGCAAACGTAGGGTTCTTCTACAACACCATGTGGACTGAAGGTATCCGTCGAGGGCAATATCCTCCTGCTAATTTGAGATTCGAAATGTTCAGGGCTACTCTACGCGGCCAGTTCCTGATGTTCCTTTGGCTATGCTCCGAAGAAATGCTCAAGACAAAGCTCTGGCTCATCGATGATGCCTACGGACCATGTCCTACATGCCAAACCCAACAACAAGCAGAGAAACCCCGGCAAGTCTTTTACAGCTACAACCAGGAGTTTGTTGAGGTAGACACCCTGATTTTCAACACTCGAGAGTACATCCTCGCCACTGCCTGGGGGTTTATTTATTACACCTCCAAGAGCACTTTTGTGCGGGAGATGCTTAGGCCTTTTAACATCTGGGATCATGTTGGTGTTCTTGCCCCGAAGAACAGGGTTCGCTCGTACGGAACTTGAATTGTGGGAGATTTGGCTTTATCCGAAGTCACCAAAGACACGTTCTGCAACGTGAAAAGGATCTGAGCTGCTATATACAGTTAAATTGATCATGTTGAATGTCTTCTTTTAGATTTTGCCTTGCTACAGCCTTCAAACACACCCTTACTTAAACTTTAGGGTCTAAGGTAAGGCCAAATTAAGGTATATAAAGGTTTACCAATATTGATAAAGTCGGTGAAAGGTTAACCCAGATTCGCGTTCTATACTCACTCTCATGACTACCTTAGATTAGGTACTTTATGATCATCTTAGGTAATTATATGATCACCTTCCTTAGGTAATTATATGATAATCTTGTATAATCTTATGATCATGTCCCCATGACAATTTGTCGGCATCGATTGCAAAGGAGTTCTTCGCACTCGGGACACTCAAGGATAAACCTCCGAAAGTCGGAATGGCATCCGTTACATGTGTGATCGCCTCGTTGTCGACCCCAACGTGGAGGATGACGGCATCCTTGGTTATTATCCCACTGACGCATCAAGGTTGCCAGGCGTTCCTGTCCAGCAGCTCTGCGTTCTTCGATCCGCTGCCGCCGTCTGAGGGCAGCACGCGCCGGGACAGCAACCGGGGGAGCAGCATGCTCGATAAGTCGATCCTCATCCTATTGAGGGCATTCACACGTCTTCCATCTGGCGCCACAGCGATAGCAGAACTGATGACCACAGGTACAAGCTATGAAAAGCGTCAGCAAATAGGCCAAGGACTTTGGAGAGATGAGGAGCTTACTCATATGGAAACATCCATGACCCAACTCAATGAGATGCCCGCACCGATCGCATCGCCTCCACCCCTCTCCTTCACCGAGACGAAGAACTTCCTGAGCGGCATTATCCTCCGCACAAACGCCCTCATGTCGCTGATTCTTGCAGCTAACACAGGTCTCTTTCTCGTAATCGGGGCAGCGACCAACTCCCGTCCCGGCTTCGATAGACTGTGGTGGGATGAACGCCGCACATGCGGGATCACTACAGTATGTGCGATTCTCTGTCCCGAACTCTATAGCCTTGTCCTCGACCTTTTTGAGAAGCTCCTCGGGGAGAAGCGGGTTGTTTGTGAGGTCGATAGGCTCTTGGCAGCATCTGGGCGGGAAAACGGCCTCGTTGCTGATGGCAGTTTGGATGAGGTTGATGAGGCAGTCGCGGCAAAAACTGTGAGAGCAAGGGGCATCTGTGACGTCTTCGGATGCCTCATCGCCGCAGAAGATGCACTCCTTTGCCTCAGCTGGGGCTGGGTCGGGAGTGTCGGCCGGCGGGTTGCTAATTTCCTCGGTCGTGCCGTCGTTGGCCTCAGCGCTGGCCTCCTCCTCCTCCTCGCTGTCGGAAGCATTTTCGGGGGTCTCTGGTCGAGAATCGCGTCCCAGCCGTTCGGCGAGGCGCCGATCTTGAGCCGCGGTTTCTTCCTGTCGGAGTATTTCACGGATGACTGCTGCATCTGCCTCGCTCATCTCAGCTAGAACCTCTTCCATGATGATATTTAGGTAAAGGTTAGGGAGGAGAGGAAGGAAGTTGTGAAGAAAGGAGGAGGAAAAGATAAGATGCAAGTGATCAACCAACAAAATAGGCTTGGCTGTTGACGATGATTCACAGAGCTGTGTGGCAGCTGTCTACTAGTGACTGGACCTTTTAGGAGACCTATTACTATCCTAACCAAAACATAACCTAAGCTACCTACCTTACCTTAGGGTTATTCGCATCGCCTCTACATACTCGGGATACTGGACAGACCCAGAAATACAGGATATATAAATATTCTCTTTACCTTACAGATATATAGGTAAAAATAAGAAAACTTAGGTAAGTCTTTTAATCTCTTACCTCGGACCCTAAACTACAACAAGGAAATCATACAAGATTCTATCAAAAGTGCGTTATCAAATATTCTGGATGTTACCCACGACGAGCCTCAGGATTAGCAGTTTGAGAGAATAATGGGATTGAGGGTTTGGCTAGATGTAATACGTCTTGAGACAAAATCCGGTCTAGACAAAAGAATTGCTTAGATGCACTAAGCTCAGCAACATTTCATCTACAGACTACAACTTAACCCGTGGTTTCGAGTACAGGACCAAGCTTTCCATAGTCCCCAAATTTTATCCCTTCCTCAAAACATCACCCTGACTTGTTCTGGTTATCCTTATCTGATCTGAGATCGACCAAGATGACACAACTCCTGACTTCGTCCCAAACGCGCACGACATCATGACCACAGTATCACCCTTGTGGCTGAAAACTTGCCTTTCCACGGAGCCTTGGTGGCTGTAGCATCACCGCACCGTAGACAAGATGTCTCCAACAACATCTTCAATCAACTTTCGGCACTCCCTGGCGCCGCGTTTCCTCACATCTGCTGCAAACTGAGTAGTTACAATCCACACAAATCCATGCGGAAGCAGGCAGGCAGGCCCCACAATCAAAACACACACCAGGTCGTTTCTCAAGTCTCATACTCCAGTGCTTGCACGGGTTGCGAAGGCTATTGAGGCCAGTAGCATTAGACTGGTTATGCGGGCGTGGAGCCCGGGCTGGGGACGGACGATGCTGAGAACGAAGTCTTAGAATAGTTCTATGGACGCCAGGGCTGGCATCTTCTTCGTCCTGTCGCTTTTTCCACCAGGAACACTTGCAATCGCCTCGGTTTTGGTTGCAGCGATAACAGCAGTGAGGGCAAACTGAAGAAAGCAATGTTAGCTGGGTGTGAACAGTGAAGTGCAGGGGCTGGGATGTAACGTACAAGCATCGTCGTCGATGGCTCGATGACAGAGGCGGCACTTCTTCTCGTTCTTCTCGGAAGAAGTCTCGACCTTGGGAGTATTACTGGGTGCAAATATCTTCTCTCCAGAAGGAACCATTTTTGCCCGGCCTGAAGTGGCTTGCGTTTTCTCCCATAGCTTCCGAGATGGGGAGGGCACAGAGGCGACCTTTGGATCATCAATAGATGGATCAGCCGCCTTGGGTTGGTCGCCAAATTTCTTCAAGAAGAATCCGCGCAGGATCCCCTCATCAAAGATTGAAGAGTTTACATCGACAGGCACAAGATTTCCGCAACAAGCAGGAGGGAATGGAGCCAGGTCCTGAATAGACAACTTGACAAGCTCATAGAGGCAATCAGAACAATACTGATGAGTGCAGGCGCATTTGATCACGGCACCAGCGCTGTCATTGCCGCACTTGAAGCACTTGGGAGCATTGTCATCTTCATGGACCCGCTTTGCTGAGGTCGCATTGTCTCCCTTGATTGAGGGGGAAGTCGAAAGTCCCGCGAATGGGACGAAGGGAACATAAAAAGTAGCAGCAGCAGAAGAGGAGGAGGAGGAAGAAGTCCCGGTAGCGCTGGGCTTCAATCGCGTCTGCAGCCCCCCACCGACGGCGGTTGCTGAGGTTGGGCGGGAAGACAAGTTCTCGGCTTCAGCAGCAAGGTCAAGGCTGACATTATCACCTCCCGTGCCCTCAATCTCCTCGGCGACAGGGCTTCGAGGGGCAGAAATACCGTCAGTGGTCCCCGAAGTGGGCTCAGTGGAAGCATGGAGAGTGGTAGAAGCGAGTCCAGATGAACGAATGGGAATGAGCGCGAGAATGGAGGCATCATGGCATCCCTGATCGTTCCGCCCACAATTGACACATCTCTGATATAGGCCTCCACCGACAGTGATGCAGTCGTCAAAGGCGTCGTGGTATCTACCGCAGGATTGGCATCGCTGAGGATTTGCTGTAACTTGGAGTATATAAGAGAGCGATTTGACTCCCTCGGGGCTGGCTTCAGTAGCAGGATCAGCGTCGACCTCACCTCTGCTGGTATCTTCAATTCGCCCAGAGACAGAGCTTGGGGGGGTAAAAAAGACGTCATCATTCTCTGAATCAGGCCCGGGGGAGGGGGGAGGGGTCTCGTCGAAAGTAATGAGGTCTTCTTCATCATCTTCACCACGGCGGAAGACAGGGTCGACTGACGACTTGATGGCGACTGGCTTTTTGAGTGTAGTCTCAGCCTCAGAGGTCCCCAGGTCTTTGATGGTGGCCTCAAGTGCTTCCTCTTGAGAAGAGGTTGACTGACTGGCATCATGAGCCTGAGCCTCCGAGATATGGCCAGCAGTCGTCTCGCGAATCCAAGACATGGCACTAGATGTGATCTTTGATAGCTTTTCTTTCTTCAATTCCTGCATCCTCGCAGCCATTCCAGACTTTGGAGGGGCTCCAGCGCCGTGATCGGAGTAGATGTCAGGCTCAAGTTCGTCTTGAAGAAGTGTTAGTCAGGGACCGTTATGTCAAGAGGGAAACACCCATTACCTTGGAGAGCAGCATCAACGTGACGAAACCCAGCTTCAGAAGCAATGGCTGAAGAGGGGGTAGGAGTAGCAGCCACATCTCCACCAGAAGAAGTGCAACAAGACGCAGCAATACCAGCATCGGAGGTGTTCGAAGGAGGTGCCTAGTCAGTCATTTCGAAATCCTCCAGCCGGTCTGGGTCCTCTGCATAAGAGATGTCTGAAGTCTGAGGTTAGCTAGGTGATGACCCTGAAGCTTTCGGGTTGTTTGTTTACCTTGGGAGAAAGTAAGAGGCGGGTGGAAAGGCCTCCTATGCTTCAGACTATCGGCGATCCCTTTTTCGTTCAAGGTCACAACACCTGAAGCGACAGCTTCGAGATGGGCACGGATGAGGATCAGTTTTACGATGAGCTCTGGCTTCTTGACATCTTCTCCAGGGTTAGCATTCTCCCACTCAACGAGATAGTCAAGCTGCAGTTGGGCGATAGGCCGCATGTCTTCCCGCTTGGGAGCCATGATCGCGGCAGCAAGGAAAATGGCAGGAAGCGAGGCGAGGAAAGGAAAGGAAAGGATTGACGGTCTTCAGAAAGACCGTCAAGGTGATGGTGTGAGATGTGAGTATGATGGTAGGGGAGGGTTGGGGTGTGAACAGTGATGGTGAGAAGGGATGGTGATGGAGGAGATGAGAAAAGATGTGGAGTGGGATAGAAGGCTAGACCGTTGTCGGGGAGATTTAAGTAGAGATAAGATGCGGATGAATTAGGGCATCGCAGCCTCAGGTTCAGTGACGACAGGAGGCAGGAGTCTGGGCAGCCACGCCTCTGGGGGCCCTCCAGGGGGAAACTAGGACCCTAGGACTGGGGATGGCGCTGTCGGCGAGGCACTCAGTTCGAATCCACTCGGATGCATGAGGATGGATAGGTTTTGGTGTGTTTATTGCTGTAGAGAGGTTTATAGATGTGATAGACCATGTAGTAGGATGTTAGGTGATTATAGAATAGTAGATAGAAGGGGGTAGGTCGGCAGAGGCGCGGATGATAGGCCATGCTCCGGGCTGACATGTTCCGCTATGCCTGTTACTATCACAAAAGAATGTACAATAAAGTAGATATATTATACAAATGCCTGGAGTATTCATCCATGAAAGGATAGGTGCCTATTCGTATTCCTTCACCTTGCATTGCTTGCTTTTGAGACAAACTACCCCTTACAAAGAAACCCATGAAACTCTTCTCCAAAACAAACATCCACCCATCAATCATCCAAAGCATGCGACCGTCATCACAAAGACATCCAGTTCACCCGTACTAAGTAGTATACACATGATCAAGTCAAGTAAGGTATGCCCCATCCCCACATCATTTGTTGCTTTTCCTTACGCTTTTCCTTACGCCTTTTCCGATCCAGTTACCCATCACCTCAAGTCATCATCGTCTTCAACGCCATTCCCAACGTCAAAACAGAATGATCCTCGCCCTGCACCCCCGGTGGCTTCTTATCCAAGCCCATAAGCCCATACACAGCCAGCTGCGCCGACCGCACCGAATACTCCATCGTAAACGTCACTTCACGCTCAATCTCGACAAACTGTCCCATCAGACCCAAGTTCTTGCTTCCTTCGGGGATTACGTCTGGTCTGTCGCCTTTCTTACACGTGAGGAATGGGCTACCGATTAAGGGCATTAGGCAGGGGATCGTGATGGAGTGCTCGAGGGTTGGGTGGATGGGGAAGGCCATTAGGTGAAGTAGTTCGGTGAGGATCTCGGAGCCGGTGCACTCGAGCATGGACTTTTTGACATATCGACCATGCTGATCGGGGAAGAGACCGTAACCCCAGAAGACAAAGACGTCGTCGGGTTGGTCTTTGACATACGGTTGTTGAGGGATCGTGAGGGACAGCATCCAAGGACAGTCGCGGAATGTTATCAGGGGCACAGCTCCAGTGAGTGTGCCAGTCCAGGTACGCAAGTGCTCAAAAAATGATGGCTCACGAAGGGTAACAGTGAAAGATAGCCAAGTTGACTTTGAAGGTCGATCGAAAAACGCCTCCGGGTTGCCAAATGTGCTTGGGCGCTCGAGCGCAAGTCTATCCCAGAAGGTCCACGAGGGATCGAGCTCGTGTGGCGCTGAATCACGAAGCTCCATCGTCGGCGGAGGCTGGCTATTCGTTCCGTAACCCATACCAGATGTGAGTGAGCCTAGCGTGAGGAGGACAATGTCATCTTCTCCCAGTGGCAGAAGTACATGCTTGCTGTCCTGATATGTCTTAAGGGTAGTAACTCGGAAGTCGGAACCCTCATCCTCAATCTCCAGACCACTAACTTGAATGCCTACACAGGTCAGTCAATACCCCTTCGAACGAATACCCTGCCGAACTTACCATGCCGAAACTCAACCTCCATCGCCTTCAAATATTGTGTCAAAGGCTTAATGATGGCTTCAAAGTCTTCCTCAGGTGCCTGTTCAACACCAGATAGCGTCCCCATGTTGGGGAACTCATGGAGCATACGGTGCAGACATCGCCGGAACTCGACAGCACTACACCAAGGATGAAATCGATTGAGCGATGACCACAAATCCCAAAAGTTCGTCTCGAAAAAGTCCGGTTCGAATAGAGCCTGGATCTCAAGTCCTTCCAACTCTTCCTCCGTTTCAAGAACCACTCTCATCAAGTCGCATTGGTTCTTAACACTCAAGCCCATTGTACTCACATCCACAGCTTCGGGCTTCTCATCCCCATGGTCATCAAAGACCTGCCTGACCAATCTGGTTCCCGATGCGCCCAGCTTCCTCCTCGCTTGGTTGAACCGGTTCAATTTGGCGGCCAATGTTTCGCCTTCAATGTCCGACGGCACTTTCTCCAGCATGGCATATAAACAATGATATGTGAGGCTCATCTTCCGAATTGCCGAAACCCGGTACCCTGTATCCCATGACGGCTTCGAGAATGTTGCCATTGATCCACCCGCCTTCGCAGACGCCTCGAGAATGTGGATGTGATCGCCAGGGACATGGGCATCTTCGATCAGAAAGACAGCGGCGGCAAGAGACGCAATACCGCCGCCGACGAGCCACACATGAGGGCTCTTTGCGTCGGCGCCATTGGTACTCTCGGGGCTGTTGCTGAGACTAATTACGCCGTGATTCGCATCAGGCGCTTGTTTGGAGTCATCGTGTTGGCCATCCATCCCCAATTTGTGCGGCAGTGATTTGTCGTCCGATCTTTCTTACTCTAGACCAGGAGAGGTATGATCGCTGCAAGCGAAAAATAGACGAAGGATCCTTGAAGCCTGCTTAGCGACGCAGATTGGAACGCATATAATTGGTAAGAGCGTTTGCTTTTTATCTTTCGACAACGATAACAGTAGTTTTAGCTTTACTAGCTTGGAAAAACAAGCAATTGAGTATCTGGGGAGAGAAGATCATGAGAGAACGACGAAAATTTAACCGGCCTCCCTGGCCTCAGCACGAACCCATCCACGGCCCGGTCCATCCATTACAAGACACACATATATGATGACTTATCACGCATATTGATTCGGTTCCAGCCTCCTCCAACAAGATTGTTAGAGTTTTTTTCTCAGCCTCAGGTCTGAGCAAATGAAAAGTGCTGGGTGAGTATCGTATGATGTTTGGTTGGCGTGATACCGGGTGGACCGGACAGCCATCGGAAGCGGGCCGCTGATTGTTACGGAGGGTCAGGGCTCAAGCTCCGGGAGCTATCGGTGCGACAATCATTGTTTGATGCCTTTGAAGAGTCTCTATATGTGGTGAGCTATTGTACATGATGCCTTGAGATGTCTTGTACGTCAATTGGCGACCAATTCCAGCTTTGAGCAAATTGTCAAGGTTTGTTGACGTCTCAACAGTTACGCAAAGATCATACCACAAAAGCCCAACCTTCTCGGTCTCGACCCTCCGTGGGTACCGTAGCGCGACGGGACTCAAAGTCAAGAAATGGCTATTATTAGTCACCAAGACACTGACCGATAGATACTATCTCTAAAATATGCTTGTTTTATGGGTGACTTAAGCCTCAATTGAGCTGAAGGGATAAGGCCTATCCATCAATTCCAAACAAGACTGCTCTCACTCAGCTTGTACAAAGATACCCTAAACCGATGACATTCGGGTTACGACTCACCATAATCTACCGTGTACTTGTTCAATTATTCAATGTTCAACCTGGATGAACTGCTCACGGAAAAAATACACAGCAGTAAAGATAAGTCCTGCAATCAAATGATATGATACTCCATATTCCGGACTTCTGGGTCTACGGCCCCGCAAAGAGCTCCCGAAGGGTGGACCTCCAACGGCTGGGTCAGGGTTTAACCACAGCAAGGGTTTCTCTTTGAGAGACGATTCTTGCATCATAAACAACATGGGAGAATGCTTGACTTGAGTTTGCGAAGCAATGACACCGACCTTTGTACATCATTGTGTCGTGGTTTGCGCTGATCCGGGTTGCAGCCGATGCACTGAGCCGTGAATTACCGGCGTCAATTGTCAAAGTCGAATGGTTATTGACGTATTGCAACCTGGAGCGTTTCATGTTTGTTCGGGAGGAAGCAGGTAATTATGTTTATGACGGGGTTGTCGATGAGAATGAGTTCATTTTGAAAAGAGATCAACTAGCATGTTGATCTTACGTATAGGCGAGCTCGGTCGGAGGATGCCAGCGGCTCGCTTGGGTAATTGACCTTGGTGACATTCAGGCTTGAAGCTCCAGATCATGAGACTTATCAAGCAGGTTTCTTCCGAGTTGAAGAACTTGTGCTTCCTATATGGTCCTAGCCTTCGATAACGGCTAAAATTGTGAATAGTCAAGATTATGCAGGTTCAAAAGAAGATGCATACAGAAGATCAAATGGCTCGCTTCATGTACCCAAACAAGGGACCAACACTTCTCGGCATTTTGGGTCCCAGAGTCATGGCGCATCAGTAGCCGATTGCGGCTCAACACCAGTCCCGTCAACTTCACCACCAGAAGCTAACATCCGCATATCCGTTCAAAAGCCTCAAGAGCCTTGGCCTACGACGTCAAATCTTATCGATCTGACTCTTGAGCATAGCTCAATCGACTAGAAGCCGAGATGGCAGGTTTTCCGCGCCTCAACCCCCACCAACGTCCTACTAGCGCGGAGAATTTTGCTTGTGAAGCCTCAATGGTGATGGTGGCACGAAGGTGCTGATTGATAAGGAGTGGATCAAAGCGCCAAGACGATGAAGAAGGGTGGGGCTTTTTACGTACAACGAGGACCCTTCGCGGATGAGACCGGCGACTTTTTGCGATGATATCGTGAGAGCTTCATTCAGGGCTCAATGAGGTTGTACAATTGTAACACGCACGCATTATGGTGAAAAGTTGACTGTGGCATCCGAACCAATTGACAGGAAGTCAACCCACAAGAAATGCTACGTCTTGTTAGGTCTCACCTCCAGATGGGGATTGACAGCAAGACATTGACATTTTCGGTTGGCCTCGAAAGTGGATGATCAGGGGTAGAGAAAGGGTCTAGCATTGGATCCCTCCACTTTCCTCCCGATGCGTTTACGTTTACGATTGTTCGAATCACGCGGTCAATTCAGAGTTGAAATATCAAAGCTGCGCCTCGGCTGTTGGCATCAAAAACTATGAGAGCTGAAACTGGGACGCGTAAAATGCCAAATTACTTGGTTGCAACTATTATCTTTAATTACTGTCATGTCTGGTGACGACAATCTTGGTGTTTTAGTGGTATTTGCGTATTCGGCTTTTACGATTACGAGACTACGGTAGGTCGGGGAGATAAGATTAAGAGCTGGACCAGTCTGGTACGGAGTACAGTAGCTTGGGTGAAGTAGGAACTTGGAAGCTGGGCTTGTTTGATCAATTGCAGTAAAGGTTGCAATTGCTTAAGTTGTATTCAGTCTTTAACAAAAAGGACATTCTCAGGCAGTTGGTGGAGGAATATCTCGGCCTGTGCTGAGAACAATATCTTGAGCTGCTGTATTCTTCCTCAGTCAAGCGTATTCCCGTCGCATTATGATCGCCCTTGAAAGGAGTCAGTGTCAGTCAAGGTGTTCCCTGTAACCCACGCGGTCGAAACGCCACACCAGTCCTTTAGGAGTATCTACAAGCCACTAACAGCGGCCCTGCAGCGGTGCATCGAGCCAAGATGGTAGTACTCACGACCCCCAGCACGGAATCTTGCAGCTTTGTGGTAATGTACCGCCATGACACAAAGTATCCGATTGGACTGCTCGTTGCATTGACAATTCAATTGGCCTGTCAGACACAGCATCCAAGCATCGGTGATGGCATTTTTTATGATTTTTTTTCTCTTGGTCCTCCTGGGAAACGTAAACCATAAACATGTAATTTCAGCGACGACGCCGCTATTTTACCTTGAAAAACAGCCCGATCAAGGGCCTTCTCCACACTGTCTTAGTTTCCTCGGCTTTACTGCAACGGTATTAATTTTTTGAAGATAACCCAAGTCAAGTAGGTTACCTCAGTTAGTTCAATTGGTAGGCGTCTCCAGGCCCGACCGACTCTTTGAAGGCATCCCATCCCTCCACTTTCTTCCGGTCTCCATCATTTCCCGCTTCTTGCTTGTCCTTGAACATCCCAACCCAACCAAGCCAACAACGCTTGCTCATCTCTCATTTATCCCTCCACACCCTCTTGACCCCCTTTTACTTCTTTTTCTCTTTCTCTTTTTTCTCACTACCTCCTCAGTCGTACTCGCTTCTTCTCACATCAGAGATATTCTTCTCTGTTGCATTGTCGAGTTGGTGGTCGTCGCCTTCTGTGCGTTCTTATTCGTCCCTTTTTTTTCTTGTGGCTGCTCCAGCTTTGGTCAGCTCAGCTCGGCCTCAACGCCTTGCCCCTCCACCTCCCACCGCCCTCCGCCTCGATACTTTGAAGCAATAGGACTATCAATTGGAGACGTAAGTAATGCATTGTATCTGCCTAAGCCTCAGCCATACTCGTCACCTGCTTGATCCTGGCAACCATTCCTTTGTTCTGCGGCCTTCAATGGCTTCTTGAAATACCCGTCCTTCCACCAGGTCATTTCTTCTTCCCGGGACTTACACCTGCGCTTAGGCAAAAATCAATGTGGTGAACGACATCGACGAATAACCTCCAATCCTCGAACCGAACCCGATAATATGGCTTCGATTCTTCTGCCAAAGCGCTTTCGCGGCGAGGCTCCCGTCAGCGAGAAAACCACACCGTCATGGTTTTCCAAGCGCCTCACTCCCATCGCCGGATGCCTATCTCGCATCGCATGCTCCCACCCGATCCACACCGTTGTCCTCGTCGCCGTCCTTGCGAGCACCTCATACATCGGGCTTCTTCAAGAGAGCCTCTTCAACACTGATGTTGAGGGCGTTGCAGGCAAGGCCGATTGGTCGTCCCTAGTCGAAGGCAGCAGAGTTCTACGCGCAGGACCTGAGACCGCCTGGAGCTGGAAGGCTATCGAGCAGAACTCTGTTGTCACCGCTGGCGCAGATGCCGACCACCTTGCCCTCCTGACTCTTGTCTTCCCCGACAGCCTGTCCGCCGAATCGTCCAGCACTGCTCCTCGCTCTCAACACGTGCCTATCCCTCAGAACCTGTCTATTACGTCTCTTCCCTCTACCGAGAACCCCTTCACCGCCTACTCTCAGGACAGCATTCTCGCCTACGCTCTTCCTTATGCTGAGGGCCCCGACTTCCTCTCTGCCACTCAAGAGATCCCCAACGAGGATGCCGTCGAGATTGAGACTACACACGGACGCGAGAAGAAGACATGGATCATGAAGGCTGCGAAGGTCAACACCCAAAACAGTGTTTTCCAATGGGTTAGCAATGCTTGGACCGAGTTCCTTGATCTTCTAAAGAACGCTGAGACTCTCGATATCGTCATCATGCTTCTGGGTTACATTGCGATGCACCTCACATTTGTTTCCCTGTTCCTCTCCATGCGCAAGATGGGTTCCAAGTTCTGGCTCGGTGTCTGCACTATCTTCTCGTCTGTATTTGCCTTCCTCTTTGGTCTTGTAGTCACCACCAAGCTGGGCGTTCCCATCAGCGTCATTCTCCTGTCTGAGGGTCTTCCCTTCTTGGTTGTCACCATTGGCTTCGAGAAGAACATTGTTCTGACCCGCGCTGTCATGTCTCATGCCATTGAGCACCGACGCATTCAGATTCAGAACTCCAAGTCTGGCAAGCGATCTCCTGAGCGCTCCATGCAGAACATCATTCAGTATGCTGTTCAAGCCGCCATCAAGGATAAGGGTTTCGAGATCATCCGCGACTACGCTATTGAGATTGTCATTCTCGTCATTGGCGCTGCTTCTGGTGTTCAGGGTGGTCTTCAGCACTTCTGCTTCTTGGCTGCCTGGACTCTCTTCTTCGACTTCATCCTCCTCTTCACCTTCTACACTGCCATTCTCAGCATCAAGCTCGAGATTAACCGTATCAAGCGCCACGTTGATATGCAGAAGGCTCTGGAAGATGATGGTGTCAGCCGCCGAGTTGCCGAGAACGTTGCCAAGGGCGATGATGACTTGACCAGTGCTAAGGGCGACACTCCTCTGCTTGGTCGCAAGAGCAGCAGCATCCCCAAGTTCAAGGTCCTGATGATCCTGGGTTTCATCTTTGTCAACATTGTCAACATCTGCTCGATTCCGTTCCGAAACCCCAGTTCTATAACCACTCTCCGAACTTGGGCCAGCAGTCTTGGCGGTGTTGTCTCTCCTCTCTCCGTTGATCCCTTCAAGGTTGCCTCTAACGGTCTGGATGCTATCCTGGCTACTGCCAAGTCCAGCAACCGACCTACTCTGGTTACTGTCCTCACTCCCATCAAGTATGAGCTCGAGTATCCCTCAATCCACTACGGCCTGGGTTCCGCTGGCAACAGCGCCGCCTACAGCGATGCCTTCCACCATCACTTCCAGGGTTACGGCGTTGGTGGCCGCATGGTTGGCGGTATTCTCAAGTCTCTCGAGGACCCTGTTCTCTCCAAGTGGATCGTCATTGCCCTTGCTCTCAGCGTGGCTCTTAACGGCTACCTCTTCAACGTCGCCCGCTGGGGAATCAAGGACCCCAATGTCCCCGAGCACAGCATCGACCGAAACGAGCTTGCCCGCGCGCAGCAGTTCAACGACACCGGCTCCGCTACTCTTCCCCTCGGCGAATACGTTCCTCCTACACCTATGCGAACCCGACCTACCACGCCTGCTATTACCGACGATGAAGCCGATGGTCCTCTTCACATGACCAAGGCTCGCTCTGCTGACTTGCCTAAGCGAAGCAACGAGGAACTCGAGAAGCTCTTGGCCGAGAAGCGCGTCCGTGAGATGAGCGATGAAGAAATTGTTTCTCTCTCCATGCGTGGCAAGATTCCCGGTTATGCTCTCGAGAAGACCCTCGGTGACTTTACTCGCGCTGTTAAGATTCGACGTAGCATCATCGCTCGCAACAAGGCCACCACCGACTTGACCCACTCGCTCGACCGATCCAAGCTGCCTTTCGAGAACTATAACTGGGAACGCGTCTTCGGCGCATGCTGTGAGAACGTTATTGGATACATGCCTCTCCCTGTCGGTGTTGCTGGCCCTCTTGTTATTGACGGACAGAGCTACTTCATCCCTATGGCTACTACTGAAGGTGTCTTGGTTGCCAGTGCTAGTCGTGGTTGCAAGGCTATCAACTCTGGTGGCGGTGCTATTACTGTCCTGACTGCTGATGGTATGACTCGTGGTCCTTGTGTTGCCTTCGAGACTCTCGAGCGCGCCGGTGCTGCCAAGCTCTGGCTCGACTCTGAAGATGGTCAGGACATGATGAAGAAGGCTTTCAACTCGACCAGTCGCTTTGCCCGACTCCAGTCCATGAAGACCGCTCTTGCTGGTACCAACCTGTACATTCGATTCAAGACCACTACCGGCGACGCTATGGGTATGAACATGATTTCCAAGGGCGTGGAGCACGCTCTGAGTGTCATGTCCAACGAGGGAGGTTTCGACGACATGCAAATCATCTCTGTCTCTGGTAACTACTGTACGGATAAGAAGGCTGCGGCCCTCAACTGGATCGACGGACGTGGTAAGGGTGTTGTTGCCGAGGCCATCATCCCTGGTGAGGTTGTTCGCAGCGTTCTCAAGAGCGACGTCGATTCTCTGGTTGAGCTTAACGTTGCCAAGAACTTGATTGGTTCCGCTATGGCTGGTTCAGTCGGTGGCTTCAACGCCCACGCTGCCAACATTGTCGCTGCCATCTTCCTGGCCACTGGTCAGGACCCTGCTCAGGTTGTTGAGAGCGCCAACTGTATCACCATTATGAAGAAGTAAGTTTGTCCCTGACATCATACCATACAGATACTAACCTTCCAAAGCCTCAACGGAGCTCTTCAGATCTCTGTCTCCATGCCCTCGCTCGAGGTGGGAACTCTTGGTGGTGGTACTATTCTTGAGCCCCAGAGCGCCATGCTTGACATCCTTGGTGTTCGAGGTTCTCACCCTACAAACCCTGGTGACAACGCCCGTCGTCTTGCCCGTATCATCGGTGCGGCTGTCCTCGCTGGCGAGCTTTCTCTGTGCAGTGCTCTGGCCGCCGGTCACCTTGTCAAGGCTCACATGCAGCACAACCGAAGTGCCGCTCCCTCTCGCAGCACCACCCCTGCTCCTCCCATGACACCCGTCTCTCTGGCCATGACTAATGCCCAGGAGCGCTCAGCGTCAACAACATCGATGAGCGCGGCTGCCATCCAGAGGTCAAAGCGATAAACGAATACTTTGCATTTGAAGGAGTAGGGGCGAGCGGATGTTAAAAAAGTACTATAGACGCGAGCATGTATGACACATGGTCTAGGTTGGGTGAATGGTCACACATGGAGTTTTTGCATGGGACATTCTGGAAAGGTCACGGAAACCGTCCATACATATACAGTCGTCGAAAGATGCAATATCGGAAGTGGTAGTATGTTCAAGTACCGCTTCTCAATTCAATTTTAATCCTCTTTTTGTTAAATTATGCGTATGTCTTTACTTTGGCCACAGCGTCTCCGCTGATGGATGTGAACTTGACCCCATTCTTCTCCATGCCTTTCTTGCACTCCTCCCACTTATCAGGCATGACGGGCTTTGTCCCCTCGTTGACTATCCACGTCGTGTAGCCCTCTTTCACAGCATCTTCAGCCGTAGCTTTAACACAATAATCCGCCGCCAATCCCACAACGAAAACATCCGTAACATTCTCCTCCCCCAGCATCCCCGCCAGTCCACTATCACTCACCCTAAACGGATCATAAAACGCACTATACATCTCGACGCGCTCATCCTGCCCCTTTTCGATCACAGCATGCACACGCGAAACATCGAGCTCTGGGATAAGGTCTGAGCCGGGCGTGCCTTGGACGCAGTGCGTGGGCCACAGGGTGGTTGTGTAGCTGCGGGAGGCATCGCGCGGGTGGTGGACTTCTGTGGTGGATGTGTAGGGTGTTGCGGAGGGGTGGTTGGAGGCGAAGGAGATGTGGGAGGGAGGGTGGAAGTCTTTTGTGGCGAGGATTAGGGGGAAGGGGAGGGTTGTTAGGGTGTTGATTGTGGGAGCGATGGAGCGGCCTTCTGGGACGGCGAGGGAGCCGGACTGGAGATGTTAGCTGTTGTTTGAGATGTGGCATATGTATGAGATGAGACTGAGGTAGGCGGATGAGTGAATCTCGCTAGATTTCACAGGGTTTGGATATTGAAAAAGCATTGTTATCCAGTATACTTATACCTGCTTGGGGAGCTCGCAGCATTTGAAGTTGAGTTGAGAGATGTGCCATCGATGACAGACAACTCAATGTCATACTGCGCGTGGTTCGCCGTCTCGACTCCAATCGTAAACCCCACTCACAATTGGATATGCATATCAAATCTACACGGAGCTTCACTTGAAGCTATTCAACCACCCATCCCCTACTCATGGTCCAACGATAGTGAAGGAGATGGACTCACAGGCGGGCAAAAGTCCTCTTGGAAGTCGACAATAATGAGCGCAGGCTTAAAGGGCTTGTCGTTCGCCATGATTAGTCAAGTCTAGAGTCAGTCTTTGAGTATATCACAAGTTATGAACGTCTGGTAAGCTGTTGTTCAACGAACGTAGCTGTGCTGATGATGACGATGTCGGTGGAATGGAAGTACAGTAAGTGGCAGCTGATAAGAGCCACCATTTTTCGGCCCCGCACTTCCGATGGAGGGGTATCACCAGACAAAGAAAGCGATAAGCGAGCACACTTTTACTGCAAAAAGGGATAACATTTACAGAGTAGCTAGCACAAGACAATATTAAACATAAGCATGAAGAAATATCAGCAAAAAAAAGAAGTTTTTATAGGAATAGCCCGATGCGGGGGTCGAACCCGCAACCTTGAGATCGCGTACTCGTAAGAGTCTCACGCTCTACCGATTGAGCTAACCGGGCCCAATCTGTATTTGTTGAAAGCATAACATGGTATCACAAGTGATATCCGTAGGAATTTGGAGTGGTCTGTTTAGAGGAAAATTCTTTACGGGGATGAGGTTGTAGTGGGCGGTGGGAGGGTTTAAATTAGGCGGGGTTTCAGGGACACCCTGGCCTTTGGAGCAAGTGGGGATGGTTACCCTGGAGAGTCAGTTGACACTTGACATGTTCGAAGGATTTCGGCGTTGCAGAATGCTTGCCGACTTCCATGATTGCATGATTTCCATCAATGATAATTCATCCTTCCTGAATTTTATTTGCTTAATAATATATGTTGATTATTCATCAAAGGGACCAATTCAACCTTGGGTACATCCGATGTGTCAGTTGAGTGTTCGGAGCCGAAACAAACTAATTCGACACCGAAATAGTCGAACTCGTCTTCCATAAACAGTGTGGCATCCTCTGTTAGTCTTACGGCAGTTGGGAGATTGACTCTTCAGGAGCCTTCGAATCAAGAGCCATTGATAATAAGTGAGTGCTTACGACGAGTTAGGGGTTGATGTGCTGACGTTCCTGTCATCATGCCCTGTCTGACTCTTGGGTGGGTGGGCTGCTAGATGGCTTCGATTATATGAGACAACCAAGGACAAAGATCAAGGAATGAATTGCACAAAACTGATAGAACTTGTAGTATTTTAGGTAAATAGGAATCGTATCTATAATAATTTAATGTCCATTATCCTATTCTCTCTCCCTTCTGGCCTTGACTTCCGCCCGTCTGCCAGGCCCAGAATCCTGTTACACCTTAGCCGTCAGCACTACCCCGTAGTGAGCCCTCATCAAGCTGCAAGGATCGTCATCCTTGGTCCGAAAAACAAGCTCGCACTCGCTCGCACTCGTGCCTCGTCAGTGCATGCACCTATTCTATAGACTTTTATAGCGCTTGTCTCACATAGCTGATACTTTTTAAAAGCCGAGACATGACGGAGGTCGCTTAGGCGCCTATGCACAGTCATCCATCCTACCAGTGAGATAACATGGATTAAATACCAGAAGCCCCTCAGTCATTCTTGGTAGTTTGCTCTCATCATCAATCTCAACCATGTCCTCCTCTGATGTTGACCTGAAGCTTTTGCTGGCTCGTCTTCCCAGCTTGACGAGCCCTTTGGGCATTGCCTGCGTCACAGTCCTTTTACTCGTTGCTCTCTACGTGGCTGAAAAACTCCTCAGTGTCCCGTATCCTCCAGGCATCCCGCTTATAAGAGAACCCAAGGGTGCTCGTCGCTTCAGTCTTCGCACACGATGGGCGTACCTAACCGATTGTCAAGCCATCTTTTACGAGGCATACCATGACGTGCGTCTTCACGTCAGAGCCTATGAGACAATAATGCTGACCATACACTACTTTAGTACCTCAAGAAAGGCAAACCCGTTGTCGTTCCAGGCTTCGGCGTCAGAAAAGAGGTCATGCTACCTCAGAACCAAATGAAATGGATAATGAACCAACCCGAAGAAGTACTCGATATGTTAAAGGCTTTTGCTGAAGTTGACCAAGTCGCTTGGTCGCTCGGTCACGACAAGTATGTCGTTGATCCATGGCAGGGTCTCATTGTCAAGTACGACTTGAACCGGGCTATTGAGATCATCGCGAATAACATGAAGGATGAGCTTCATGAGGTGTTTGATGAGCATTTTGGTACAGATACGGAGAATTGGAAGAGGATTGAGCTCTCAAAGACGGTTAAGATGATCGTTGCTCAAGCTGCGAGCCGCTTCACGGTCGGAATTCCGCTCTGTAAGTGTTGATTGTCAATCAATTGGCTGATAGTGTTGCTAACTGGAAATACAGGCCGGAATAAAGAGTACCTCCAGAATGCGCTCGACACTAACGAACTCTTCATCATGAACGCTGGCATCACCGGTGGCTTGCCTCGAATCTTACAACCCATCACAGGAACCATCTTCGGGCGACTGGTCAACGCCAAAGTGTCCCAGATGAAGAAATGGGTGGCTCCTCTCTTAAAAGAACGATTCTACAACCTTGAGAACCACCCAGAGGAACCCGAGCCACAGGATCAAGTGCAGATGATGATCCACTACGCTCTTCGCGAACGACAGAACGAACTCAACGACTACGAGACCCTTGTCCGTCGCGTTGTCGCTCAGAACTTTGGATCAATCCACAATACCCAGCTTCAAGTCATTAATTTGTTCTGCGACGTTATAGGCTCCGATGCTGAATTTAACACGATTGCTGTTCTGCGCGATGAGATGGATCGTGTTCTTGGTCCTGATGACTCTGTTACTTGGACAAAGAGTACTATTCAAGCCATGACCCGCACCGATAGTGTCGCCAGAGAGACAATACGTCTAGGCTCGTTCGGTAGCCGCGCTGTATTCCGAAAAGTCATGGTCGATGGCTTCAAGACCGAGGATGGACACCACATCCCCAAGGGCTCCCTCATCTCATTCATGGGTCATCCAGCTCAAACGGACAACGAGCTCTACGAAGACGGTCTCAGATACGATCCGTTCCGCTTCTCTCGCGTTCGCGAACTGGCTGCTAGTCGCGATGAGAAGGCTCCGCCTGTTACGTTTGTCACGACGTCGCCTGAGTTTCTGACCTTTGGACATGGAAAACATGCGTGTCCTGGACGGTTCCTGATTGACTTTGAGATGAAGATGATATTGGCTTATGTGTTGAGGAATTATGACATCAAGTTTGCTGATGAGCATGAGGGAAAGCGACCGCTGAATAAATGGATTGCTGAGGCGAATAATCCGCCCCAGGGTGTTCACATTATGGTTAAGAGGAGGGAGCGAAAGTAGAGACACCGGATAAGAGCCAAATTAATGGGATATACATATTAGAGCAGAACATAGCTGTATTACTGATCAAATACTTGGGGTATCTATTCATTTGCCGGCAGCCTTTTCCATTTGCTAAAGGCGCTCATGTCTTCATAAGTCATCAATCATGCATGCCACATTAATAAAGTCCACCCAACAGCCAATCCAAACACCAACGCCGAGTCAAAGATCCCACACTCTCAAGCACCACAAGCCCAGGCCAAGAAAACCCGCCTACCAAAGATCCCTCGCCCAAGCAGCACCAAGGCGGATAACATTGCGCGCCTGTCGCCGCCTCGTCCAAGACATCGCCGTCTCTTTCGTGCGGTACATATGAGGAGGGACTTTGTTCCCACAAAAGCAGCCTTTCGTGAAGTCCTTCTCTTCACCAACATAACTCCCGATACTCCTCGGCCCAAGACGCTGCAAGATCTCGTTGATTCGATCAGAAGCGACAGTGTCAATTCTATCGCACACAACGAGGTAAAAGTCAAGCGAGCCGCGTAGGATAGCTGCGCGCTCGTTGTTCATGCAGATGTCTGAGGCTCGTTGGAGGAGACGCTCGACCTCTTCATCCTGCGCGGCAAACTCTGACGGTGAGTCATCTTCAGACTCGGTGTCCTCGTCCAGAGCTTCAGGATGGCACTTTTGTTCCCCATCAGCTTTTTGGGGCTTGTATTTTGTGCGAGGACACTCACTGATGGTTGGCACCTCGTCAAAGCTAACGCTCTTGGGGCTTCCAGTGCGCCTTTCCACCGGAGCAGAGTAGATGTTGACATCGTCGATTCGATCGACGGTACCATCCATGGGAGTTGTTGGCTTGAGACAAGACCTTTCTGGCGAGAGGTTGGCGTGGTTAGGCTCTCGCTTTGGGGGCTCAGGGTCTTGCTTTCTGCGCTTCAGCCTGATAGCGCCGGCACGTCGGAGCACGCGACCGATGATGTTGGGCTTCTCCTCCTTGACGGGTTCCGCTTGGCTGGGAGAGCACAACATCGCTGCCTGAGGCATGGCGGTGCCATCTGTGATGGAGACAGTACCGGACTTCACAGACCTGATAGGCAACATGGCCATAAGCGTACGGAAGGGTTGGCCCAACGTTGGCTGCTTGTCTAACCCTGCCTGCTCAGAGGTGGAACCCAGGCTGTGGAAGTATTCCTCCTCATCGTCCTCGAACCAGGAGAAGGACCGCTCAAGCTCAGCTGGCGAAGGTTCAGGTTCAGCCCCATAGGTAGAGTATTCCTCTGTCCAGGCAGGCTGCTTTCCCTTATTCTTAACCTCTGGCTCAAACCCACGGTTAGAGTATTCGCCTGTCCAACTGGGTTTCTTGAGATCAGACTCTGATGGGACACTGATAAGCGAGAACTCATCAGGATCAGGAGATTGACCAGCCCAATCAGATTCCAACGTGTCCTTAGCCTTAAGTTCAGGCTCAGGAGGGGTACTGAGCGAGGACGAACCACCGTTGGGGCACTCTACCGTCGACGTGGGTGTATCGCATTGACTATCGCCGGCATTGCAAGAAGCGAGAGAAGAATCCAAGACAGAAAGGGAAGACGTGGTTAACATAGGGGAAAGGTTATATTTCTCCTCGACTGGAGTGTTGGGGGGAGGCACAGATCCACGAGAAGTCTGGATGAGGGGGTAGACGACATCTCCCACCAAAGCTTCATATTCCCCAAAGAACCGGATTGGGGTATTTGGAGAGAAGCCATCCGGTGATGTAGTGGCTTGGGTATCTGGTTGAGCAGACGCCATGCGGCTAGACTGCGAGGTAGAAGAAAAGTGGTCATTGGCCCAAGATGGGTCGAATCCGTTGGTAGGCGTGCGAGACATTATGACGCAGTGTTAAGCTCAAAGCTGTAAAGACAAAAAAGAAGTATGGGGAGAAGAAGTAAAGAGCCAGTCAGAAGATAGCTAGTAACTCAGGTGGTATACACAGTCTGATGAGACAGGATGTAAGTTGAGAGTGAAGAAGTAAAGTTCACGAATCTGCTGGCTTTTGATGTGATTGAAAGATGTTTCTGTTGTTGAAGAATAAATTACACCATGGGAATGGGGGAATAAAAGCTCCTTATATAGATTTTGGAGCGCGATTTTCACATTGTTCAGTCTCTTGCCCTGATCTAAGTGAATATATTGAAAGTCAAATGTGCTTGCAAGGAAAGGTTAAGTGCTCATGATGAGAAGACTAATGGGTTTCAAGAATGAGAGAACAAGGTCTCTCGGAGAGAATCATGATAAGAGTTTCTGGGTAAAGCTTGAGTTGCATATCTCAGACCAGAATTATTACAGGAACATTCACCAGCAGACAAGAAACTATGTACTGTTATCAGATTGACAATACCCAAGACATAAAGGAAAGGGTACGAGGTTTAATGACATTTTCTTATCAAACAGAGTAATAGACAAGAGGTACGAATCTTGCGGGCGAGGTCATTCTCTTATAGTATTTGAGGTCTTAAGGGCATACCGACCCTGATGACTTGACGTTGGGACTCTGGCTTGTGTAGGTTTTGAATAGCGTCCAGAATCTGTGAACATTACTCGTCTGATGAGTTATAATTGGAGTCTAGGATATGGAATGTCGTGGAAGAAGTGAGATTGAGGACTGGTGATGGTCTTGTTGTTGGGAAGGAAGCTTTCCCCCCTTATGTGTGTAAGTCAGAGGGCTATCGTATCAATACATGACAGATATTCACACGAGGAGAATGAGACTTGCCAGGTAAAGGTGATAACTTGGGAACAAAGTCTAAAAAGGGTTGCTTGAGGTTGAGTTACTTTTCGAAGCTACAGCCATGATTGGTTGAGGCTTGAGTATGAGTTTGGCAGAACAAACCTTTCCACGCCGAAGACCTCATCTATACAGTATTTTACACTTTTCTGACGCCATGTCAAAGATTGAAAATTCAAGTTCGGAACTACTTACGTGTCAAGAGAATCTTGCCGAGATGTTTTGCATTTGAGTTCAAAATGTCGTGATGTAGAGTTATGCCCCAACAATATCTAGCCCACCACCGCTATTGATAATCCATTGTTAGTCTAAGTCTCCCTATCCAATAAGCGGTGAGATGGCCGAGTTGGTTATGGCGCCAGGTTAAGGTCAACCTTAACACCAATTTCCTGGTGGAGCAATCCTCCTGGGTTCGAGTCCCAGTCTCATCAAGATTATCTTTTTGCATTTTATGTCTCTGCAAAGGTACGATATTGCTCTGTTCTCCTTTTGCTCTATCTAACGTTACTCATATGGTTGTATCTGTTGGCATTCTATACCCATCCCCACTAAACAACCTCATGAGAAACAGTCATGGCTTCTGAGAGTAGATTTCTCCCAGTTTGACTTTCTCTTCCCACTGCTCATCAATGGTGATTTGTTGTCGTCTAGACGCAGCTCTCCGGTGACTCTCAAACGCCTCTTGCTCGTACCGCCGTCGCTTCATATCCTTTCCGAGGAATTTCGCAATCGCGTCTGCGCACTCTGAAACCTTTTCCATTGGGATCAAGTGACCACAGTCAAGGACCTCTTCTTGAATTCTTCCAGCGGCGGATCCACCACTCCCTCCAACGCCCATCCCTGTTATGCTGATCTTCTCTTTTCTTCGTTCCGGTGATGAAAAGTCTGATTGTTTTCCGAAAACGTATAAAAGACTTGGCCGGAGGTTAGGCAGCTGGCGAAATATCTTTGGCGGCTCTGGGCGGTGAAAGGGATACTCTGGGCAGTCTAGATTCTGTTCTGGATCTTGGTCATCCGAAGACTCCCATTCCCTGGTCAAGTATGTTGGCCTGACAAAGTTAAAAAGCTCTTGATGCTTCGATGTTGCAAGCGTAACGCGTTGATCTGAAACTGGGTCTTCTTTTGGATAAAGCTCAGTTGGAAGATCTCGAAGACCATATTTGACCCAGAGGTCAAGGACACGAGGGTCCCAAGACTGGAAGAATTTACTCTCCTTGAACTTAGCAGAAGCATATTCCCGCGACGGCCACATATCCCTCCGTTTAGTGGAGAGACCAGCCAGAGCTATGCTTGGATTTGGGATCTGGAGGATTGGGTCAATGAGGACTAATGAATCCAGGAGTCGAGGATGCCAAAGTGATAACTGCGCTCTGGTTCGCGTTAGGAGGTTTTGAAAAGGCTTTGAATTTGCTTACAGTTGAGTGCCCCCCATGCTATGGCCAATTCCAACTAGGGGATGAGGCATCTCCCGTTGCTTTTGGTTGATCAGATGCATCAGGTCTCTCGCATGATCAAACCAGCTTGCTATACTCAATCAGTGACTATACTCTTCATCAGACAGAAGTGACTCACGATCGTTGCCAAGAACTTTCTCATTCAGAATCCCTGATTGGCCTTGATTCCACACATCTGCGATCCAGATCGAGCGTATCCGGACATTCTTCTTCTTTGCTCGCTCGTGCAATTCACCCCAGAGTGGCTCATACAGTTCCTGACTAGTGGATCAGTATTGCAAGACCTGCTAGAACGGTTTACTTAGGTAGGTACCTTGGGAAAGCCATTTGCATGAGCTCCAATGATGGTCAAATCGCCTGGTTGAGGGTTCGGATTATCAAGAGGGATATACTGCTTTACTGAAAGTTTTGGTACATCGTCGCCATTGGCTGTCGCTGCGAGGTATTCTCTTGAGTGGTTTCCGTCCACAGTGTGCTCTACCACTTGGTATTTTGATGGTGTTGTGACATATCTAATACTCGCTCTCCGGATGCACCGTTGAGCATTCCCATTCTTGAAGGAGGGGCGATATATAAGCCTGGTAAGCATTGAATGTCGAGAAAGAGATGGACTTGAAAGGAACACCAAAAACAATGAAGACAATCAGATAGAAAGCGTCAAGAAAAAAATGCACCGTTCGAAGTATTTGAACCGTCTCGTAATAATGCTGAAACCAATAAAAGGTAGAGAGCCCTTTTACAAAGCGAAGTCTGATAAATCATCGCGGATTAACCATGCCGAACTGGGTAATCCGACCTCGGTAGCTCGGTTAGCATCTGCGCCCTTCCTGTCAATTCAATATCAGGATCTACAACCTTGAGCCGATGCTACCAGTTGAGTTGACAGCTCATTTTCATGATTCATGGATGATCGATAAATGATACTTTGCCAGCGACCAAGGTTAGAAGAACCTTGGAGGCTTACCCTAATATTACCTGGACTATCATCTAGTTGAACTCTATCGACTCCCCAATGCGAAGCCTTTGACCTGGAGATTAAGATATCGTGCTGCTCTGACTCTTATGAAACATCCAATATCTGTTTCTTCAAGGGTTGGGTCATGTGAGAGCTGCAACGGCTGCAGTTGTCGCCCAGATAGCCTGGAGAAAGTCTCCTTGACAGTCCAAACCACCCAAGCAGCGCTGAACAGCCACAATGCCAATAGTTGAGGCGACAAAACATGTGGCTATCTTGCGTGATAATCCTTGCCGTAGAATGGCCGTTCCAAGAAGAATATCGAATACAGGGATGACACGAGACAGAGTTGAGCCGTCATCAGGACTCCTGTCGTTCTGATATTGGTAAAACGACGCAGTTGATGTTGCACCGTGGGAGAATCGTGAAGCACTGCCATAGAAGAGTAGCATTGCTAGAGAAATGGGTAGGTACTTTTTCAATAAGGCGATAGACATTTCGATGGTATCCTGGTCTAGTCTCCTCGCTTAAGTAGTGGTCTCGTGATGGCGACTTTTCTCAAGTTGGGGACTGCCTGAAGAGAATTACAAGGTTGCAAAAAAAAAAAAAAAGAATAAGGATAGATAGAATCCAACCAAAGAGTTATCTTCCTTTATTATGATAAATTGTTACCGTCTGCGCTGAGTTGCCTTGTAACTCTCATTCACTAGGGCTGAGTCAGATGAGGCTTGCTAGGATGAGCTCCACAAGGAATGAGACATGATATCGGGATAAGATCTCAATCTGGAGATAAATTAATTACTAATCAGCTGTGACCTTGATTAATCGTGCCACCGTGAAATACCACCAGCAAGACGATATGATTTTTAAAATGCCAAGACAAGAAAGGTGACAGTAAATAAATAAAGTGGTTGCGTTGAGGCGTCCAATAAAATAAGACGCATTTCTTATCGCCGGAAATAACCCTCAACCAATCTCGTATTTTGGAACACGTCTCCTCCACGGCATTAAACATCCGTAAACTTTTGCAAAGACGTCATTTTCTCTCCCTTCCGTAACTTCCGAGGCATCTCGTATTTCTGCAACACTTCACCGCCCAAATCTTGTCTCAAAAGTCCATTGAGACCTTCTGCACTAAAGCTAGAATGCAAACATCACCACCCACGGAAAGATCCGCCATGGCAGCACCGTACTGGGGTCCTCAGACCTCCTATTTAAAGTGAGTTTGGGTCCAAGTGGCCAATTGGACTATACTGACTTGTGATAGCTTCTGTGAAGAGGTAAATGCCTCAGTAATGATTCCGTGGGGATGGAGTTGACGTGTTATTTTGGCAGGACTATGTTGTGACGAGATACATTGCTGAGTTTATTAATACTCTTAGTAGTTTCACATATGGTCAGTTGAAATTTATTACCTGAGACCATTTACTGACATGTCACTCACTAGTCGCATATGGACTCTATGGCTTGTTGACGTCGCCGAAATTCCCAACTGGGCCGCGCTTGGTTTCTTACTGTGGACTAATAGGCGTGGGCGTGTGTTCAGCTGGATATCACATGACCCTCAAGTATCACACCCAGATGTGTACGTCTAATTCTGTTTCACTGTGATTCGACTCTAATAATTGCTAGCTGACGAGTTGTCAATGCATCTACTCACCACACCTCTCATCTACCGCCTTCTCACCTTCAAAGCCACCCCTCAAAAGACCAGAATTGTTGGAATCGTTCTTTCAATACTGTTCACCATTGTCATGGTCACTCATATGGTTATGGACGAGTTCCTCTTACATGCCACCAGTTTCGGTCTCGGCATCTACGTTATCGCTACCCGAGTGCTCAAGATTATTCCTCAGCAAGTCAAAGACCCCGTGGTCAGGAAGAAATTTCAAAACATGGCTACTCTCGGCCTTGGTACGTGAACCGACTTATCTGTTGCATGTTGGGCATAACTGATAGTTGAAGGATCTTTTGTATTCGGTTATGTTGTTTGGTTGATTGATGAGTTCGCTTGCCGTTATTTGACTACTGCAAGACATGCCGTTGGCCTACCGGTAGCGTTCTTGCTGGAACTTCATGGATGGTAAGACCAAATGAATTTTCCAATTTTGGACAACGCTGACATTTATCAGGTGGCACGTCCTTACCGCCATTGGAGGATACACTGCTGTTGCGGTCATTGACTTGGTTACGACCGGCGAGGTGGAAGAGGACCCTGCATCCAAGTTGGCTTGGCCAGTCCCATTTGCAGCAAGGCTCATGTCTAGCTCTGCTAACCAAGTGAAGCAAGGTTAAATTCCATGGAAGGGGTGGAAAGAGTGGTAATAGAAGACGAGCAGAGAAGAACCCGAACCTTTGGGCATTTAGAACTCGCTATAAACTCGGCCTCTGGTAGACATGACTGGATACCAAGTATAGAATAATACTTCCTGGATGCTTAGACACAAATAGAACAGGGCTCAATACCTCAGAATCACATGGCAACTCAATTAAAGCTGAGATACAAAATATCCAGATGTTTCCAATAGATAATAGATAGAAATAATAGGTTTCAATTCAAAAGAGGTCTAATTATAGCTAGGATGTCTTAGGTCCACCCTGGCATTGTCGGCCGCCAATGAGGTATGGAGTCTAAGCAAAATCATGCACACTTCCTAGTATCCAATGGCATGATAACTTGACATCATCAGAGTCTCGGATATTTCTCCCTTATTCCCTTGCGGCGGCTTTACCTCTTTTACCAGATCGACAACACAACAGTCGTACAAGATGGATCAAGATCGACGAGACCGAATCGCTGACGCCCTTCGCGGGTATCGTGAGACGGTGCAACAGCGAAATCTAGCTGTATTACGCGTTCTGGTTGAAACTGTGGACGCGTTGCCCGCTCAGCCAGGTCTTCCAGAATCTTTCGTAACAAGCCTGCGACTGGAGAAAATCCAACAGCACATAAGCATTGATGAGTCCATCAAAACGCCACGACAAGTTTTGGACGAGCGTTTTCTTCCTTCTCTGATTGGGGGCCTTGACGGAGTTTCTCACCATCCAGTCGACCTGGCGCAAAGAGAACAGTATTTTGCAGGCATTAAAGAAGGCATTGAAGAGAAGGGCGTTGAAGTTGCCGAGTTCCCCCCTGCAGACTTGGAGTATCTCTGCACCCTCGTCAGCGGCATCACGGGACCTGGTCTACCTTTCCATCAAGAGGTAGAACAGTTTGACTTTGTGTCCTCTCCTCAAGAGCATGGACTCGAGCATATGATAAGTGCTGTTGTTGTGCCTATCCGAGATGACGGAGCAGAGAAAGAATACAATATGTTGACATATGTCTGGGAGGACTGGGAAATAGCAGTGGGATTCAAAATCGGTGGTGGTCCTCGCACCTGGGGGGGGCTCATACGCTCTTTATTGCCGCCATGATAACAATGATCAGTGGCAATGGAGATACGGCGTTCATGATGGAGAATGGTGCAGTGATGTCTTTTCAACGGTTGAGGAATTTCTTGGTTTCTATAGTCATTTCCGAGAGCAGACGGAGGAAGAGGTCAAGCGGGAGATCAGCCGTGCGGGGCTGCCGAGAGTCTATTAGATGATGGTAGTGTAGACTTGAAGTGATGATCTTTATCATAATGCCATTTCTTACGCCAAGCCAGCTTTCTATGAAGCAATAAACTCTCCAATTTAGCGATGCAAAATGAATACAGCATCTGAAGAAGGATGAGGGATCCCCCCCATCATGAGATTCTGCACGCATTTATTATTATCATGAGATCGTAATAAGCACGTTATCACGATCTTGCTTGTAGGCGGCGAAGAATCGCCGCAGTCCGCAACCGCCGACGCCGCACAAGCCGCCTACTGTATAGCGGATGACTTGAAAATAGACGAGACTAGGACACAAGGACCCCGCGGGGACCCCGCAAGATCACGAGTTTTTCGCGAGTTTATCATGAGCTTCTCATCAGACGATGGAGGGTGTGCGGAACTACGGTTGTACGGAAGGTCTATGGAGTGAATACTCCTAGTTCGTAATTTAGACGTGGGCGTCAGAGTGACAAACCTGCCTTGATATCACAAAGGAGTGAGGACTGCAAAAGATTAAGCACGAATCCATGCACGTGTTCTGATCTAAGATGTTGGATCTGAAATCTCTGTTAGCTTATGCGTCATGATAAGAAATCACGGTCCAAATGCCGATATCGCCCGACTCTCAACTCCCGTTCTCCCGATCCCAAACCTCTAGTGCCAAACAATAGCTGCCCAAGAGGAGCTCTCTTAGCGTCTCGATATTCGTACAGATTTCCGATGCGGCTCCGCAATTGATGTTGTGACCAAGCAACGTCTTCTCACAGACCTGGTCTTCTCGTCACCGGCGCATAAGCTTACAGTTAGGCTTGATGGAGCTATCCACTTCACCGGGCCAAGACCAACGAAACAGGTCATTTTTCCATCTCCACGGTGTGTCCCCGGGACTTCTTATCTATGAGCTATTAAGCATAAATTACTCGACCTTGATCAGCGGTGGAGCAAGTCGGGGTGCATTGCCGAAATGAGGATGATGGGGAAACAAGCTTAATCCTTCATCAATTCACTCAAAATTGCTTCATTCTTCTCGAAGCTTTCCAGAAACCTCATTCTGACTACCGTTTACCTAATAGCTAATGACTAAAAAAGATTCCGCTGAGCCTCATCTGCAGGTGTGTCGCATTCCGACTTTGAACCGTTCGGAATTGCACGCCACGGGTGCTAGACTATGACGCATCGGGATGGCGACAGAGATAAGGATGGCCCTGAATCGGTCTAGACTCTTGGCCTGCTAACTTAGTACAGTGGAACGGTGTACGGAGTTTTCTCGATATTGCTCGGCATGGTGGAAACGGACGGTTTTGAATCTTGGAACGCCGAGAGCTAACATAGTAATTTTCCACCGCAGGGGAGGATAAGAATGGCTAATTGTCCCAGCGGAGTTGAGTGTTTGGTGAAGCAGGTTTTGAAACACTTTGAAAGTCAGCCAAATGCACAAGACAACTATTGATCTTTCGAGCCCAGCGGCTTACACGCCAGCTGAGACAGCAGAGCTCATCTGTCGAGCTGGTGTAAAGAAGGGAAGATCGAGGCCAGACAAGGTGCTACTATCTGGTATCTCCGGCGGTTGCATCCTTGCTTTTGGTTGCGCTGTCTCATTAACGGCTTTGACGGCACCTTGGTATCAAGAGAATGCACCTGGACTTATCAAACTCATCGGAGCCATTGTCTTTCCGTTGGGGTTGGTCACCGTAATATTGACAGGAGCTGATCTATTTACGTCTACAAACCTGGTAGGTTCTGTCATGCTAAACGTCAGCTGGAAGTTTGTCTGATGGTGGTAGTTCACTTTTGTTGCCGTCCTCAATGGAAGACTATCGATATGGAGGATGTTACTTCATTGGTTCCTTTGTTTCTTCGGAAACCTTGGTGGCTGTCTATTCGTAATGGCCATCATTGTCGGATGTAAGTTTCACCATCTCCCATGACAAATGAGTCAGCACTAACTTATCTATTCACAGATGGAGGAATCTTTGACGCTGACCCATACCGAGAAGAAATCATCGCCTTTACAACAAAGAAGCAAATCACTCCTGAGGCCCACCAGATCTTCCTTCGTGCCATTGGCTGCAACTGGCTTGTTTGCCTGGCGTGTTTCCTGAGCGTACAAGCAAAGGACCTGACATCTAAAGTAGTTGGAATGTGGATCCCCATCTTTGCCTTTGTGGCTTTGGGTTTTGATCATGTGGTTGCCAATATGTTCTTTATGCCTTTGGGTATTTGGATGGGCACACCTGGCTTGACCATTGGTCTATATATCTGGAAGGGTAAGCAATCCACCTCTTCCTCAACCGTACTCTTGCTGACCAATGTCCTCTAGGTATGATTCCTGCTCTGTTTGGCAACATTCTTGGAGGCAGCTTATGCTGCGGTGTATACTTTTGGTGGATGTATCTCGCAGATGTAGACGACGAGGAAGCACCTCGGGGTAAAGGTGTTTTGCATAATAATGGACATGAAAGTCCTTCAGATGAGGAGAGCCAAATGGAGTCAAGGTAGAGGCAATCCCGTCAGCTGGACTGACTAGAATCAAATAGAGGATAGACAAAATAAAGAGGCAAGCCATGTAACAGAAATGATATAGAGCAGAGCACATAATAAGACGCAATAATCCTAATTAATGGCTAATGAATGCGCGATGTAGTGAGTGGTCTTGATGAGTCAAAATGGCAGAGATAAGCTACTATTACAGCCGATGGATACAGTCAAACAGTCATCATGTCGATATCAGAATTAATATGGAACCAGATTCATGGAGTTTAAGAACAATACATGATCAACAACGAAGCGCAATGGGGGGCTTGGGTCAAAAAGTGTCCTGAACTTCAGAAAACCTAGGCTAGCTATTGCGTTAATCCCGTGTGTTTTTCACAATTCCAATCCGTCGAATTTCGCAGTTCCTCTCCCATTCGACTTTTTGTTTCGGTAATCGATAACCAGCCTACCCGCCAACAAGCTGGACATGAGAAAACAATTCCTGGACTGTTTTCACCGTACAACTGGGTGCCTCCCGGAGATGTGTTGACAACGGGCCCCAGTCGTAGGACACAGCAGTAAGCCCGGAAATCAAGTTAAGGATCTGTGAGCTGACTACATGCTGCAACAAAGGCTCCTCTGTCTTGGCTCGCTTCGGAGGAGGAACTGGGCGGCTATCGGGTGCAGGCCTTTTCAACTCACCGCTGGCCACCCGTTCCAGCTCGCCTTTCTCCTGAAGATTGTTGATATCATCTTCCATTCCCTGCCACGCAGGAACGTGAGTGTTAGGGCTGATTTCCCACTCTGAATAATCTTTCCCCAAGTACAATAGAATGTTCTTGAGTTGATTTCCTCTTGCAGCAATCTCATTGCGCTCAAACTCGCCCAGACTCTCACAAAGTGGAAGATTCTGGGTATACGACTTTGCGGTACCAAATAGCCTGTCAACACATTGCTTCACGCCCTGACTCTTGAAGTAGTCAGAACCAACATCCGGAAGGACAGGGCTAATACTTCTGGCGGGCCCAGTCAGAGCCATAACACGAGGGTGCGACATGGGCTTCCAGTAACGCACTGAAGGAACCCCATGAAGTGTACCAACATGAGGATCGACGGATCTAGAGAAAAGCTGTCGCGGGCCTCCGACTTTTAGGTATGCGCCTGCTCCCTTGGCGTCGTAGCACTCATAGCTGGGAATGCCCAGAGTGCGCACATCGTTCAAACAGCAAATTGTGAAGAGGTCAGCATTTGGCTTCTGAGCGGAGCTGCATCCTTCGGGGAATACCATCGCTGTTCCTGGCATGGAAGCAGGGATCAGGTCGAATCTATAGCTTGTGGGTACCTGTGGGTATCGAGATCTGATCTGCGAACACCAGACACCCATCTGACTCAAATTGATCTCTTTGGAGTTAATTGAAAACTGGGGATTGAAGTCCAGCCTGGCGTTCAAGGTCGCGAAACGTGAAGGGTGAATGAAGGCCGTTAAATGTTTAAGCTCGACGAACCTCAGCATGTGAGGGAAGTAGATGATAAATTGCGCAAGTGTGGCCTTGCTTGGACCGTTGGTTGAAGAAGAAGGCAAAAATCCCTCTTTCTGCCAGTTTGAATTCTTGAGGTCGAAGTAAATAACTGTAGCTGCGAGCGCGAGATTCAATGGTATGTTGTCGTGAGGAAATTTGTCTAGGAATTTCTGCATCTCTGTGATCATGTCGGGTGGGAACTCCAGAACTGCCATGGGAGGCCAGCGCAGATTGTAATGCAGATTATAATGAGTTTTGACACCGTGGGATAGATGAACAGGCCGACCAAGCACAGGCTTCCCTGCTGATGCCTCATGCGACGGAAGCACATTCGCAACTCCAGAAGGATTCCAGCCTTTCGTCAAAATCTCATGTTCGCGTTTCATGGCTCGTAGGAACCGTTCTTTCTCATTCTTCTCTAGGTGACCCCAAAGTGCGCGCTTGATGTAGGCAATATTTCCAGGTATTAACATGCTCTCAAGCCAGATAGTCTCCTTCTTGCATGTGGTTTGACTTAAAAGAGTCGCCAGTGAAACGGACTGCACGTTATCTTCGTAGAGTGCCGTTCCAGCATCGAATTCGGAATCGTTTCTAACCATGAAGACTGGTTGGAGGTTGATCGCTGATATTCCAATGAACACCGCTTCGATGGACCGTTCCAGTGCCGGCTGTAATGGTGTCGAAGTATCCCAAATACTTTCCAAAGCCTTTTTAACTACATCCTCTGGTCCTGATATGCAGGCCCTGGGAAGCAAATGAAAGGCCAGATGATGCTCAGTTGGCAGTCGAACCGTTTCGCTAGTGCCTTTTGGTTTGATGGGATTCCAGATCAATATTTTGTCTGATCTCTGTTTCTGATCTGTGATAGTGTACCCTCGAGCTTTACTCACATCATTGTTTTGAGTGGCTATGTCGCAGTCATCTAGACAGAAATCCAATTTTGTCATTTCCCAAGGGGAGCTCGAGGCCGTGTTTGGATGTCGGAGCCAACGCTCTTCATCGTGCAAATCTTCATCTTTTCCACCGCGGGACTTGAAAGTCTCGTACTCCTGAGTCTCACCATACTCCTGGTCCTTTCCCTTCAGCCTTACTGTAGGCTTTGCCGCTTTAAGGGCCAGCGAGTTTTGTGTTTTGTTAGCCATGGCCGTTGGTTAAGATTCGAGAAGTGGAAAGTTCAGTATCATGTTCTGTGGAGACTCAGAAAAGGACGTGAGTATCTTCGAGCTTCATAGCAGTCTCTTCTCAGGATCGCACCACCCAGATACAATTGAGTGGTGAGCGTTGAGAAAGGTTTGAGGTCCAAAAGTATGGAATCAGCCAGAATACTGGAATTGGCTGTGGCGAGTTAGCACTGCAGGACAGGAAGCTTTGGGCGACGGCTATACCCTTTCCACGCGCTGGTCAGATGTGCGAACCGTGAGATTTCCAGTTGTTGAGCTATGAGAGCTGCTATTGTAACCTGGGAGACAGGGTTCGCAACCAGAGGTTCAGCGATGTATGTTATGTTGTGGTTTGTCGGATATGTCTGATAGTCGTGAGAAAGAAAAAAACGTGAATGACAGACGAATGCGAAAATGATGATGGGTATTAAAAGATGCGGCGATGAGAGGGAGCGCTTGATGTTTGATGCTAGAAAGTGGTCATTAGCGATGCTAAGCATGGAGTCTCTTATTAATCTCCTACCTTGCAATGAGAGGTCGGTAACAACAACGCCGCAAGACTTCGAAAGACGCAGGGGGAAAATGAGCAGAAATATCAATCTATGTAGATTGAAGTATGACACCCTCGAGCGCTGTAGATGTGTTGTTGTGATATCGCTGCCCTCTTATGTGATGACGGGAGGAGAGGGTGAGGAGTGAGAAAGGAGGATGAGAGATTGAGGCATCACGAAAGGAGCAACCAGACTGAAAGGCAGCGCACGTGATTTCGAAGTGCTGTGAATCACAAACATCAACCGTAATAGACTACCTAATCTCGGAGCCAGTAGCTTAGCTCCCTATTCTTTCATAGCCGTCGCCATGATGCAAGCCGTATGGATGCTGGCTGCAAATCGCAAGACGCGAGTCCCTATGTAGATGAACAATCTGGGACTGCCAAAAGAGCAACAGGGAAATGAAGAGTACATGCAACTCCCTGTTCTTCTACAAACAAAATTTCTAAGTTTCTTTCTGCTTTCCCTTGCCTTTGTCTTCTATTTGCGTTGCCCCAGATGCAAACGAACTCCATGTCTTATAACCGCCCAGCATGATGCCCTTCTGCTCAAAAAAGCGTCTGTAGGCATAGAGCTTCAATTCAACGTCTCCCTTCGCCCCGCAGTATCTCTCAACAGCCCGCACGCTCAGGTCTGTGTTGATAACATGCGAAATGATGTCGTTGATTTCCTCCTGAAAAGGGCCGAAGAATTTGGACGCCCTGAGATCAGCTACAAAGCTGTTGGGCATGTCTTGTTCTCGAACCCGGATTGCCGACGCGAAACCAAGGCGTGTTAGCTCTATGAGAGTACTGGAACTGTTAGCATGTTTCTTCATGATCTTGGGCAGTAATCACTCACTCTTTTCGGTTCACGTCCTTTTCTTGCAATGTTTCGATGATCTGCCCTGTGATCATGAAGGGAATCTCATCGTTTAAGGAAATCTGACATTCATCGCTGGAGACAAAAAGCCCCTGGATCACCTCTTGAAGAGTATTCATGATTTCTTCAGCATCCCTAAAGATGCCATGTAGGAGTCCATCTGCCTGGGTCAAGGTTAGCATACGAAGTGGACTGTGATGCGCGACACTACTCACAAGGCCCTTGCTTAAGCCAATATTCATCAGATAATCCAATTTTTGTCTTAGAGCCAATGCAGCGAGAGCAAAGTTTCCGGATCTTCCTTGTTGTGGACCAGTCGTCTAATAAGCTGTCAGTCAACAGATGCTTTGGGGACGGTAAAGAGAGATGTGACTCACCTTGGGACTTTGAACCACTTCCTTTTCCATCACTTGTCTGCTCTCATGGAAGAAAACTAGATCCTGGGCTATTTTACCAACTGCTCTGGTCAAAGGATTCAGAGCGGTTTGTATGAGCTCAGCCACATGACGGGGGCTTAATTGGACATTAGTAAGTGTGAACACGCCGTAGCAAATATGCGAGAACTTACTAGTTTTCCGAAGACTAGATATATGTTAGCTGAAAGCCTAAATCAAGTGAGGCTATTGGCAACTACTTACATCGCAAAACCTGTATCTAAGCTTTTCCCTGAGAAGGTCATCGACCTTTTGGCATTTTTCCTGATCACCTTTGAACCTATAGATGTTAGATGCGGTATATAAGAGGAGACCGAGAGAAGCTCACATTTTGCGAAGGGTCAGGTATTTAGTGCCATCTCCCGCTTTAGGTTGATTCATTCCTTGAGCACTCCACAAGCCGAGCGTGCGTCGCAATTCCTCAAGGTTTCGCAGGGCCATAATGAGGCTCTCGGCCCAGCCAGTTGCTACACAACTTGTTAGGCCGTCATATGTAACATGATAGATAAAGAACTGACCTTTTGAACCGACTGTGACGACCTTGGCAATGTCCAAAAGCGAATCGCCGTAGGACAAACATGGTTGGGACTTGTGCTTTAGAGCAAATTCTTGGACGCTGCGCAGCACGAAAGCCAACCTTGGACTGAGGACGTCTACGGCGTCCCTGGTAAGGATAATTGCTGTGTTAACCGAGATGAAGTCGTCGTCTACACCAAGGCTTATGATGGGTCTAGCACTAGGGGAAGCCCTTTTGTAGCCATCGATGTGCTATTGAGGATAAGTCAGTACTTAGGATAAGCAAACCCTGTCAAATGTTTCTCTTACCGCTGAGATATCCTGTATTTTCCAAGCTTGTTAGTGCCTCATTCCCAACCGTTCGGCATTTGAGATTGTGCTTACCCTTGTCTGATAAGCATACGGGTATTTCCCCCGAAGAAGTACAATTTGAAGCATATCTGGAATGAGGCTAAACCTCATGGATTCGATAGCTCTGTGTGTGATGCCTTCGTAGCCTGCCTGCTTTTGGCTCTCAGCGAGACGAAACATTAGCTGTCGATAGACACCACACTGATGCTTCCAGCTGAAGACATGCTGGACGGATTCCATCGTGATAATACTGTCGAATGTCGTATATACGTATGTAAGAGCGACACGTTTGGAAAGTTGTGATGGTCAGAAGGATGAAAGAAAAGTCGTACTGCTGGACTTGGAGGACGCGTACCTGAAATACTTTTTTATATGTCTGAGGACTCTTTGCCTGCATTTCTGAGGCCATTCTGTTACAAGGTTCTGTAAGTTGATAATTTGATGCTGATGAGACCCAAAATGTGGGCCATAAACCATGTATTGGCGGTGTTGTCTAGACATCGTGAGGTTTGAAAGCTAAATCACCACATGTGAATCTCATAAGGCAGCAGATTAACCGCAAACAGCTGGGACGTGGCCTATTAACGACACTCTGACTGTGAGTTTATTTTACATCCATGATAAGCGAAGATTTATCTCTTGACTTTGACTTTGGTGTAAGTGGATTGTATTCACTACCCGACTCAGAGGTCTGATGAAGCGCAACCCCAGCTCCCTACTTAAGATTGTGTCATATGAAGTAATTAGGGTGGCGCTGGATCACACCCCTGACTCAGGTAACTGATACAATCCATTTACACTAGACTTTGACTTTTTTCCGTGGAAAAGACTTGACTTAAACATGGAGTGTATGAAATAAACTCTGATCTGAAGTGATGAACTCAAGACTGACGAATCCACTTCTCAACAACAACTTGGATCTCATCGCTATTCTTCTCCATAAAAAGCATATGCCCATTCCCATGAATCCCAATAGTCCCAAGTTCTATATGGTCCGTCTTCGAACATCCAGCCTGACGATAATACGCGACTGTGCAATGCTCATATGGCATATGATACGATGCTTCTCCCGTGACTATGAGAATCGGAATATCCTGAATATTCACCAATTTACGTGGTTTCGGATCTTCAGCTTGGAGGATACACTCCGTTGAAAGCTTATCCTTTGGAGGATGAACCTTCTGAACAAGTTCAGCCCTGGGATCCGTGACTGGAGGATCATACGTGATTGGCACATCCCACAGTCCCCACGGCCGAGGATATTTGCCACCAAATTCAAATATCTCATCCTTGAAGGGAGGCCCCGCAGCCTCGAGGAGAACTATGGCCTTTGCAAGCTTGGGCCTTAGGTCAGCAATCAGAGTCGGCATGAAGCTGCCCTGACTGTGGCCGAGAAGAATGACTGGTTTTCCAATCTTGTCCAATAATGCTGCACCAGCTGCTTGAACTGAAGTCTGCTGATAGGTTGTATTATCAACAAACTCCACATTTGAACTGTAAAAGGTATCAAATACCGGATCTCCCATCACACCTGCACCGGGCCATTGAGTATGGTTGACAGCCTGGGGCCAGAGCATATGCGTCTTTGAGTCGGTAAAAGCAATCTGAACAGCCTCGGCAGAAAGAGTGCTTAGCTTTTCCGCTCCCTGCCCAGGCTTCCAGGCAGATCTGCCACGAAAAGTCTGATCAATGATGTAGACCTCGTAGCCCTGAGCGACAAACCTCGAAGCCCAGCCTACACCACCGTCCGGTTTGTTGAGGAAGTTCTATGTGGCAAATCAGCAAACGGCTTCCGAAGTCCCACGGAGCAACAGCGCTTACTGTGCCTGTCTGCGCCATACCGTGTATCATAACGATAGGCGTGTCTTTCCAGGCACCCTTTGCCGGGGTGATTTTCTCGACATACATCTGGTCCCGAAAGATGTGTCCCCCCTCACCATCGCCATCGTACCGCCCGCCGGCGTAGAAGAAGGATCTTGTAGCCGGTATCTCGCCAGGCACGACATCGGAGTATTTTCCGATCGTCGCTGCAAGAAGGGCAGCTAGGATTGAGAACTGCATTACAGAATAGGTAGTATTTTTGTTGTCAAGGTTATTTTGCGTGGGGGGAATATTTGGGGAGGCTGACAAGGGATGATCACATTGCTGACCAGCCACTTTGAGTTTCGGTTCAGGGATCGACGCGACTCCGCATCATCTGTCATACGTGCATGATAACTTGATAAGATAGTGAAGACAAGGCTGAGAGAGCCGCAGCGAAAATTGATTCCAAGTAGAGGACCCAGTATCTCCGTGGTTGGACGGCATTTGAGGTTCTACAAAAATGCCTCTGATGTCAGAAAGGTGAACAGCGAGTACGCAATCCGATAGTCTTGCAGCGTTATCTGTTCTTGGGGTCTAATTAATCTGTTTATTTGACATGTAATTCTGATGCTTATTATTGACCACTACTCAGTTTATTCAAGACCCTGGACACATCTTCACCCACACTGAGGCCCTTTGTTTTGCCATTTGTAAGAATCCTTTATCTTATTTCTGCTTATTCAATGGTGGTACACACTTGAATGTCGCAGTGCATGATGACGAATATCTCACTACTGATTGCTTATCTGGTGTCGTATTCTCCCTGTGCAACTGTTTTCCAGTGATGGCTTTTTTTGACCTACAAAGAGGCTTGGTCATGTAGAATATGTGACATCATCCTGCTAGTATTCCATGCAACAATTCAGGGTCCTTGCTCCCTTGTCGGTTTGCTCGTATCTTGTCAAACCATGACCTTGGCACCATCGTAAGTGTCCAGTAAATAAGCAAATACCGAAACGCAAACCGCTGATCCCCTGTAACCGAGATCTATAATGTCTCATCTAAGTCCCATGCCGATCAGAGGACTACATTGCCTACCGTGTACTCCGATTGGCCGCAGACGGATAGATAGCTTATATGCCGACGGCCGTATGCGTCAGATGGAATTCTGATTTTGTCCGTAGTCCGTTGCTGAGTCTGTCGGTGCCTGTTGCAGATAGGGAATCCTTGCATACGCAATCAAGCCTTCCCGTAGAGGGTGTACTCAAAGTAGTCAATGGCCGCGACCGGCTTTGGCTTCCGGTCCATCTTGTTTTGAATCAGTAACGTCGTTTATCTCAAGCCTCAACCCGTTGTTTTGACGACGGCCCGTTCCACCGAGTGTAAGACGGTCAAGCTCTGAGAGTAAAGATCCAATGGCTCCAGATCAATGATGCTTCCAAGCCCTCTGAAGGAAGAGTTGCCGCCGCCCTGGTTTCTTCAAAGCTTTCTAATAATACCAATGGCATGGCCGAATTAGATAGTTTAATGGTCATATCTAACTGCCATAGGCAGAAAGGTTGTCAGCCAGCCGCTTACCGTCCTACCTTACCGGCAGGACGGCTTAGACTAGGACGGAGATGGCGTCTCTTCGCAGACCCTCCCACCCAAGCGGCTTGGAACCGCCGCTTGGCAAAGCAACGACACTGCTTAATATATGTATCTAAACTCCTGAAGCTTTCAAACATCCCAGCCAAGCCGTCCTCGCAAAACTCATTGCAACGATGTCCGAAACACGGTCCACGAAGCCCGTTCGGCTTAGACTTGCTTGCGATGCTTGTACGACAGCCAAGGTCCGCTGCAGCAGGACTCATCCCTGTGAGCGCTGCGAGGACAATGGACAGGAGCAGGAGTGCTGCTATAGCGCCTCGCGACGACATGGGAAGAGATCGAGATATCGCAAGGGCCCTGAAGCACAAAGCTCAAGCGACACGAATGCTCTTACGACGCAATTTGCAAATGCACGGTATGGCGCCGACTTCGCTTGGGACGATTACAGCACGCCGGGATACTCGGCCAAGCTGGATGGGGAGTTTGACATGTTGGATAGTTGGGCGTCTCACAACATCGACGTCACTGCCGACTTTGATGATATTAACAGTATATCATGGGTCGATCCTTGGACGTCACTCGGCTTCATGTCTGATGCCAGTCCCTCTCAGTCAAGTGGCATATTAACACCTGATTTAAGCTTATTTCATGAGCCAATATTGCCAATCAAGCCAACGGATTCAACATTCACAAGCAGTATGCAAGGTCCGAAACACTCCCATGACTGCGAGGCCCTGGCTCTCAGAGTATTAAGGTCACTGCACTGCAACACAAACACAGATCAAAGCATTATCAAACAACCTTCCAACAACATAATTCTCCCAAAGCAAGCATGTTCAACACCTGGCATCGACACAGTTTTATCAGTCAACAAAGCCGCACTGGCAAATCTCATCCCCCTGCTCAAATGCCCCTGTGCACAAAGTCCGCATATCGCGATGCTACACAGTGCAATTTTATCAAAAGTCATTTTCTGGTACCGAGTTGCAGTCACGGCTCGCCACCACTCTGAGGGGGTTGAACTACTGCCCATGAAGATACAGTTGGGAATGCTAGATCTTGACGCTGAGGATCAAGCGACGCTTGAAAGAGCAGTGATGCTTAGAGAACTGCGAAAGGCGGAAAAGGTCATGGAGACTTTTGATTCTTTGTCTGCGGGAGCTGAAGAGGTTTCTAATTGGCATGTCTCGGCTGTGAGGAATATGAGGGAGGAGTTACAGGATATTATCCAGAAGGTTAAAAAAGGCCAGGGGGAGTTGGTATGACTATGTTTAATTTGGGCATATTGTTACATTGTAACCGATAGACGGTGGATTGGAGTATTTGAATTACGCTGTTCTTTCGACACTCTGATTTAGGAACTAACGATATAACACAATGGCCTGCAGGTGTTAATTCTAGCTATTGAATACTGTGGTTTTGTATCTTCACCATCAATCAGTTTCACTGCCCTTTCATTCAAGCACAGTGGTATTGCTGATGAAGGCATATCCACTAAGGCCATAAGCCTCAAACCATCGTCATCCGGTGGAACGCCAAGCACGATGACGCTGGTGTGGTTTCAAATGGCACAGTAGGACAGGTACGGATATCCCGTTAAAGAAGCATTGATATCTCAGGCCATGATTCCTAATCTGACGATATTCAACGCTGGCCTCGTCACTTGATCTTGCATGTGATTATCTATCATATGAGTGCCGGATAGATGCGTACTTGGATTCGGAAGCCGAAAGAATGGCTGATGGAATGCATACCATACCTCAGGTGCTCTGAGTAAGTATGTTGTGAAACTTGTTAAGATGCTCCGATACGAAAGATATCTATGCCTTCTACCCGTGTTGCATAAACTATAAGCCGTGAGGTTACTTGATTCGGATTATGTCTGACGTGAGGACCTGTTGTTTCCTCAGAATTACCCAGGAGAGGAAACAATTCATGCATGATCTGTTCCGATTGGTTCACTTGCTTCGTAGATATCTTTTCTTGAAGCCTTTGCAAAGCTGTGTGTACTATTTCGGGCTTCTCGCGTATACCTTGCAAAGTGAGGGAAGAATTGGTATGTTCCCGGTGAGGATCACGTCAGTTTACTTGCCAAGTTTATGTCATAGAATGACTTCTCAGGCTTTGGTGGGAAGTCCTGAGTTTTAATCCCTGCCTCGGCCTCGCTCTTTCGTGCAGTCGCGAGCAGTGTTGGCTGTCAGGCTCCAAACCACGTTGCGGGGCACCTCAGGTTTCACAAACACAACCGGCATGGAGCTGTCCCGGACTCCGAGAGCTGTGTTTCTACTTCGTCCTCCAGCTTAACGTAATCCTCAAACAGATTCTAACTGGTCGGTCGATCAAACAATATGTGGTGAGGGGCTGGCAACTAACAGCTTGACAATAGACCTTAGCTCAAGCCATGTTTGCTTGAGACATGCCACCCACCCAAACATAAAAAGCCTATCTCAGTTGCTCAGTGAACAACTCCTCCTCTTCCAACCAACCTCTCTTCTCTCGTCCTTGCTCAACTCACTCCCCCCACTTCCTCAACAACACCAGAAACTAAACTCACCAAAATGGCATCAGCACTCGGAAAATACGTCTCCAAGCTCGCAGGCTCACGCGTCCTCGTCATTGGCGGCTCATCAGGAATTGGCTTCGGAGTCGCAGAAGCAGCTATCCAAAACGGCGCTTCATCCGTCTTCATCTCCTCATCATCCCAGAACAAAATCTCCAGCGCCATCGAGCGCCTCAAGGCAAACAACCAGTCCGCCAAGGCCCAGCTGCACGGCTTTCCCTGCAACCTCGCCTCACCCGACACACTCACCTCCGAGGTTGAGAAGCTCTTCGCCGAGGTGTCCAAGTCGGGGAAGCTGGACCATGTGGTCTTCACGGCGGGTGACAAGCTTGCGGTGGGAAAGCTTGAGGACTTCACTCTGGATGCTATTCGCCAGGCTGGCAACGTTCGGTTCTTCGCCCCTCTTGTTGTCGCGCAGCAACTCCGTAAGCATTTGAACGAGAGTGAGAGTTCTTCGTTCACTGTTGCGACTGGTGGTGCGACGGAGCATGTTTCCAAGGAATGGTCGATCATGTACTCGTATCTTGCTGGTCTGCGCGGTATGGTCCGCGGCTTGGCTGTTGACCTTGCACCCATCCGTGTCAATGCTGTTGCGCAGGGCCCAACTGATACGGAGATCTGGGGCTACGTGAAGGAGATGGGCTACTGGGACAATATCACTGGTCATCTCAAGGGACGAATGACGACTGGGAAGATTGGACAGGTTGAGGATGTTGTAGAGGCTTATTTGTACTTGATGAAGAACAAGAATACTTCTGGTAGTATTGTCGAGACTACAGGAGGAACACTTCTGTCTTAGAGGGTCAATCAAAAGATGTAGGGTAGGGAATTCGCATCAAAAGAGCGAGGAAAATGAATGCATAAGACATTACAATTACAATACATGATGGTATAACTCACCCTAACGGCGAATATTCTACCTTAACTTTGAGATTTACTTCTTCTAAAACTTCCATTAAATTTATGCCCCACGCGACGTCGCTTTAGAATCGAGTAAAAGCCCAAGCTCGTGCCGCTGCAGGTCATGGCTGCGCTACCCACGGCACTACATAGGTATCAATGATAAGCATTCGCATCCACAATAAGCTCGTAAATGCCGTGAGACGTTTCACGTCAAATCCATTGGTTCTGTCATTCTCGCGTTTCGGCACTAAATGGTATTTCGCGGACACTGTGGAGCTACGCCTCATTCGGCCTTTCGCTACGATTTTCGCTGTTCGGATTTTAGCTCTTTACGCGTGTAAGTCAGTGGACTGTGGTGGTACATAGAACCAGAAGTGCGTTCGCTACACTGCTGTGCACTGAATTAGCACTCATTTGGGTCCCCAAGCATGGCTTTTCTGTTCGTGTTGAAAGGGAAGGAGACTGACAATTGTTCAATTGCGATATGTTATCTCATTTACGCAGTCCCAACCGACTTCAGGCCCTTTCATCTCAGATCAGAACTGCAAGCACCATGAAAGAAGCCATCGTATCTCGAGGACCAAAAGTCCAAATTATTGACAGCCCAATCCCAAAAGCAGGACCTGGTCAAGTTGTTACCAAGATTGTGTTCGCAGGTAGCAACCCCAAAGATTGGTGAGCATCCTACTGTCTCACGCTCATGCTCAGCCGAGGTTAACATTTTCAAGGAAACGACCCGAGTATTGGGGAAGCAAAGCGACCATGAATCAAGGAGATGACCATGCTGGAATCGTCCACGAGGTGGGCGATGGTGTCTCCGAGTTCAGAGTTGGTGATCGCGTTGCGGCGATGCATGAGGGAAAACAGCCGGGAGGAAGTTATGCTGAGTATGGAGTAAGCTGGGCATATACGACCTTTCGACTGCCAGAAAACACTTCATTTCAGGGTAAGAGCCACATATCCCGTTATACCCGAGATGGTGGCTGACATAGGCGTATGTAGAGGGCGCCGCATTGCCATTCACTGCGCTCACTGCAGCATGTGCTCTCTACGCACGTCTGAGTCTTCCAGATCCATGGCTCCCAATCCCAGACTCCCAGAAAATACCTCTAGTCATATGGGGAGCATCATCCGCCGTCGGTTCATACGCTGTTCAACTGGCCAAACGCTCTAACATTCACCCTCTCATCTGCGTAGCCGGCCGCGCCCAGGAACACGTTGAGATGCTGATTGACAGAAACAAAGGCGACACAGTCATCGACTACAGAAAGGGGGGCGAAGCAGTCGTCGAAGAGATAAGAGCAAGTCTCAAGGGCGCGAAGCTAGAGTATGCATTTGACGCAGTGTCTGAGATGGGCTCGTATCAGACTGTATGCGATGTTCTGGATCACCAGACTGGCAAGATCACACTTATTATCCCCGCACAAAGCTATTCAGATATCCCAAAGACGATCAAAAAGTCAGTCACTACTGTCGCTAGTATCCATGAAGACTTGAAGGACTTTGGCTATGTGTTTACGAGATATTTCAGCAGAGGGCTTGAAGAGGGATGGTTGAAGGCACACCCGCAGGAGGTCGTCCCGGGTGGACTGGAAGGTGTCGAGAAGGGCTTGAAGGACTTGAAGAGCTACAAGGCTAGCGCGGTCAAATATGTTTATAGAATCTCTGATACACCAGGAGTCGATGACTGATTGAATGGATGGACATAACGTCGGTTACAATAGACAAGAATTACAGACACAAGGAAACACTTTCACTTAACACTAACTTGAGATAAGCGTAACAAATGTCAAATGAGAGAATTACCAGCGTCCGGTGATAGGCTTTGGGGTCTCCATTCAACGTTTACTGTTGAGAAACGGACGCGCCCAGAGCCTCCCTCCAATAGGTAGGCGAATGGACGCCACCATAAAACTGGCTCAGCAATCAATCCAAATCACCGGATCTCGGTAGCCGTGAAGACTTTGATAAGCTTATACGGCGGTCCGACGGTCTTTGGCGTCGACATCAAACGGACCTCCCGCACCAAGACCGTTACACGGAGGAACAAGGACAGCCAAATTAGGCCTCGGATTCCGAAAGCAAGGACGGCTAAGCTATCATCATATTGATGTAGCACCAATTAACTGTTAATTCTTTTTAAGGGATCGGATAGCTGAGGATAATACGCAGGAATCCTGTCATCGAACGGGGGTGTTCATATTGGCTTACGATCTCTCATAGAGTCGGGTCATCTCGAGATCTTCCACCTGGACCGGATGCTCGGGGGCTGAATTGAAGTAAGAGTGAGCCAAGACGGCATGGGGATTCAATCGGGAACCCTTTCGGGAACTGACGTTGCACGCAGGAATTCGGGTCTTGTGGCGGTCTTGACAATAGAATGCCAAGTCCACCGAAGGTCTTGGTCAAGGAGGCTTCAAATACAGGACCAGCCACCAGTTGCGTGAAGAAGATCATTTCCCTCGTTCTATTCAAATAATATTACCCTTCAGTGATATTGAGAAAATACTATGCAATTGGACAGCATGGCAAGCTCACAGACAAATGGCTCCAACGTCGAGGATGCCACCAAGCCCGTCGATGCAAAGCTCGATGGCACTCTCAACGGCAACGGAAACCAGCAAGACACCACTGCCGCAATTTCTCAACAGCGTATTGACGACTCCATCAAGAGAGGAATAGACCTCCAAGTCATGCGCTATCCCTCCACCGGCATCAACGTCCTCATCGCTGGCGCAGGTCTAGGCGGCATGACTTGCGCTCTCGAATGCTGGCGCAAAGGTCACAACGTCCGCGTTATAGACCGCAGCCCAAGCCCTGTCTGGACAGGCGATAATGTCCAAATCCAACCCAGCGCCATTCTTCTTCTCAGACACTGGCCTGACATGGGCTATGAGATTGAAGAGAACCAGTACGACGTCGCCATGTCTTACTACAAGCAAAGCGGCGAACGTATCTGGGGTCCTGCACCGCCCATGTTCAACGACCCAGAGCATCTTGAGGGCCGTCGCGGATTCCCTTCCGTGAACGCTCACAGTCGTATTAAGCTGTACCGAGCGTTTCTGCGCCAAGCGGAGCGTGTGGGTATTCAAGTTGAGTGGGGATGTAAAGTTATCGAGTACTGGGAGGATCTAGAGCAGGGCGCTGGAGGAGTTGTCCTTGAAAGTGGCGAGAAGCGTACTGCTGATATTGTTGTTGCGGCTGACGGGCTGCGGACCAAGTCGAATACTATCGTTCCTGGTATGCCGAAGCAGTTGACGACCAGTGGAAAGGCGATCTATCGAGCGGGTTATCCTGTTGAGCACGCTTTGAAGGATCCCAAGGTCAGGGAGATGTGGAACTTTAAGCCTGGTGATCAGCCTATCTGGCAATTCTGGCTTGGGTAAGTTACTTGTAGCAAGAATATTGAGATGTCATGGACTAACGATTCGCAGAAATGGCTCTCACAACATGGTTTGCCTTACACGAGATTTGGCTTTCTGGAGCTTCATCCACTCGGTAAGTCGAATTATCTCTTTACCAGCATACGTGATATCTGACATTAATTCCTGTAGCACGCTGAATCGGCCAGTGAGTCCTGGATCCCAGACGTCGATCCAGCCAAAGTCATCACCGCGATGGAAAAGAACGACGCCGTCCATCCCGCAATCGCAGCCTTCATCCGAACCGCCCCCAAAGGCTCCGTAGTGAACTGGCAGCTCAAGTTCAGAGACCCCCACGAACAGTGGACATCTCCCGGCGGCCGCGTCGTACAGCTCGGCGATGCCGCACACGCCTTTCTCCCAACCTCTGGCAACGGCGCAACACAGGCAATCGAAGACGGCATAACCCTCGCAACATGCCTCCAACTCGCCGGAAAAGCACAAGCAGCCAACGCAACCAAGGCATACAACAAACTACGCTTCCAGAGAGTTTCGTGTGGGCAGAAGATGGGTTTTGTGAACCAACAGCTGAAGCAGCATACGGATTGGGATGCGATTGCAAAGAATCCAGCGCTTGTCAGATCGCGATACCCAAAGTGGGTGTGGTCGCATGATGCGGAGGTATATGCGTATGAGAAGTTCTGTGAGGCGCTGAACCATGTTGTTAGTGATGGGACGATTCCGTTGATTAATACGAATTTTCCCAAGGGGCATAAGTATAGACACTGGACGATGAAGGAGGTGCAAGAGCAGATCAAGGCGGGACAGAAGTTGGAGGATCTTCAGGATGGGGACTGGTCTTAGTTTGTTATCGTGTTTGTGTTAAGTCGACTTATAGAGGGTGAAGGTTGTCAATTGAGTGTTTGTTTCCCTTATTGTGCGTGTCTATTGAGGTGAAAGACCTGGTGATACTTGATCGGGTTGTGTTCGATCCGGTCGCTGTGAGTCGCGTCATAAGGCACAGCATAGCTACATTGAGGTTCGCGACGGGAACATATTTCAAGACACAAACTACGACATAATCACTCAAGTCTTGTCCAAGGAAACACGGTTCGGTATTCTGGGGTCGGTGAAGACCCCACGATTGACTACTCACCACTCCATCAGCCGTCATTAACTGAACTCGGGAGCATTTTGAAGGACATCGCGGCTATGGACACAAGCGAAACTGCACCAAACAGATGGTAAGATCTTATAACGACTCCATCTAGTCACTCTTCTAAAGCCAGCCCCCCTGCTCTTTGGATTCCTCAAGTACAGCTTCAATGACCGACAACTCACTCCCAGCAGGTCGTTCAATCGCACGAATCTTCAATCGTGGATCAGCCTTGGTAAGAAGAACATTCCACTCCTCAACTTCCCGTTCCTTGGCGTTAAAGCACTGAATCATGGTCAGATCCTTTTGTCTAAGGGCTGCTTCAAAGGTCCTCGACCCAGAACCTGGCTTGGGGAGCACCATGTCCATGATCAAGAGACGACTGGATGGACCCATGGCTGCGACAACGCCTTGCAGAATCTTGACAGCATCGGCATCTGGCCAGTCGTGGAGAATGGTGCGTAGCAGGTAGACATCAGCGTTTTTAATGGGCTGGGGAGTGAAGAAGTCGTATGCTCTGACTTCAATGCGAGGCTGGATGTCTGAAGACAATTCTTTCAGACGAAGCTTGGCGTTGTCGGCGGCTTCTTGGAGATCCTCGATGACGAGATTGAGAGATGGGAATGCTGTCGCCAACATGATGGCAGTAGAACCACTGCTTCCTCCAATCTGGGCAGTATTAGTAGATTATCTCCCAATTGAAGAAGAACACTTACATCAACGACTTGAGCCTGACCCAAAGACTTCCAGTCAAAAGCGCTAAGCAAATGCTCAACATTCGAGCCCGTGTGAGAAACAGCGCGGCTCTTCATGTAAGCTTGAAAGCCCTCATTGAGATCAGGCCGAGCCTTCAAGTGTTCAAAGAAGGAAGAATCAGTGTTGTGAAGGATGTTATAAGCTGTTTCATTTGTCGCAGACGTCTCGCCCCATTTCTCGGTAGCTTGTACCAAGCCGGTCATAAGCGGAACAGTCTGATTAAAGATATGAAGGAGCTGTACTCTCATATGCACATTAGTGACAAACTGCGCAGACAAGGCACTATGAGCTAGCTTCCCATCTTTGGTCTCGCTCAGAAGTCCAGCAGTCATCGCCATGCGCGCTACAGACTGGAGCTTTGACAGGGGAACTTTGGCTTTGTCTGCGACATCTGTGTAGTTTTGGGAGTCGGGAGGTAGGGGGATGAAGGAGAAGACATCGAAATGGCAAAGCCAGCCGATGCAGTGATACTGCTGTTGCTGAACGACCAGTTCGGTGAGGAAGCTGTGAGGATCATGCACGAGGTGTTTAAGCTGCACGGCATGCTCGATAACAGCGTCTCTATCCGTCTTGTCCATTTTGTCAATCTTTGATGGGAAGTCAATCAAGTTTGTGAATAGAAGGCACACATTGCGACATATTCAGGTTTTATGAGAGCCGATGAGCTGGGCGGCGTCCGAAGTCAGTCGCCGTGCAGTCCCCGAGCTGAAGTCTACTGTCCCCGAGGGAGTCCCCGAGACTCGGATGCCGTCTTACAATGATGTGCAGGGCTGAAGTTTGTGCGACGCAGAGGACAATCTGTCTGCTTTGGGGGAGACGTGCGTTATCTGGGTGAGATGAGGCTCAGCTCGGAGAATAGCAATCTTGCATGAAGTCCGTCAAACAAGTCGTGATGACGATATCGAAGAGATTGAGCGTCTGATATGCCGGACTCCGACGGAGATTGTGAAGATCCTTGACGCGATAGACGATGACGGAAGATTGAAGCTCACGGTGAGATAGACAAGAGTATGAGATCAGAAAGAGCCAAGAGGATAGATAAAAGAGGCACGCTCTCATCGAAACTATGAACTCAAACAACCATAGACAAACAAAATAGACTTCAACCAACAAACTCACAAGATTCAACACCTTTGTCATGTCTTCTCACATGAAGCTCTACCTCTTCGGAGACCAGACCTTTGAGGTCCAGCCTGGTCTACAGCACTTGCTCCAGAAGCGGGACAATCTTTTCCTGAATGACTTTCTGAACAAGTCTTACAATGCCCTCCGCGCCGAATTGTTCAAAATTCCGTTTAGTATCCGAAAGGATCTTCCGCGGTTCACGTCCCAGGAGGATCTCCTGCTCTGGGATCAGAGTGGTCCAAGATGTGTTGCTCTGGATATGGCTATGACGACTTTGTATCAACTTGGTACATTCATCAGGTGCGTCAACAAACGTCCAATTGCCTTTATGATTCTGCTAATGCTGGAAACAGTCAAGCTGGGATCTCCTCATATGATGCGCAGAGTACAAGGGTCGTTGGACTCTGTACTGGTGCTTTTGCAGCTGCGGCTGTTAGCTGCAGTAGCTTCACAGCAGACCTGATCCCCATGGCCGTCTCCTCTGTCGTCGCAGCTTTCAGGACTGGACTTCTGGTCACCGACACTGCTAGAAGAGTTGATTCGGCTAGTGACTTGAACCAAAGCTGGGCTCTTCTTGTTCCAGGGCAAAAGGCTTCTGCTGCGGTGCAGGAGTTTTGCGATAAAAATGTAAGGGATCTTAACGACAAGACATACAGCTTTACTAACATTTTACTTACAGAACCTTCCTTTGATGAGCAGACCCTACATCAGCGCCTACGCGCCAAATGGCATCACCGTTAGCGGTCCACCAAAGCGCCTTATCCAGGTTATGCATTATCTTGCCCGGAAGAGCATCACCTGCAAAAGCATCCCCATCCATGGTGCATATCACGCTCCACACCTGTATTCCAAGAGTGACGCCAAGGCAATCATCGCAGGCCTTATGCTCAAGAACGCCACAGCCTTGTCCGAGCAGATCCCTCTTCTATCCAGCACAGGCTTCAAACCCGAAGAGCGAAGCTTCGCTACACTCTTGGAGGATGCGATCACTCAGGCTTTGGTTCATCCTCTTCGCTGGAGTTCCATCTTCGAAGACGTCCAGGCTTCGCTTGAGAATGCTGGTTCGGAGCAGTTTAGCGTTGTGTCGATTGGTACGAATGCCGAGCATTTGATCTACACTGCTCTCAAAAAGACATCTCTTCGCTCTGTTGTCCCAGGTACAACAGCACCCAACCAGAACGCCAACATTCGAAACATTCCTGAGCCTGAGTCAAAGAAGCCAAAGCTTGCTATCGTCGCCATGTCAGGTCGTTTCCCTGGTGCAAAGAATAATGAAGCCTACTGGGATCTTCTCTACCAAGGCCTTGACGTTCACAAGCCTGTACCAAGTCTTCGCTGGGATCAAAAGACTCACGTTGACCCAACTGGCCAAGCTAAGAACACAAGCGCTACACCATTTGGGTGTTGGTTAGATGATCCTGCTGAGTTTGACGCTCGCTTCTTCAACATCTCTCCACGCGAAGCTCCTCAGATTGATCCTGCGCAGAGACTGGCTCTGATGACAGCTTACGAGGCGATTGAACAAGCAGGTATTGTCCCTGATGCAACCCCGTCTACTCGCCCTGATCGGGTTGGTATCTTCTACGGAGTTACCAGTAACGATTGGCTGGAGACGAACAGCGCGCAGGCCATTGACACATACTACATTCCTGGTGGAAACAGAGCCTTCATTCCCGGCCGCATCAACTACTTCTTCAAGTTCAGCGGCCCCAGCTACGCCGTCGACACCGCATGCTCCTCCAGTCTCGCAGGAATCCATCTCGCATGTAATGCTCTATGGCAAGGGGACGTTGACACTGCCATTGCCGGTGGTACTAATGTCCTAACCAACCCAGACTATCACTCTGGTCTGGATCGCGGCCATTTCCTGTCACGCACCGGCAACTGCAAGACGTTTGATGACGGCGCTGATGGATACTGTCGAGGCGAGGGTGTTGCTACGATTATCATCAAGCGGCTTGATGATGCGATTGCTGAGAATGATCCTGTCTTGGGTGTTATTCTCGGTGCGTATACGAATCACTCGGCCGAGTCGGAGTCGATTACAAGACCGCATGTTGGTGCTCAGCGGGTTATCTTTAACAAGATCTTGAACGAAGCTGCTGTTGATCCTTATAGCGTTGGCTATGTTGAGATGCACGGGACGTGAGTATTCCCCATCAACCTCACTCATCACTGTACTAACGATGCTCCAGGGGCACTCAAGCTGGCGACGCCACCGAAATGTCCAGCGTCTTGGAGACTTTTGCACCACCTCTAGCTGAGGGAAAACTCACCCGAACAGACAACCAGAAGCTCTTCATAGGCTCAGCGAAAGCAAATATCGGCCACGGTGAAGCTGCTTCTGGTGTCTGCAGTGTCATCAAGGTCCTCCAAATGCTGAAAAAGAACACCATTGTTCCTCACTGCGGAATCAAGACAAAGATCAACCATCGTTTCCCGACTGATCTCGAGGCGCGCAATGTGCGCATTGCTTCTGAGCCAACTGCGTGGGATAAAGGCGCTGTTGATAATCCCAGACGAGTGTTTGTCAACAACTTTAGCGCTGCGGGTGGTAACTCTGCTTTGTTGATCCAAGATGCACCACCTAAGCAACAGCTCCTTGCCGGAAACGACACTCGAGTCCAATTCCCCATCGCAATCACTGCCAAGAGTGGTGTTTCTCTTCAAGGAAATCTTCGATCAATGGCCAAGTTCCTCAGCACAAACTCCGTCTCTCTCGCTGAGCTTTCGTACACAACCACAGCTCGTCGCATTCACCACCAACATCGTGTTCTTATCTCTGGCTCCACGCCTGAGGAAATCTGCTCCAAGATTGATACCGCTCTCCAGAACAACACTGGTGTCACACGACCCAAGAGCGCACCAAAGGTAGTTTTCACCTTCACTGGTCAGGGAGCTCAGTACCCAGGCATGGGAAAGCAGCTCTTTGAAGAGAACGCCTTTGTGCGCAATGAGCTTCTTAAGCTTGATCAGATTGCTCAGAACATGGGCTTTCCATCTATGCTTCCTTTTATCCAGTCTGAGGAACCTGATGTGAGCAAGTTTGCGCCTTCGCTGGTCCAACTTGCCAGCGTCTGTCTTCAGATCACGCTTAGCAAGCTATGGGCGTCATGGGGAATTATCCCAGCTGCTGTTGTGGGCCATAGCCTGGGAGAGTACGCTGCTCTCAATGTTGCTGGAGTACTCTCTGATACGGATACACTCTTTCTCGTGGGCGGCCGAGCACAGTTGCTTGAGCAGAAGTGTACTCGTGGCACACATGCCATGCTTGTGGTGAAGGGGTCTGAGGAGGAGATTTCTGAGGCTTTGAAGGGTGAAGAGTATGAGACTGCTTGTATCAACTCTCCCATTGAGACCGTTTTTGCTGGTCCAAACGAACAGATTGCCAAGGTTAAGGAACTCCTCGCTACGGCCAACTTCAAGACCACGCTGCTCAAGGTCCCTTATGCATTCCACTCATCTCAGCTGGACCCAGTTGTTTCGGATATCGAGAAGCTGGCCGGCAAGGTGACGTTCTCTCAAGCCATTATTCCGGTTCTTTGTCCTCTGGATGGGAGTGTCGTTGAGGACGGAGATGTTTTCAACGCGTCTTATTTGGCACAGCATTCTCGACAATCTGTGAACATGCTTTCTGCATTGACTACTGCTTATCGCAATGGGCTCATCAGCGATCGTACCATGATGCTCGAAGTTGGTCCTCATCCAGCAGTCGCTGGTATGGTCAAGCCTACTCTTGGTCAGCAAATAACATGCGTCGCCTCGCTCCAACGTGGCAGAGCACCATGGGAGATGCTATCGGGAGCACTGAAGACCTTTTACGATGCCGGTGCAAGTATCAACTGGGCTGATTATCAGAGCAACTTCCCCGGCGCCCACTCAGTTGTTGATCTCCCAGCGTACAGTTGGGATCTCAAAGAATTCTGGATCCAGTATGTCAACGACTGGTCGCTGCGCAAGGGTGACCCTCCTCTGGTAATCACCAACGCTCCTAAGCTTGAGAGCACTACGATCCATAGCGTTGTCGAAGAGAGTGGGGATTCTAAGAAGACTCACATTGTTGTTGAGGCAGATATTGCCCGCAAGGATCTAAGCCCTCTTGTCCAAGGACATGAAGTCGATGGCATCCCTCTTTGCACCCCATCTGTGTACGCTGATATCGCATTGACCCTTGGCAAGTACTTACTTGAGCGATATCAGCCTCAGCAGAAAGATGATATGGTTGTTGTCTCCGACATGACCGTTTCAAAGGCATTGATCCTACGAGGCGATGGCTCCAAACAGCCGATCCAAGCTCATGCGGAAGCAGACTGGCTATCTCACTCTGTTTCAATCAAGTTCATGTCTTTTGATGTAAGTCTCTGAGATTTTTTCTGATTCCATACTAATACGTTCGCAGAACAAGGGCAACTTGCAAGAACACTCCGCTTGTGTCGTTCTCTTCAAGGACAGAGCCCATCAACAGCAACTCCAAGGTCAGGCTCTCGACACCAAGCAGAAGATGCAAAACCTTCGCGACCAAATCACCACCGGAGAGAGCGCACGTTTCAATCGACCCATGGCCTACCGCATGATCCGTCCGCTGGCCCGCTTCCACGATGACTACCGCGCCATTGACGAGGTAGTCCTCAACAGCGAGACCCTTGAGGCATCTAGTAAGATTAGCTTCGGCACGGTGAAGCGTGATGGTGACTTCCATACTCACCCCGCTGTTATCGATGCCCTGACCCAGTCGTGCGGTTTCGCTATGAACTGCAATGATCATACAGACATTGACGTGGATGTCTTTATGAATCATGGATGGGGCTCACTGGAACTCTTTGAGCCTTTGGACTTTGAGAAGGAGTATACTACCTATACTCAGATGCATGAAGGGGAGGATAAGCTTTGGTATGGCGATGTGACCATCTTCGACCAGGATAGAGTTGTCGCATTCTTTGGGCAGATTTCGGTGAGTACTCGGAGATCATCTGTATACTATTCCACCGCCATACTAATATTCTATTAGATCCAGGGTGTTCCTCGAAGAGTTCTCAAGGTCATCCTCTCAATTGAGAGCGGCAAAAAGGGTCAAACTCAACGCCAGGCTCAAGATAAACCCCGCAACACTTCCTCAACCCCTCCCAAAGAAACCTCTACCAAGCCAACACAGCACAAACCAGCCGTAAAGGTCGAACCACCAAGATTCTCAACAGCCCTTCGCATCATCTCAGAAGAAAGCGGTATTGACATCTCCGACTTCACCGACGGCACAACCTTCTCAGATGTCGGTATCGACTCCCTCCTCGGTCTTACCATCTCCGCTCGTTTCCAGGAAGAGCTTGATATAGACCTTGACTTCAATGCCCTATTTTTCGAACATCCTACCGTCAAGGATTTGAGAAGCTTCCTTGGCACAGAAGAAGACGTCAGCGGAAGTTCGTCCTCTGCGGCTAGTGACTCTGGTCGTGAGACAACTACTACTGGAAGTGCTACACCGGAGCTGCAAGAGGAGTTCGCTGGTTCCATTGATGTTGAGTTTGAGCGTGCTCTTGAGATTATATCCGAAGAGAGCGGCGTTGCTCGCTCTGACCTTGATGATGACACGAACTTTGCTGACTGTGGTGTTGATTCTCTCCTGTCGCTTGTTATTGCGAGCCGATTCCAGGATACCTTTGGCCTCGATGTGGGACATGAGCAGTTGTTCATGGAATGCCAGACTGTTGGCGATCTCAAATCCATGTTGGCTAGAGAGATGGGCCTCGCTTCTCCAGTCAGCAAGCCTGCAGTTATCCCTCCGCCTGTCGTCTCCGAAGCCGTCGCTCAGGAGACTGCCGTCACGCACAGCGACATAACCACTCTTGCTGTTCGAGAAAAGGCCATCACCGAGCTTGTCAACAAATACACCGCTGCCTTCATAGCTCCAACTTCAACCCCCACTGGTCCTGCTCTCGGCAAGAACGAAAGCGTGGTGCTTGTCACGGGTGCATCAGGTGGACTTGGAAGCCATCTCGTCTACGCCCTGGCCCAGCTCGAGGAAGTTCGCACGATTGTTTGCCTCAACCGCACCAACAGGGAAGACCCCGAGACAAGACAGTACAAGGCTATGCGAGACAAGGGCATTCGCTTCCCAGAACATCTCAAGTCCAAGCTACGAATCTTCCAAGCTGATACTTCTGCACCTAAACTTGGACTTGAGGATAGCGAATATGCTTATTTGATCCAATCTGTCACGCATATTATTCACAATGCTTGGCCAATGAGTGCGAAGCGTCCTCTTTCCGGCTTTGAATCACAGTTCCAGGTATTCCGCAATCTTCTCGACCTCGGTCGTGAATGCGCTTCAAGTCGTCCCGAGGACTTCAAGTTCAGTTTCCAGATGATCTCCTCAATTGGAGTTGTTGGGCAATGGGGTCTGGCAGCCGGTCAAACTGGCAAGATTGTTGTTCCTGAGCAGCGAACCACCATCGACTCACTACTCGATAACGGGTATGCTGAAGCAAAATGGGGTTGCGAGAGAATGCTTGACGAGACTCTTCACAAGTATCCCGACCGGTTCCGCCCCATGATTGTCCGTCTTGGTCAGATTGCTGGGTCTAAAACAAGCGGTTACTGGAACCCAATGGAGCATTTCGGATTCCTGATCAAGTCTTCTCAGACTCTGAATGCGCTCCCTGACGTGGATGGAAACCTGAACTGGACTCCTGTGAACGACATTGCCGATACTCTCACCGAACTCGTTCTCTCCGATCGTGTTCCTCATCCCGTCTACCACATCGACAACCCAGTGGGTCAGCAATGGCGAGACGTCAACAACATCCTATCCGACGCCCTACGCATCCCCAACCTCGTTCCCTTCAAAGATTGGCTTGACATGGTGCGAAAGGCACCCCAGAAGGATAACCCAGCCGCTTTGTTGGCAGATTTCCTAGAAGATACATATCTTCGCATGGCTTGTGGTGGACTTGTTCTAGGTGTCAAGAATACACTTGAGCACTCCAAGTCATTGTCTGCTGTCGGACCTGTTTCGGAGACAGTTGTGAGGAAGTACATTCATATCTGGAAGGAGATTGGGTTTTTGAAGACCACTGCGGAGGATAAGGCAGGATTTGAAGCTGAGAGGATCAAGCTTTGGGGACCTAGAGTGTAAGAGTCCGGTTGATGGGTGCTGGATTTAGACATACACTCCTTTCTGATTCGCAACATTGAATAGTTTCCTTATCTAGATATACGATTTCGTTTTTGCACATTGATATCTCTTGTGTGTCTTGAGCTTCTTCATTGCATCGTCCATGAACCCGGATGGCAAGCTCCACAGCTGCAGAAAGATGGAGCTTCACCGTGACACAGTACCATTAACTCACCTTGCCAGTCTATATCCTTTCATGCATTCCTTTATCCGTTATTTAGGAATGATCGGCGCCATTGGGTCGCTTAAGCGATTAAGTCTTGCCGCCTACGATACCTCAGTGGAGAGAATGCCAAGCCATCAAGGTCTCTAGCATGCAGAGCAATCATGTCGACTTTGACCTGTTCAACTGCCGTTCATGCAAGAGTTGTTTTTTATATAGCTCAAGTAGATATTAATATTTTGCTCTTTCGCACTCCATGAGCTAGACCATCAAGGTTAGCAACGTGTTCTGCACCCATCAAGTCCTTGGGCATGGTCCCGAGGGGAAGTACTTATAGTTCCATTAACCTCTTTATTCGGTCTCCTAAGCGTCACTCAATCCTTCAGTTTTCTCGAATCTTCCCCAACGCAGCTATAATGGTCCGCTTCGGAAGGGCTTCAGTCCTCCTGCTGCCATTCTTTGGTAGGGCGCAGGGTGGCATAGTAACCCAAAAGTCTCGCCAAGAAAGCCACCCCTGCACCACAAAACCTCTTATGGAATCCTTCGACTCAATCGGAGCTTGGTTTGATGATGTAGCAAAGCTGAATTGTACCTCTTCCTCGAATACTCCCAATCCATCCATCGGCATTGTCGGGGGCGGCGTGTCTGGGCTTACCACCGCTCTGATCCTGGATAGTATTGGTCTTCATAACTGGGAGATTATTGAAGCCAGCGAAAGAGTCGGCGGGAGATTCAGAACCAAGTTTGTGGGCGGTACGCAAGAGTTTGCAGAGATGGGTCCGATGAGGCTGCCCTATACTGTCACTTACAAGACCGACAATTCTACGCATGATTATACGGAACATCGCCTTACCTTTCAACTGGCTGAAACACTCAACAATATGAACGGAAACGACTCTAAGTGGAGGGTGGAATTTATTCCATGGATTCAACACCATGCAAACGAGCTCATTGCTTGGGGAACTGGACGACATCCTGATGGAAGAATCCCTACGAGAGCCGACATTATGGAGAACCCAAGTCTTGCAAGGCCACCGGCAATGGTCTCTTCCGATTACAATGACACCAAGCAACACATGAACCAGATTCTAAAAAACGAGACTATGCTCAAAGCCATTCAAAGTGACGTCTGGCGATCGCATAAGCTGGTAATGGACCAAGGCTACGACGACTGGAGTGAGCAGTGCATGATGAGGGAAGCATTTCACGCAAGTGATAACGTCACCGATGCAATTTGGACGGCTTCTGACTACGATGTCTTTTGGGATGAGATGGTCCATAACTCCAATCTTGCACTAGACGGCACTAGAGACTCGTTGGGGGAAACTGAGTGGAAGTGCATTGATGGCGGATTCAATCGCCTTACAGACGCTTTCATCCCGCATGTCTCTGATAGGTTGGTTCTCAATCGGAAGATCAGAAAGCTTGAGTCTATACGGAGCCATGGCGGCCAAACTCGAACAAGGCTCTCCTGGTACCCCAGTGTCAAGAACCGTACATTTGAGTCGAAGGACTACGACTACACTATCATGGCAGTACCTTTCACAATGACTCGCTTCATGAATCTTCCGTCTTTTTCTTCAGTCCTCGGACGTGCAATCAGCGAAGCTGGTCTTAGGTTCAAGTCCGCGTGTAAAGTCTCTCTCCTTTTCTCCGAACGCTTCTGGGAAAAGGGTGAGCGACCTATCTTTGGCGGTTACTCTGTTCCCGAAAGCAGACCCATCGGTGCTTTATACTATCCGGTCTACGGGTTAAATGAGTCCCGACCTGGCCTCATCACGCACTACCGCGGCGGCGACTGGAGTGATCGATTCGTCAGCTTCTCCGATGAAGAGCACGTCCAAGCAGTCCTCGATGCCATAGTGAGTCTCCATGGAGAAGAGGCACGTGAGCTATACACGGGAGATTATGAGCGACTTTGTTGGTTGCAGGATGAGCATACTGCGACCTCATGGTGTCGTCCAGATGTTGAACAGCACAAGTTGTACATTCCGGCGTATCATCGCACTGAACATAATACTATCTTCATTGGGGAACATACTGCTCCGACGCAGGCATGGATAAGTTCTGCAATCTACTCGGCTGTAAGAGGTACTGTGCAACTGATGCTTGAGCTTGGGATGGTGGATGAGGCGAAGGAGGTAAATGAACGTTGGATGGGGAGATGGATTCACGAGAGACAGTAGAGCAAGAGATCCAATACGTTAATCCCTCAGGCTCTAGGGTCGATTAGTTGCTCGAAATCGCTCGCAAAGTTAAGGAAATTATGTGCAGCTAGCTCAATATAGCTCAGTCCCCCAGAGTCTGCCTGGTCTAGCACCTGGAAGCTCCCCAAACCACAACAGACTAGCACAAAACTTCAACCAAACACTTGCATCTAATCCTCGGTGTCATGGGTTTCCCTGCATATCAAATGCTCCAACGGCTCTGAAACGATAGCCAACTAGGTAGGCAGTGTTATCAACCTCACCATCATTGGTAGGCAGTCCCGAGAACAAATTCTTCCAGCTGCTTATAAGCATCGTCAATATCACCAGCGGTGATAGTGATAATATTATCTGCAGTCATCCTGGAAGCAATGCGTGGAGCCATGCTATCATCATGGTCTGCTCCTCCATCCGCTGTATCTTCAACTTCTCCTTCACGATCTCGAAATCTTTCGTCGGGAGCGCGTACACACGGACATATGAAGCAAACATACCGTGCGTCCAGCTTTGACTTCTGCTGGACTGTTTCAACCGCAGTCTTTCCAATATTCAAGATAGGAATTAGCCCCTTTTCCATCTCTTTGGTAACAGCCTTCATGCTCGTGCCGCACCAGATGCCGCTAGAGAGATGCCAATGGATGAATTGGCTAAACGAGATCATAACCGCAAATTCGGTAATTCCTATGAAGAAGTTGGAAACTCCTTCGGTCTCATCAGGACTTGGTCTGCGTGTAGTGTGCGACGCGACAGAAGAGAAGGTGGCTGGGTGGGCATTTTTGAGCCTTTGTATCAGTGCCTCTGTGTCAAGATTATCCGGTCCAGATATGATAATTGGTCGTTTGTCAACCGCTAATGCTAGATCAGGGTCAGTAGTGGTGATAGCTTACAAGTCGTCATGGACGCTCACCTGGACTGGGCATGTTTACATGTGGCAGTGAATTAGGTGAAGCCATGCTTATCGATTGAGTTTCTGCGAGACATTAGTGTCTAATACGTTTTGATTAAGAGTGAAGACAGGGTTACCATGATGCTAGAATAATCTAGGACGGGATCAGGTCGAGGCGACGTCGTGAAACGGGTGGGGGAGCAAAATGTGTTTAAAGACTTTGGAATCGACTCAGCAATTCAGATTCAGAGGGTAAAATATATATAGATAGATTTATACTTTATGATGAAGGTCCCATTACGTGCCTTGTAGACATTCTCGAGTCCCTGAAATGTAGTTGGGATAAGGAGGTAGGGCTGACCGATGAGCTTGTGGTGAGTGTTGGGAGTTAGTTGTTGAATGAGCTTTGCGTAGGTTGTGGAGCCAGGTTGGCCGATGAGCTTGAGTTGACTTTGGGGAGTAGTTTGGTTGTTGGTATTGTGGTGAAGATAGGAGCTGGACATGTTTTTGGAGGTTGAAATCCTTATTTAAATTTCTCTGTAATGGTAGGGCTGACTGATGAGCCTGGGCTGACGTTGGTTAATGAGCTTTGTGTGAGCCATTAGGGCATGGGCAATATGAGTTCTAAGCTTAATCGTTTACCTTTCCTCGTGGCAAAATGCGATTGGAACCTGGAACGCTTGAAATCTGTAGAGGATTAGACTCAGAAGGATTTAAGTTTCTGAGACCTATCCCAAAGTGTTTTGCGGATATCGTAATATTCGTTACAAACAGCCCCACGAGAAGGCCTACAAGACAACTCAACTCCACGTCGAGACCATCGCCCCTGAACTTACCAACACGGTTCACTATGCGCCCGCGTGATATGAGCCATAGTTATGGTCCTTAAATAACTGGACAAAATCAGACCGCTGGTTTTCCAATGGCCAGGTGTCTTTCTACCTTCTGTCCCAGCAACGGTGTCCCCCTGCGAACACGGTGCTTGAGTTCCGAAGCATCGAGAAGTGGTTGGATCAGTTTAAGTTTCCGCTTATCCCCTTATCGCACCCCAGCCTTGGGCTGAGCTTCAGACAGTGCCAGCTGGCTACCAGCTACATGGAGGCCCCCGGCTTCTTAAGCCACTACGGTGAAGCTCATGCGTAGTACGAACCCACGATATAAATTAAATGTTAACATCCCTAGCCTTTCTACCTTCCTCCGTTACCTTCACCTAATCCTGTCTGATTATTACACATAAGATTGGTTGATATGTGTCGTCACGATACCGAACAGTCTGAACAGTTGGGTTCTTTCGATGAAAAGGACAAGCATCTTATGCATCATTCAGCACTGGAAATATTCAAGACACCAATAGACACAAGATTAAGGCATATATTAGGCTATTTCAGTTGAATACATCAAATACGTTTTAGCTGAGCCTCGTGAGTCATGACTGAAACTTTGTTTTCTACCTTGGCATAGTAACAAGGAGTTGACAAAGCAGAATGCTATTATTGTAAAACTTGAGAAAAAGCACAGTGGAACAATGTATCGATTCAAATCTTATCAAACAAAGATTAGATACCTCGAGACAGAATATGATGAGTTAGAGGTTCAGGAGGATGCGCTTGGCTCAAAGAGCGTAGTGGAGGCAAATGAGATGAAATAGGGGCGCCATATGATGCAGAGGTAGAGGCGACATAGCGGACACCCCTTCCCTCCGAGGTCCAAGTATCCCTTCGGCGGCCCATGAGTGAGCAACACATCTGTTCCCTCAGGGATAGCACCAGTCCAAACATCTCGTATTGGCGGATACTGGAATGCAAAGGTCCCAAACTGCAGCGTCCATGGGGACCCGAAGATATTCAGCGTCCGCTGCCCGAAGTCCAGCGTCTTGGATGTGCAGTTTAAGTAAACGAGGTCATGCCAATCCAGATCTGCACGAGATTGTCCCTCTGTCTCACAGATCCGGTCTGGAAATCTCGCCACATACTCAGCATCCAGGAGACGGTCATGATTCCCAGCTATAACAACTTTGTGCCGATGAGGCAGGGATGCAAGCCAGTCAAGCTGTGCTTGCAGCTCTTCGAAGGAGCCATGGTTAGTGAGGTCGCCGGCGTGGAGGAGGAGATCACCGTCGGGAACCTTGGGCTGAGATTGGTGCGTGTCAGAGATACAGACAATTGTGATGGGGTTGGAGGCTTCGGGTAATAAAACAGCAATGGGAGGCGTCCAACGATGAAGCCAGCGCGCGAGGAAAGCTGCGGGCTCGCGGAGGAATTCTTGCCACGGACTCGGCTGGGGAGGGCTCCATATTGCAAGGGGAGGCGCCATTGAGATGGGATAGGAATTGAGTTACAGAGGAGCGTCCTGCTGCGCTTAGTCCTAATTGCATTGGATGCCTAGTATAAAGAGGATAGCGGGGTAGCAAGGACGGGATCCACGGGCTCTAAATTTAGAGCGCTCGTTATCTTGATTAGCGCGGGGACGAGTAGGACCTCAAAATACCTTAGCCAGAGATTCTCCCACCCTGGTTTCCCCCTCCTCAAACATCGACGGCTCAATAATGCAATGGAAAGCATTCCACGTCGGCACTCTCTGGAAAAGTAGTGCTCTCAAGCTGCTTAGACGTGAGTCTCCGTCTGGCTCACTCGAGTCCCCCCGAAAGTATCGGATACAGACGATAGCCTTCCCCCAGCTCCCAGAGATCTTTCCGCGAGTGTGCCATTACTACATGTGTATGAAATAGCATAAGAGGACACAATCCTGACTGTTGAGTGAATGGCTGGTACATAAAGGTACTGCCGTCCATTTCTTCGAAAAAGCATGGTCAGTTTCAGCCTCGTGACGGAAGCTAGAAAGACATACTTCCATACTTACCAAACCGGTGCATACAGGGCGCCGAATCCGCAACGCACTGCAAAGCAAGCAGCCAATTATCTTGTAACTTCTTCGTGCACTTGGTGTTAAACCTTTTGTATTTCGCAAGGGGTGCCGGGGCTATGCACTTGTGACTGAGCCTATCATGCGGGGGTTCTCCCCTTGTTCAGTGATCGATTGGTTGATGTGAGCTTCTGCATTGGATGTTAGTTGATGGCTGCATGGTCAGGCCTAAGGTATGCCTCGCCTTCATGTAGGCTATGCATAATAATGCCTCGTTGTCTGAGCTGAAAGCCCTTGCCGTGGCCTGGCTTTTCTTCCACTTTCTCTTTATTTCAACTTCTCATAAAGCACAGACGTCCTTTTCACTCACTTGGGCAAATTCGAATTGGGCATCTTTGATACTCAAGTGCCTACACAATGGCAGAAGCTTTGGGCGCTGTGGGGGTTGCAGCAAGTTTCATTCAGCTTGTCGATGCCTCTCTTCGCACATCTCTCTGCCTCTATGCATTCTTCTCCGCGATAAGAAACGCACAGCCTGAGATTCAACATCACCTTATCCGTAGGTCCATATTCGCGATACAAGACCGCGCATCTAGACTCTGGCTGAGGTCTATCAATTACTATAGTGATTCGAGGTATTCACGACACGATTCAGCTGGTTCGCAAAACCGCCAATGAAGCGGCTCTTGGTGATGATGATAAGACCAGATTGAGCAGACATCTCAAGAGTATCACCGATGACCTATCCCTCCTGGGAAAAGTGACAGAGGGCAAAGATCCTGCCAAGTTTGGTGCCAAAATCAAATGGATCATGAAAAAGCCGGAAATGCGTCAGGCTTTACAGAACCTCGAGAGTCACAAGACTAGTCTGCTTCTGCAGCTTCAGGCACTAGATATGTAAGCTTCACCAGAGATGTTTTACCGTACCGTACAATAAGGCTGATGCAGAATGTAGAGGGCAGTCAGGACGGATTCTGAGCCTGCAGAACTCGAGTTCAGCTGAGTTGGCTTCCATCAAATCGCTTCTAGAACAACAAAACAAAGATGCCACCATACTGAATTCTAACATTCAGGCTGGTTTAGTAGGTCTTCATACTAGAATGGACTCCAGCTTAAACCTCTACATGGACAGGATCGAGGCCAGCAGGAATCAAAATCCATTGGCTTCTGAGAACTATTTAGATCAAGCTATACGCCGCGCCTTGGACAAACACATTCTACCTCAAATCGAAGAACGATTCTTAGCAAGGTCTGAGATTAATAACGCGGCCACTCTGTCACAGGTTAAGGCAGTCATGGCACATGCTACTGATCAAATCTTGGGTCAGATGGGCAAAAGCCCAAGCAACGATGTGCCTTCTAGTAGTAGAGACAGTTCTATCAACAGACACTCCAGACCTAGGGCGTCAGGCCCACCAAGGCCCTCTTCTAAGTTATCCCAGCCTGATTCTTCATTATCCGCCTTTGGACAAACAGAGATGGCCACTCATTTCAGCCAACCCAGTTCCACAAATTCAATTCGACATTTATCTACCTGGCGCGCAGTGATGATAAGTCAGGGGTCGTACAGCATTTCAATACCACATATCGGAACTTTCTTGATCGTCTATGGAACCTATGCTGGGCCCAAGGATCGCTTCTGGACTATCAAACTTGACTTTTGGCCCGCAATCGCCCGCATTGCGACGAAGTGCATTTCTCTCAAATACAGCAGCCGTCGCGATCCACAGGGATATATGGCGCTTTGCCCATCAGTGGCAATTCGTCCTATCGTGCCCACAGATCGGGAGCTTCTCATGTTGATACATCATGAGGACTCAGATGGTTTGATTCGGAGGTTTCAAACCCACCAAAACGGACCCTTGGATCAATTTAGTGATGGCATGTCATTATTAGAGGTCCGTTATCCTGGCGGTTAAATATTTCAAAGCTGATGCCAGAAATTTAGTACGCACTTTTGACAGGCAGCTATAGAATCGCTCAACTTCTGCTTTTCCAAGGCGCAGACCCAACACGGGTCGACCAGTACGTGGCCGAGGCCTTATATTATCTCTTCTGTATTGACATTTTTCAGGCACGGGGTGGGTGGGCTTGACTATCTCATTCTCTCAGCGGCCAGCAACACCATATTCGACTCGAAGCCAATTCATGGCGAACATCTATCCATTTTCTTTAGCATGTTTCACTTCATCGTTGCGGCAGGATGCGATCCAGATAGCTCCATGTTTGGGGGCTCAAGAATGATTCGCGATGAAAAGTTTCAGGCGTTGCGATTCAACCAGGATGAAGAAGAATCAGAAGATGAAGGTGGAATGGAAGAGTATCTTGCTAGGATTCGCTCACTGGCACAGTTTCTAAAATTCCAAGGCTTCAATCTTCTTGATAGCAAAGAAGTGGTTCAGGCAATACTGTCTCCGTCAAAAATGACATTGCCAGTATTGCAGGAGCTCGGACTGAAAGGTAACTACCAATTGGGTGCAGAAACCCCAGCCAAGTCAATCTTGTATGTGGCGATTCTGGCCTTTCGTGAGCCTCAAGCTCCTCTGGACCTCCTCGTGGAAAACCTGATTAGCTTGGTATCAAATGGCGCCGATATCTACGACATAGCAGAACCGGCTGTCGCTAATCAGGACTTTGTGCTCACTCCCACGATGTATGCATACCTGACTGGCATCATTCCAGAATGGATGTATGCATTGGAGCAAGCCGGTTACGATCCTGTCGAGGTGATCAAGGAGGATGAACTAAGACGACGAGAATCTCAGCGCTTGCATGGAGCTAGGTCTTCTGCTGTTGAAGTGCCACGCACTGCCTCGAATAGTGGAATACGGAGAAGGCTTGTTTGAAGATGAGGGGAGTCCTCCAGATGGTCTTTATTCTTTGACAGGCATGAATATTTCAGTGTGCGTCTACAACGGAAGAGCATAACATCATTTCAACCCATGTATTGGTTATCTCATTCGACAATGCTATCTTCCACTTTGTTCATAGTCTGATTCTGCTATCTCATCTCTCTCAATCAAGTCCCGACTGCAACCCAACCTTCCATAACATTTGATCCAGATACTCAAGCTGCTCCGTCCGGTAAGTATCATCCTCAACATGAACCACCGAAGAATTATCAATATGAAAAACCATATTCTTCCCACCATCCCATTCATACTTAGGCCACTCAACACTTCCCATCCCTTCAAAGTTGGGGTTCATATCACTTGCAAAGCTAATCCACATCCTTGACATCAAAACAGCCAACTCATCGAACGAACCAGCTCTAGGCTCCGTCGCGTTAAGTAGAGCCAGACGCTCAGTGTTGCGGAAGACGAAGGGTAGGTCAACTGAGTGACCAGCTCCTTGAACGGGGTTTCGATCGCCTGATACAACGTCGAAGTGGTAGCTGTATGTAGTGACATTACTCTTTGCCCATTTTCTGTTCCACGCTCTTTTGGGCGCGTGCATAGCCCTATCGCCACCAAAGGCGACAGCACGTTTCCATTGCTTTCCGTAAGAAGCCAACTGTCCTGTTGGACGCCCTTCGAAAGTCGCAGGGAGTCCAACTCGGGGGATATCTGGGTACAAGGCTGAGACAACTGCGATGGTCTCATTGCTTGCCCCTTCATTGTGAAGATATTCTTCCCATTCTTGTGTCGTATTAACTCCCTTTTGACTGAAATAGTCTCCGTCATCAGATGCAGCACCATTGATAATGGGCACATGAAGGAATTTGCCCTTTCGGAGCAGTTCCGATCGGTCATCTCTGATAAAGTCGCCGTCAACGATATCGAGATACACAGGGAACGACACATTACCAATGATCTCCGCGAGTTCCAACGACGGCACCTCTCGAAGGCATTGAAGCGAATCCTTAGCAGACTCACATCCTGTCATGCTGAGAAGGGACTTATATCCCTTGTCCCAACTCGGAGCGCCTTCAACATCTACCTCTCGAAAGGCTGTATGAAATCCAGTCGCACTCTCAAGAATAGCCGCTCTGAACAATCCATCGTCTCGGCCTCCGAATGCCGTTAGCTGAGATGCAACACTTCGTGCTCCTCCACTCTGACCCCAGATGGTAACTTTTTCCGGATCACCTCCAAACGCGGCAACATTCTCTTTAATCCATCGCAGAGCAAGTCTTTGATCTTTGAAACCATTGTTTCCTTCGCCTTCAGCCTTGATAGCTGAGCTCCATAGAAATCCCCATGCGCCAAGACGGTAGTTGATCGAGACTCCGATGATGGGTGAGCCTAACTTGACTGATTCATCGACGATATAGCTTAGGTTTGAGGTTGGATCCCCGCTGAAACCACTGACGAGACCACCACCGTGAATCCAAACAAGAACAGGTAGCTTGTCTTTTGTCGCAGCTGGGCGAATGACATTTAGATGGAGACAGTCATCAGAGCCACCCGCCAGAGGACCGGATGGATATCCATATTGATAACATCTTGACTGATAATCCGTCGCATTTCGCACTCCACTCCAAGTTGAGTTCAATGGCTGAGCATGTCTGAAGCGCAGATCATTGAGCGGTGGCTGTGCGTAAGGCATACCGAGGAACAGGTCCTGATTATACTTGGAGTTATGAACACCATAGTATGAACCATTTCGAAGTTCAACAACTGGACTGTTCGGGGGTGCTGTAGATGCAGCGCCCACGGCAGCTACCAAGGCCAGAATAAGAGAAGAACACAACATCATGAGTGACGTCTACCAAGACTACAGCCTTCCCATGGCACCCGACTTAACCAGAATATAAATACTCCTCACCCAGAGTCACTTACACAGTAACTACAGGGTAAGCGGCCCTCGGCACCGAAAACTGAGTATAACGGTCCTCGGCGCCGCGACCGAACATGGGTCTCCCCACACTTCTGATCCTGGGGTTGGGTGATGTTTGCGGGGGAAATCCCTGAATAGCTTCTAGTCTCTGAGTCTAGCGTGGTTTGTGACGACCTACGCGGGCTTACTTCGGAGCTTGGGTGGTATAATGACGCCCAGTTTTGCCGATTGGGATGATTTGTGCCCTGATTCTAGGGCCAGATGATGGTTTGGCGGTGTCTTTGGAGTGGTATTGAGGCGGGGGCATCGTTCGCCGATATGGACCTCATGACAGCTTGACAGGGAAGATGAGAAGCTGGAGAAGGCTGATCCGGGCAATTGGTACTGACATATCCCGATGGAGCATCCGAGGATTAGGAGTAATGACGAGATGCCAGAAGAATTAGCGGGCCGTGACTGGACTGGAACAATGAAGAGGTTGTACAAGTATCATATACGCAAGATACCTGCCGATCTATGAACTCCAAAGCATACCTCAAAGCACCTCGCTAAACAAAATGCAAGTCAACATAACCATCCATTTAAGCATCCCTTCCATGCCTCATCACCTCTCCCTCAAACCCTTCGTCCTCAGTGTAAACTTCGCATCGCCCTCTCCAAACGGCAGCGCAACCCCATCATCCAAACTCTCAACATGTGCATCGTCGTCCTTGGCATGCCCATTACTGTTAAGTAATACATTCCTCAACGCGTCCACTTGTGGGTTAATATCGCTATCAATGCTACCCCGACGGCTGTCAGTCAAGCTACTTGAATCGCCGTCAAACTGCGCCGACATGGTGGACATGCGACCTTTAATTCTGCCGGCCCATAAACCACGGACACCGCCCTTTTTGCGCTCCGGTACTTGATCACTACCAGCGCTGCAGACGTAGAGGAGATATTTGAGGTTGGGCAATGTGTGTCGAATGTCGACGACGCGGAGACCTTGGGATGAGCAGAGGGCTTCGATGTTTTTGTTGAGAAGAAACCATGCATACTCAAAACGCCATTGGCCAGCTGTTGAACCGCCACGGGGGAGGTATAGAGGAAACTCTCGGCGCGAGACTGTCCTGTCCGATAATTGAGAGATATCGTCTCGCGCGTACGACCTAGAGCCGAACCAGTCGAGGGGATATGGCAAAGGATGCGATAGATAGAACTGCAAGTGCTTTGTGAGCATAGCGACGATTCCCAGCCCCGCCGACAAGACGTCTTCGGAGATGTTCCTAGCAATTGGGGCATCGTATGTTGAGTTTGGAAGTGGAATGTTGCATATCTGGAAAGAAAGCGGCGGCGCATTGGGAATTGGCGTGATCGGGAACATGTCCGTAAGGTCGGAGCATATGCGTCTTCGCTGGCCTCGGATCTGCTGCTGTGTCTGTTCAAGAAGCTCCTCCGACGTAGTCAGCTTCTCTCTATTGATAGCTATGTCAGCCTCAGCTTGAGTCTGAAGCTCCCTCCCGGTAGCGATAGCTTCACGCCGACTCTTGATCGATTCTTGCAACTCGTCTCGTTTCCTCTGCGCGAGGTTATTCGACCGTCTTTGCGCAGCCACATATTTCTCCGCCGTAGCAACAGCTTCTTGTGCCATTCCCGATCTGTCCGGCGGACTCTCGTCTAATATGTGATTTATCTCCTCCATCAATCGCTGCTGGGTTTCCATCGCGTCTTCTATCGAGCTTTCGAGGTTCGCCAACTTCATGAGCGCATTGTATGACGAAGTGGCTACTTGTGGTGCTTGTTTCGGTTCGGATATCTTGTTTGGGAAATCGAAAGAGTAAACGCCGTCCTCGAGGTGGAATATCAATGCATTGGAAGGATACGTTCGGTCCATAAGTGTTCCAATAAAATTGAGCCGGCGGAGGTCGATCATCTCTTCGAGGAGAAAGGTCCATGATTCGGCTTTAGGCCGTCTTGCCCAGATTCGTATTACCAAGGAATTACACCTCGAAACAGACGATGCGCAGCTTTCTAGGCTGAAGAACTTGAAGTTGAAGCTCTGGACACAGTCAGACCTGGTTGTAACCTCTCAATGAACAATACTCTTACCGTCGCCCGCTCGCGCACCTCGCTGATATAGACAGGTTCAACATCCCCATCCACATGCAGCGAGAAAAAAACATCCCCAACAGACTCCTCATACAACGACTCCAAATTCTTCTGCCTCGTCACAGGATTAGCATGCGCCCAGCTCAAGCTCGTCCTACGCTTCTGCAGCGGTCGCAAAGCATCCGGGCGCGCGCTATCCCTCCTCAAGCTCTCTGACGATCGCGATGGATGCAATTGGCTCGGTTCCTTGACGACAGGTAACTTTCTCGTAGCTAGATCCGCGTCGTCGACCGTTCTAAGGCTCGTGAGCGCGAAGGATAAGTTGCGCAGCCATATCCCGCGGAGGTGACGAAGCCTGCGGTTTTGAGGGAGGAGACGAGGACGACGGGGTTCGGCGAGGGTTGACATGATTATAGTGGCATGCTGCGATTGCGCAGCTTGTTATGTTGGCGGGAATGACATTGGTGGTGAAGCTTTAAAAGTCGATGGTGGGAGTCGTCATCATGGGTACGAGAGCTTGGAGCTTAACTGGAATTGAGAGTCGCGATAGTTGCATACCCGCTTTAGTGAAATGGAAGCATCACAAACTGGCTTAACCTGGACCATACAAAAATTACTCTTCTCGCGGATGCTTACAAACTCCCAGAAAAGAAGAGAGACTTTCATTCACTTGTCTAATTGTATTTCATAGTTTAAGGCTCAATAAACCCCTCATTGATGCAGCGTGCATCTGGCCTACGTCTAATGTATGTACCCCAGGTTTGAGAAATGTGAGACATCATTCCATCCCACACAAGAAAAGCAATTTCCGCAATTTACTTCTCATGATCTCAATGATTCCAGATCAGGCGTTTGCCCAATTAAATGTACCAGCGGTAAAAACAGCCTGTCTTCTTGCTCCCCCGGACCGGGAAGAAGCTTTTTGAGGTCATCCCACGTCTTCCAATACCATCCCTCACACTTATTCGGCTCAAGGACCTTCAGCAATGTCAGCCCAGTTAGTCCCTTGCACATAGGATACTACCGCAACCTACCTGAGGCTCCGCATTCTCATCCACCAGCTCACATCGGATAAAGAGCGTGATGTAATGCTTGTTCTCTTTCTCAAAAACGTCATTTGTCGTGGCCACGTGCTTCACGGCGCGGACTCGGAGATTCGTCTCTTCAAGAGTTTCCCTCTCCGCACAAGTGAAGAAGCTCTCGCCGCTTTCGAGATGGCCACCTGGAAGCTGTATAGTGCCTGCATGATCCATATCAGTTTCGACTCGAATCAGTATTGAGGGGGAGTTATTACCAGCTCCATGACTTCCTATCCGCATTCCTGTGAGGAATTTGCCATCGCGGTTGTAGATGAGGGCGGCGACGCCAACGCGGGGATGGGAAGCTTCGTTCGACATTATGATATGGGTTGTTGATAACAGATGCAAATAGGGTTGGTCGATGTTCTCGGTGTATTGTTCTGGTGTCAAATCGAGTGGTATGGCTTCAGTTTTGTACGATTAGAGAGAACGCCCAGCCAAGGCGCAGCTTTCCTGCTAACCTAGATGATGACTCATCGCGCAGCCGTCCTCACAGTGATGTGTAACAACAACTAACAGTGATCAATAGATATGGAAAAACAGATATTCTAGCGCAGATGAAGATTCAACCAGAGCATAAATACATAGCCTTGTAGAAAACAATATCGCTGCAGTTGCGCAAAGGCGCATTTTGGGTGTACGTACTTCACAGCCGCGCCTTTTAACCCGAGGCAGCCTACATGTGAGAACTGCTGTTGGCTTGGATGACAAGGCTCAAGGCATAAACGTATCTCTTGTAAGAAAAGTGTATTGTATATAACTAACTGTCTGAGCCCATTTTAGACGCCTCTGGAGTTTATACGCTCTCAAATGGAATCTAACCATGCTTGCTAACAAAATCCTTCATCAATTCGTATCCATCCATATCTTTCTTTATACATCTCAAAGTCCCAACAATTGACAAAAAAACTCGATGTATATGTGGGCAGTGTAAAAACACGCGCGATAAAACAGCTTTGATAGTCAAAGGAGTTATCAAAGCAACAAATGAGGTAAACAGAAGGTGGTGCTGGAACCGCGTCTCGCTGTGAATACACAGAAGCTTGTACCCGCAGCTGCTGATGCATATTACCACAACACCATCCACTCCTAACTACCCAATGCCTCGGCTGCACGAGACTTGCAAATATCTTTCACTGAGCCGGCGAAGCGAGGCAACATGCTCACGGACTGCATCTACGCCGCTCGAGCAGGTCCAAAGGTCTCGCCGAACTCACCCTCCAGTCACGGGAAAGGCTGCGACGGCGCAAACAGTCCATACAGCGCATCCTGAGAGATATCCTTCTCCTGATCATTCAAAAAGTCAAGAAGTCCCGGTGAATGACCAAACGCTGGATCAAAGTGGTCCATGTGCGGGATGTAATCCGATGCGGTTGCAGACACGTACGCGCCTGTTGGTGTTGACGTATTCGGCGCAATGGTGTTTGATGCGGGAGCCATTGCAAGTGGGAAGAAGAAACTCTCGTCAAGACCAGCAGGTTGAGGTTGCTCCGTACCAGCGGAACCGCTCTCCTTGATGCTCGTCTGGAACTCACGGACCATATCTTGCAGAACGCTAAGAGGTTTCTTGAGACCGAAATTGCATCCTACTTGCAGTTCGCTGAGACATGTCCAGAAGAAGGAAATGGGCTCTGTGAATTGACCTCGCTCGTGTCGTTCCTGGCGAAGAATGACAATGACGGCTGAGTAGACTGCGTATGAGAGGAGGAAGGGTGCGCGACGAAGAGTGAAAGATTCGCGATATCGTCGGACGAGCTTCTGAATCATCAACGCGCTCTGGATACATGCTTCTTCACCGCGACGCTTGGCGCTCTCGTTGGTGTGCCGTCGAAGGTGACCTTCCTCGAGGAACGCGCGGTGTAGAAGAATGGTGAGAGCATGGAATGTCGTGCTGTAATCCTGGTCAGTATTCCGATCTTTCACATGTGTTCAGCTGGGGTAGACTCACTGTGGGGTGATTTGATGCGGTGGAGGTGTGATGGTGGTGGTGTCGTCAGGGTCGAAGCATAAGTGGCTAGGAAGACTGTTCTGCCACTTCTCAAACTCCCTCTCAATGGACTCCTTCTTGTTCAGAAGATACTCCGTTGTGTACTTGACACATTGAATTCCATAGAGATCGTTGATTCTTGTAGAGATTTGCAAGATTCGCACAAGACTGCTGAATGTGGACACTGCGTGGGCTGGCTGACGACCATATGGTGGGGGAGCTGAGGCTGGTGACTTGGGGTCGATATAAGGTTCCCATTCTTCAAGCTCTTCAAATGTATCGAGAAGCTGTAAAGGAACTCTGGCCTGCGCTGATGCGAACATGCAAGGACGTCCGAGATATAGGGCCTGGGTAGCATCAGTCGTGAAAGCTGCCCAATAAAGACGCTTGCGCATCTCCTGCTCCAAGTCCGTCCGTAGCACACGTTGCTCATTAACACCACCCGTGCTCTCATAATCAGGACCCAACATGAGATGGCAGCCCAGATCGATGATCATGCGATGTGCTGTTCCTGACAGACTCCAACCCGCACTGGGCTTTCCTTGTGATACCAATGATACACTTGTAAGCAGTAGAGCAAGCGCAGAAGGAATGCTAGGCTTGTCCAGTTCGTCTATCAAGAGTTCTCGGAACCGGTCATAAAAGCGTCTGCCGACACTTTGTGGGTCTTCTGGATCGGCGCGGAGACATGGTCGGTCGCTGTATAGTGAAGTCGAGTAGAATATAGCGTTGAGTAGAAGCTTATTGGCAAAAGGGCCACCACCGCTGGCAAGACTATCCATAATAGCAGGTCGATATGAAATAAGATATGCATAATGTTGTCGGTTGAAGTGTAAGTCGAGAAGATGCTTAGCCAGCTCAGGGTCTACTCCGTCCAAGTCCATCAAGTCCCTCGGGTTTCGGAACATGCGCGCTTCTCGCTGCCGTTGAAGTGCCGCATTGCTTATAAGTCGAGCTTTCGAAGCTGATATAGCGTCGTCGCCTTTTCGGGTCATCTTGTTGATATTTTCTCGGTGCTGTGCGCGCGACGTTGGGTTCATGATACTAGCTAGACCGTGCACGGCGGAGACGTAGCCGTTCTCGTGGAATACACCTGCTACTCGAGCTTCACTTGGGGATAGGCCTGTGCCGTCACCATTACCGTCGTTGCTTATGGGCCGAGGAACCGATTTCACGGGGGCGAGTTCGGTGGAGTCGATCTGCGTTTGGCTCGTTCGCGAGAGAATCGTGTTAAAGCTATCAAGTCGAGGTTTTGTCTCGTCTGTCGGACCAACGCTACTTCTTGGCGGCGAAGATAGAAAACTAGCGCCCATTTCCTGAGCAGCCGTGGACGCCGTGGGTGTCGGGAGAGGGCTCGCGATAGCAGCAGTGGAAGCAAGACGGCTCAATCCGTGGGTCGTATAGTCCTGCGAAGGGTGGGACGAATGGTCGGTGTCCATTAGCTCAGCTGTCCAGGCAGACTGCATCTCGGACGTAAGGATGCCGGCGGCCTTCATGTGATCTAGCATAGCGGAAACAGTGGCCTCGAGGCTCTGGACGCGCGCGCGGGAGGGTCGAGGTTCTCGTCGGGCATCGTGAGGGTAGACGCAGGGCAGGCTGTTTGTGCTGCACTCTACGCATTGCGGGCGCGTGCCGTCGCAACGGACTTTCTTCTGGCGACATGGCGTGCAAGTCTTGCAGAGAGCGCTACCGGACGAAGGGCGCGAGGAACCCTTCGAGTCCCGGCCGTTTTGGCGCTTGACGACTTTGTTTGAGTTCGAGCCCGTCATGGTCAATATCTTGTCGTTTGGCTTGGTCATGTCGTGGTGTGAGGAAAAGTCGAACTGAGTCGCAAGAAATTATCATAAGCTGCTGAGAGAAATGTCGGCTCAGGTGAGCGGCATCGGTGGCCGGGTGTTCGGTGAGCGAGCACCTCAGTCGCGGGGAGCATCGGGCGATATTTCAAGGTCAACGGCCCACTGGAAGCTAGCGCCGGACCACTAGAAGCAGGGCCCTGGAGCCGCTAGCCACACTCTTCCCCAGGTCCAGCCCGGATCCACCCGACCCGATGAGCTCCTCGGAATGCAGTTCCAGTTATCGTGATGCTGAGTGGTCGACGAGGGCAAGGGTATAGAGCGAGGAGGGCTTCCTCGGAATTACAAAGTTTGGGCATGGCGGTCAACCAAGGGAATCTACGAGTCTGAAGATGGAAAAAGAGAAATGATAGCCAAATCTCAGAGTTAAATTTAGGCGGGCTAATCTCGGAACCTCGGTGTTGAAGTTGGAGGTATGTATAAGCTAGGTGGCATGTGTGTCAGTGGGATCAAGCATTGATTGGAACCCCGCGTTTGTCTATTCTGAAAAGAGTTCCAAGTGCATGAGCTCGGAGACATGGCAATTGGACGGCCAAATGGATGATTCACATGTTCCTTGTCAGCCAATGCCACGTATAGTAGACTATATGCCAGATACATCCGGGGTTCTCCTGAGCTGCCAACCTTGTGTAACGCACATGGTTAACAAGAACTGTACGATTATTTCGGCAATTCTGTTAAGTTAACTGAAAGTAATTAATCAAACATGTGAAAGTATAGAACTATCAATGATCTTTCTTGAACAGCTCACCAGTGGAAGTGAGTGTGCAGCTACTAAGTTGCTGGATCTTCAGCTTCACACCTAAACCCTGACTAGCCACCAAACAACTTCCCCGGATTTTCCAATGACCCAAAAAGGTAACTATACATGCTTACATAGCTCTATTCACCGAATGCCACCATTTAGAATCATAGACTTTCGCATATACATCGGCAATGCAACGCTAGGGTTGCTAGCATAGGTGGATGTGAATCCCGAACCCCCGTGACGGGATAGTCCAGTATCCAACTTGCAGCTGTCAATCAGAGCTAGCAATGAGATAGCTGTCCCAAACTGGAAAACAAAACCAGGGTTCTATTGTTGTCGTCATTGCACGACATGGCATAGCTAGCCAAGTGTTGAATCAGGAGTAGTTAAGGAGAAGCCACTAGATATCTCTCTTGAGAATCAAATTTGGATTCTTGTAAACACATGGCCATCATTAGCTGCTAGGTTTCTTCGCAGGTTTCTGCTAGTGAGCATTTGAGATTTGAATTCATTTCTTGGTCTTCATTTCATTCATCCCTACAGGATAACACACTCACTAGCCCCTTGCTGAAAATGCCTATCCTCTTTCGTCGGCTCCAGCTCGAATGTCTCAAGTGCCGGGTCCAGAACTAGTTTCATTTGTTCCTCATTCTCCCGCATCTCCATGGCAAGCAGTCGTTCCCTCACCGACAAAGCTTGCCCCATATAGTCCGCTCCCACAGCATCCTTCTCATAATCCATCAGTATGTCCGCCAACTCATCGTTTCGATAACCATCTGTTGCTGCTGCCCAAACCATCATGAGAAAGTCCGGCACAAATATAGCTCCGTAAGGTCGAGCACTTTCGCATTCTCGTACTAGAATGATACTTGCATCCACACAGTTGTGCAGTTCGTGTACCAGGTTTATGTCATTAATCCAAATCTGGAGTGTATGGCTGACTACTGCAGTCATCGCAAGCAGGATTCCATATGCAGTTCTGTACGAACTGCAGACTCTTCTCGACATAGGCTGTGCGTTGGGTGCAGCTGCTGCCATTGTCGATAGAGAAACAAGTTGTCGAATTTTGGGCATCTCGAATTGCATGACGTCGTATATGCATCTCAGTTGTTGGAGATGCTTTTTAGGCGAGCGCATGTAGATAGAAACTTCAGCCAAAGTGCCAGATTCTAGGCTCATGAAGCTTCCTTGGTGGTATCTGACAGGTCGAGGACTTCCTATTACCTCGCATGCTTTCCAGAACCAGGGGCCCAGCTCAAACTTCGTGTTTAAGAAGCTGGTGAGAACCTAAGTCTGCATCAGTTTGAGTAGTTGTATGCGGAAAACGGTTGAAATTACTGCTAGTTGTGTAAGTCCTACAATGTATTCTTGCAGATCGTCAAGCTGCTTCTTTTGGACTGCTTCACGGAATAGAACAGATATTATTCCACGATGCTGTTCAACTGATTTTCGATCAATCCAGTACTGATTTCAGTCAGTCCCAGCTACACCATGGCCATAGAAGCAAACACTCACGTGGCAGGCAAACATGACCGACACGACTTGCATCTTCATAAAAATAGACTCCTTGGTGCTCAGAATAGCATTTCCAGTTGCCGTCAAAGCCTCTCCATATCGTGTCAAGGCATTGATCCGCGATTGTTGACACTGATGCGATCTATAGAGCGAAACCATGGCGTTCACACAAGCGTCGAGTGCTGAGCTACATCCAATCTGCGATACGAGTTCCGGAATCAGTTTGCCGCCAAATGAGCGAATATCGAATCTGCAGTCCTCGGTCTGGAGGATGTGGACCAGTGAGGATGATAATTTGGTTTGTTGGTTGCTGGGGCATCGCCTTGGCATTGCAACAAGACTTTGGTTATCGTTCTGAAAAGAATGGAACTTCCATCTCTTGACGCCGTTTCCGACGCATGGGACGCCGACTCGTTTACATCTTCCGCACGTTGGCTTGACTTGGTCGCACTTTGCATGTTAGACTAACTCTAGTCTAGAAACCGAGAATAGGTGCCATTGCACTGCTTACTTTCTTCTTCTGTCTCCGACAACCTTCACATCCGAGGCTCGATGGTGTTCCTGGCATGGTGGTGGTTGACGAGGGGTCCCGCGTGTATAGTGAAGTACCGACTTTGCGTGATCAGACAAGGGCAGTCCATCTGTTTATAATGAAATCATGAAACACGAAGTCCCCACAAAGGTTGGACTCGGGCATTTACGTGTGGCGTCGAGTATGACTGCGCCTTGTGAGGCGATGCCCTGCACGGCAAGGATCTTCAGCTTACCGCCCGTCAAAACAGGGGTTTACGAGTTGTCAACCGACCTTAATTCTAGCCTTAACCTAAACTAAGGATCATTATCAGCTCTTAAGGCTGGTGGTTTCCTAATGCCGAAGTAGCCTACCTGTGGCTTGCATTTTTTTTATAATCAACCAACAGGAACAAAACTGAACTTGTGATCCCCTTGAATGACACCATATCGGGCATTTCCGCGATTACATACATGAGTGCTAAGCCGTAGGGCTGGGCTAGCGCTGACACCTGAACAAAGCAAAACATCCCGTACATATGGCTTGTTTTATGCAAATATACGACGTTGTGGGTGGATAGATTAACCCAGTTTCATCGCGAATCTCACCATCGATAGGCTATTAGCACCTAAATCTTGTTAAAATTAACCTCCGACAGACCGCGGACCCGGTTTCATGTGTCAGATAAATTAATAATTAAGACCTTTTGTTCTCAAATTCAGGAGAAGGCTGACTTGTTATTTCCAAGATTGTGGGCTAAATAGACAATTCATCAAGTAAGTAAGGCAATATCCCTGTTTCAAAGCCAGGAAACAGACCTCACCTTTACAAATATCCTGCTATCAGAGAACAAGATGAACGGTAGGGAAGGTTACTTTTCAGTAGAACTGTTTAGCTCAAGGGTATGAGTATGTAGTAGTTTTTCTGAAAGAAGCCTGCGCTTATCGTGGTAGCGTCTTGCTTCCCTCTGTTTTAACATGCTCTCATTTCTTTTTCAACAAGGCATCTGCAACCTTCTTCTTGAGCTTCTTGCATGCTTCACACTCTTTTTCTCCCTCGGCATTCCTTTCTATTTTCACTTTTGTGCAACCGGGTGCGCCGCTGCAAGGTTCGTCTTTATACTCGTTCAAAGCGAGACCGTCACAGTTGCAGAAATGGTGTATTGTTACTTCTGTGCACATCGTGATGTTGATTGTAGCAGCAATTTCTCCCCGTTTGATAATAGGTCCTCAATATGTGAATGCTGATTGGGAGCGAATGATGGACTGCTTTGTAAATTTAGCAGCCATCAGTCAACTCGAGGAATTTTATGCTGCTTGGGGGTCATTGGCTCGGTGAATAGTAGAATACTAATGTATTCTTACTCACCTATTTACAGGAGCTTATAGACTCTGATTCAATACTATTCACGTCTTCACTGTGCTATCTTAGCCTTCTACTCACTTGCAAACAAGTCGCTATCTCACGGACAACGTAGTTTCTTCACGAAACTATGCAACTGAATTACAGACATTCACAACTGAAGCGAAGATTTTCACTGGCGTTGATTATGAACTACTCCCTATTATAACTATCAAATAATCCTGGTGGACATATTTTAACTACATCAGCATCCAGGACTACTTGGCATTCTTAGCCTTCTCCTCCGCTTCCTTTTCAAGCCTCTCTTTTTCAAGACGCTTTGCCTCACATGCGCTACACTCCTCAGACGAATTCCAAATATGGAATAATTGGGTTTTCGACTGCCGCTTGCATTCTGGTAACCCTACTGCATTACAAGCATGCTTGCGTTTTTGAAAACTGGTCATTCCACCACACTTGCACCAGTATTGGTAAGCTCTTATTTCACACATTTTGATAAAAGATACCGTTGACGATTGAAATTGAACTATTATGTGAAATTCTTTCGTTGTTTCGCCTTTTAGGTATATGTGAGACTAAACTAGTTTCCTTTGAAGCTTTGTGCCATGCGAAGCGACAATTATATAGTCAGAGATGCTGAGTGATTCAGGGGAATATCAAGTACATGAAGAAATATGTAATCCATAGTTGCGTAAAGACACCGGAGCCCAGAGCATCGAGCTGTCCTAAGCCCCCCAGTTTTTCGTGGTTCACTGCCCATGCTGCAATACCACTATCCCACTCATCAGAGCCATAAGAGTCCAGTGATACCCCATATAGGTTGTTACCGGCCTCCCAACGAATCGAAATCCTCCTGACCTGTGCATAGACGGTGAATTATAAGAATTGTTATCCTCGTGTATCATAGCAACAACCTCTGAGCTTCGAGAACGGCTGGAACCCGAGTTGCTAGACCGACCCAAAGAAACAAGTTCCCATACTTTCCTATACGCACCGCTCTGTGCTTCTGCTGAGACACACCACTCGAACGACTCAGTTCTTCGGTTTCCACCATTTTCAACTTTTATGGAGAAGCTATATCGAGACTTTGATCGTGAGCGTGAATAAGTCATCGTGACTTCTTGTGCGGAAATATTGCAAATGGGAACACTCGGTAGTTGAAAGGTAAAACGATCACCGGATCTCGTTCCGGATGCTATCGGATCTCCAACCAGATTGGAGCCAGGGTAGAGGTATGAAGAAGGTCCTCGCCAGCCACGAGGCATCAATGCTGCATATGACGTTTGCGAGTTCTGATCGGTGATAAACAGGGCCATTGTAGAAGTGGATTGCATCCAGGAAAGGTACATGATTTGAGGGAAACCCATGGCAACGACCTCTTCTGATATCTCAGATGGGCTGCCTGGGCTTGGAGCTCCGCTCGTCAGGTCAAAGTTGTATGTGTCTTCGAGACTTGAGACGTAGGCTGGGAAGATCATGGCGGCAGATGCGATATTTGTTACGGCCTGGTGTATGAGAGTATCTGCTGTATACTTAAGGTTTCACAAAAGTTGGGTGAAAGGGTGAGATGATGTGATGAGCTAATGTTCTTCAGTTGATATCGAAAACCTCAAGGCTGAGATCTCATTGTTTATATATTGCCAACATCTTCACATTAGTAGCCTCACTTACAGATTCGAAGTCCTTGGTTCTTTGTAATGGCCTCACCAACTCATGCGTGGCTTCGTTAGTCAGATGTCAAACACTTAGTTGCCTACGGAGAAAAGCTGGTACTTCCCAGTCCTAGGGGGCCATGTTTCTTGCATCAGAGCAGATATTCAGAATGATTGGCTATCTCGAATATCATAAGGCTGATAAATTTCTTCATCCCGAGAAACATATGCGGGTATATGACCTTGATGAGGATGTTGCTGCGACACCCCTGTGTAGATCTGTCTAGTCAATTTCACCCAGAAGCCATATTGCGGCTGAGATCACGTTCTAGCTTTGGGGAAATGCTTAAATGGGTTTATAATGCGATCCCTGTTCTCGGGAGATGATAGCGATCCACTGTATGTAAGAGCTAAGATTACCTTCATAAGCGCAGGCTCGATGACAGGCAGCCAATTGATCTTACAAGATACGTTTTCACTATAGATACGAAATCTCGTGGCTGTGTAATGAGCGGCACAAAGGGTACGAATTCGGCTTAGGTTGTATTAATCGTCAGCCCCTTGCGTCTGTCGCGTCTACTAAGCGATTCCATTGGAGAGAGGTAGTTTGATTGGTTTGACCCTTTGCAAGGATATCGCAATACTTGCCAAAATGGGAAAGACTCTGATTCAGGTCGGAGATTTTGAGTAGAATCGCATGACACGCGTCTAAGCAAGAAGACAGTGTAAGGGGCAATGTGAAACCACACCTTTTAGTCATTTGATTAGTTGACAAAGCCTTCGGATGTGGCAAAAGAACCATGCGGTAAATCTCCATCTGCTGCAGCTTGGGTGAGGGGAGTCGAGGTGAGATAACTGGAGTTTGCAGTAGGCTACTCAGGTTGGGTGGAAGACTAGCCTTCAGCCCTATGGTCTGCGAAGAACATACAAGTCTATATTATAGTCCCAATATAACAATTGACCTTCCTTGGCTTGAATATCTCAAAAACCTCCCACTCTTAGGTGTTCACATTAGACTGTTTGGCATTGACAGTCACAATGAAAGTTTTCCATGGCCCGTTTTCTCACAATCTTAACCGCACTCCCACCATTATTTTTAGCAGTAAATAGTATCTAAGATGTCTCCCCTACATTTCAAATATCCTACATCTAGGTGCGAGTTGAAACGGGCTGTACTGATCCTCCTAGGCGGCCGTAGTCCAAGGCTATAGGGTAAGTGGTTTCTGAACGACCATTCTGCCTTGTCGCAGCATCAATCTACTTTGGGACAATTGGGTGGGGCTAGGTATGAGCTTTTGTTTATTCATCCATAACATCACAGATAACCTAGTATTGTCTCGATGCTATCTGTTGCTGCAGAAATCATTTAGGTAATAGGAATAATGTCTGATATGGGTTAAACTTTTTGCGGTTGAGCTTTGTAGCTGAAAGCCTGCTTTCCCCTTAGCGGCCTCATGAACTGATATCACAAAAAGAACATTTTATGGGTATCGCTTGATCAATTCATAATACTGTCTAGCTAAATCTCAATACATAAAACCCCTCACTAAACGCCATGCTAAAACACCAAATCATATAAAGCCATCAACCGCGTCTACCGATCCGTCCCAGCAAACTTGACACTCTTCCTCCTCTCCCTCTCCCCCGTCACGATAGTCCTTCCAGGACTTGAGCTCAAAATCCCACCACCTCCCTTGTTCAACGCATCTCTCGCCATACCCACAGCTCTACTCTGCGGTATGTCGTTCCCGTCACTTTTAACAGAACGTTCCATACTTGGACGCGGGCTAGGTCGTCGGCTGCTGCTTCCTCCACGCTCATCTCTTGGGCGTGTTTTCTCGACGGCCGCGCGGCCAATCTCATCAGCTCGTGCGGTAGTGGTTTCGCTGCGGTATCTGCCGGGAAGACAGGCGTGACCGCAGCCGTCGAGGGGACAGCAGCCGTCGCTGAATGTGGCTGGATTGCTGGGATCAGTCGTATCAAGGGGAGCGTGCCATGCTTGGAGACAGGAGGCGTGGCCTCCGTGGGCACAGCCGGGACAGTACCACCATTGGGAGAGGCATGTGTCTGGAGAGGCCAGAGCGGTGGCTACTTCGATGGGGGCAAATTCTGCCTGCGTTGGCTCTCGATGACCACAGATAGCGCAGGGCGCCATAGCTGTGCGGCAGCGCTCACAAGTCCAGATAGCTTCTGGGCCGTCTTTGGGATCGAGTTCTCTTGGCTTCTTACACGAAGAGCAGACGAAGCTGACCTTTCCATTCTGTTGAGCTGGTGTGAAAATCGCAGTGTAGTTTTCACCCCATTGGGGTAGACCTTCCGGCCACCCTTGGATGCACAAGTTCCGTAGAAGCGATGCTTCGATGAAGAGACCCATGCTCATAAGGCGTGAGTGGTGCTGCCGCAGTACTGCGTTTGCTTGGTGGTAGTCAATGACAAACTCCGGGACCAAAGGCTTAAGAAGGAGAACGATAGCAGATGCATTGAGGGCAGAAGTCCGCGACTCGTAGTGTAAAGTCTCTGTGATGGAGGTGTAAGGATCAAGGGGTGAAACAACAGGGCTATCACTGGGCGTGATGGTTGGGAAAGGGTACAGAGGATCATCGTCCCACGGGAGGAAGTCTGTCTCGACAATGTAAGGCCGAAGATCCTTTTGTGCGGGAAACAGGTCTTTAGGGGGACTGCTAGGTCGAGTGGGTTGGCTTGCTGGAACAAGTACTTGTGACTGTGGAGATTCTTTCGCTGGAGACGATTGTGCAATCTTTGGGGGCGAAGGTTCGGGTTCAGACTGTAAAGGTTCTGATGTTTGTGACGGGAACTCATCGGTTCCCATTGTGGTTTGAGATATTAAGAAAACCTCCTCTGGGGAGTCAGTTGCCGGCTTACTGTGCGGCTTGGGCGAATCCGTCGGCGTCTCTGCAGCGTGAACCTCTTCGCCGCGTATGTGGCTGGGATATTCCTGGCTGTCATTGTCCATGTCCGAAGCATGTCTTGCAAGACTTGACCGCCATGGACCAGGGCCTTTCGGGGTCGATACCGATGGTTTCTTGGTTGCATCAGAAGTAGAAAACATCTGAGCAAAACTCTCGTCAGAGTCATGCCGCGTGACTCTCGGCATACTGGGACTCGTGGGGCCTAGCGACAGAGGCTCTTTCTTCTTGGGCGGAACATCGACAGCCTTGAGCAGGATATCGGCGTCGTAAAAGTCATACCCTTCAGTGCTAGATATCTGTGAGCTTTCGCTTTCATGGCTGACATCAGAGACGGGAATCGAGTCCAGGCGCCGTCGGGGGGTGTCTTCGAACCTGTCATTTATGCCAGGCCCAAGACTAAGTTCATCAGGCTCCGTGACGGCTGCAAGTCTCTTGCCAACCTGTTGTGCATGCTCCTTGTTCCCGGCGGCATCAACCGGTCGCGCAAGCGGAGTAGGGACGTTGGAGGTGCTCTCAAAGCCCATCGCGAGGAGGGATCGCGTGCTCAGAGAGCGGCTGCCGAGCCCTGACTTTGCAGAAGGTCGTCTGGGCGTTTCATCGCCGGGGGTTCGACTAGCAGTATAGAGGTCAACGGGCTTTAGCATTCCACTTCCCTTTCTGTCTTCTATTTTCATTTTCTGAAACCGTCCGAGACGGAGGTCGAGGTGGTATTGGGCGCGACGATCGAGGAGCAGGCCGACTGAGTAGGACAAGACGCGCCATGTCTGGGCTAATCGGAAGGACGAAACACTCTCGGCCGCGCGAGCATAGTGTTCTAAGATAATACGGACTCGCTTGTTCAGTGGTTTGCCGTCATTAACGTATGGTAGCTCCTGTCGGAGCGTCTCGAGGTATAGTCCTGAGAGATATTGGTAGATTTGTGCTGTTTTCGCAGCCGGGACTCGGCCAAATGCCATCGTCTGCTGGGTTTTGAAGAGACCAGTAACATTAATGGCTTGGTCGAGTGCGAGGAATTGCTTATTATCATCAGCAAGGCCAGAGCCAGATGGTGGTGTGGTGCTCAGATGGGTAGATTTGCCTCCTGCTTTCCTGCGACTTGATCGTCGTCTGGGGCCAAGAAAGCTACCCACCACATCCTCCTCTGAGTCGCTACGGCTTATACTCAGCATTGGTGCGTTGGGACTTGAGCCATAGGGACCGCGCGGTACGATCTCGGCGTGGCGTGTGACGGGAGGTCGAGGGCGGTTGTTCTGATGTGATCGTTCGTCAAGGAACATCATGACATCCCCTTTGGGAGAAAATGCTATAGATGAAGTAGACTGACGATCAATGACCTTGGGCGCATAAGCGACATCATTTTGTGCGAACAGTCCATCCTGCCCAACAGTCCAAAGCATGTCCTGATCTTGCCATAATAGAGTAGCTGGTGAAGCTTCAAACCTCTCAACTTCCTTGTAAGGCATGGTCGGTCGAGCCAAGTCCCAGATATGCACTGCGGAACTTCCATACCGGCGAGAGCTGCTTTCGTCATACGAGACTGCTATTTGGGCAACACGCTTGTTCTGTGCTGTAGCAGACCACAGACCAGGTCGCCATGCGATGGTCCAAATAGGCGCAGGTGTTGTAACTGACCATTTGGGTTTTTGTCGCTTATCGGCCGAGCTTGAAAGGTCCCAGACGTGAAGCTTTGTGTCTCTACCGGCGCTGATGAGATGGTTTCCATCAGGGTGCCAAGCGATGGATGCGCATGCTTTTTCGTGCGCATTAATCCTTAGCAATGGCCTGGCTGGTTGTCGTACATCCCACTTGAGCACCACTCCGCCCTCAGTACAGCATGCCATCTCATGTCCAACCTTGGGAGACCATTTAACCTGACGGACCGAATCGATGCACTTCAGGGGTGCGAAACGTTGGCGAAAGGTAATGCCGCCGGATCGTCCTTGGAGAGGCGCTGCCGTATCGAAAACACGCGTCATGCCATCTTGGCTGCCTGATAGAAGCCAGCTCTTGAGGTGAGGATTGACATCTAGGGTATTAACCTGGCGTGAATCCTCCTGCATTTGCATATATTCCAATGGCTCAGCTGCACCAGATCCAACTCGAGCGACATCGTACGCGAAGATCTTGCCGTTTGCGCAAGCCGTGAAGATTGTCGAGCCACCGTGCCATTTGACATCGCGTATGCTGAGTTGATCCGCCGCCTGGTTGCCTTTTACTCCAGCAGGTTGGGCGGTAATCACAGCTCTCAGATCCACACCTTCGCGAAAGTTGAAGTTGAAGTTATGAGGATCGTCGAGTACCACCGTCTTCAATATGTGCCCGCCTGCCAGGACAGCAGCTCGTCGATCGGGAGATACATCGAGGGCTAATATCGGAACACCAGCTCGGTAGACGGCGTCTTGCGACTTCGGGGGTCGAAACGAGGCTGAGATGGTAGAAGCGGGCGCGCTTGTTATAGAGAGGTTGGCTGAATCGCCTGCGGGGGTCTCGGTCGCAGCCTTGCCGAGGAGCTTGCGCATTATCCTGGAATCGCGGTTATACATTGTTGCGGGGGTGTGTATCTATAGCCTCTAGCGACGCCATTGAGATCAACTCAACAGGCCATCAATGGCATACTCGGTCTTCGGTGTCGGGTGTTGAATGCGATATCGGTCACCCTTTAACGAGAGGGATGTCTTGACTTGGTGTTTAGGTGTTGCCCAGTTGAGAACGTGAGCTCATGTGGATCCGAAGGTCGGGATGATCACGTGGGCGCTCAAGACCAAGCCGTTTATTCATCACCTCATCAACACTCTTTACCACCTACTGTAGGCTTGCGTCAGTGGCCATTTACCTTGGAAACTAATACAATAGACCTTGGAACTAAGTTTGGGCACCTCTTATGAAACTCGTGTACTCATCAATCTGTAATCCAACCCGCTGGATGCTCAAACTAAAGAACCATTGGCCATCAGGATCTTCAAAACCAATATTTTATACCCACATCATGATAGAGACTATGAATACAGCAATATCTTGGAGTGCGAGGAATGACGATTATTTGCATTCGTGGCTTGGTGGCGCAAAACCAACGTTAGCCCTGAGTCATCTTGATCATGAGTCCAGTTTCGCAAATGCTAGACCCAGATGATATTTAAAACCGATATTACTATGACGGTGAAAATTGAGAATTCTTCAGGCCCTCACTATCTAGCTTTTGTCGATTTTCATTATCTCGGTAAGGAAGGGAACTTTCACGATTTCATGCTATCTGCTGTCTTGGGGCATTTCCAGCAATATCAAGGATCGAGGTAATGCCAAGATCTCTATCTCAGTACCATGACAACTCACGAACTAAAATGCTGAGAAAAGTATATTTGAGAGTCTAGATAGGTAACATTATGATTAGACCTGGTCACACGGCTTGAGGAGCAGAAATAAAGAGGAACTCTGACGGGAACTTTGGTTGACAACAACAAAGAGGCCACCATACCAATATCAACAGATTATGTGATCAATTAACTATTGTGAGAAGTGTTATCACTGCTACTTCTGGTCTTAAGACATAGAAGTTCGAAACCAAAGACAACCGGATCTAGCATTTCGTACAAGACAAGCCAAGCAACGAGTCTGGGATATGACACCGATTCTCTTCTTTTCAAGTTTATCTATTATGATAACCTGAGTAACATTATTAAAGATTATAGGTGGACCATGGCTGGCCTGCTCCCAAGAATCAAATGGGTTACCCTTACACTCGGTAGGTATAGTTCAAACTTTCCCAACCATATCGGCATCAAAATACGAAATTTACCGTCATAAATACGCGGTAGACAAAGGGTTTGAAGTAATCAAAGATTTTAATGACAATTTAAGTGTAAGAATACTGACCTGGTCGACAAACGTGTAAACGGAGGACTAGAATGTTACTATCGTAGCTCTGACTTTTAATATGCATTCTTAAAGTTTGGGTTCGAGTGTTCAGGTTAGGACCTTGGGTAATAAAACAAGCACCCTCAATTGCTCAAAGCCGTCATGTACACTATCCGTTCATTCGTCAAGGTCACCCGGAGCTGGCTCAATAATGGAACTTGATCAATCGACAACGTCTAAGCAATGCAGCAAACTGAGATATCTCGGTAGTCATGAGTATGAAACTGCCGTGCTGGGCGCCCAGACTCTCACAACATTGCTGATAGCGGGATTTTTATGGGTTGCATCATTGCTACCCCAACACGCTAGGGCCACTAAATGCCACCCGAGATGTCACCCAAGACGGGCCCTAAAAAGGGTCAACACAGGGCTGAACGGCCGAACATTTTGCCCGGGCAGGCATCCATTGGTAGGAAGCCCATCACTCGGTTGTTAGCTGAGCCTTGCGGCTGAAAGCCTGCCTTCTCACCTCAACATATGAGATCCATCCAATATTTTCTCTAAACCTGCTTTTGAGAAGACCTTCTCATTCATGGTTAAACAACTCTTGCCCTTGCCTAGATCCTCCTGTATTAAGCCTTACTCCAAACTGGCGACATGATGCGACTGGTGTCCACTGTAATTAAACCACGATTTGCTTTGGCAGGGATATTCTTAGTACTGCGACGACAGCATGGGGGCCAAAAGGGCCATGATTTGCTGGCTTGATGCGGTCAGCTTATAGATCGGAGCCTTTAATGCCTTTTTGAAACCAGCTTTTACGAAAGGATTATCGTTATAAATGGTTGGAGCTGCGCCCCCGTTACCGTTTGACTGATCCTTCCGATCCGCTCCTTTTCCTTGTCCTTCGCTCCCATTGCTTTTATTTCGTTGTTTCAGCGGTTAGATTAGTGAGGATTTCGATTCCCTTATCTACGCGACGGGCTACGATGAGTCAACCTCAACATTCACCTATCCCCGAAAGTGAAGGCCTCCAGGTCAATTCGGATCCCGAATATGCTGCTGCCAAAGCTCCCGAGGTAGTTCCTGGATACGATCAGAACGCCAATTACTATGTACCACCTGGGTATCATCAGCCGGCGTCGGAAGGAGGAGTAAGGCTTCCATTTGGATTGGGAACGTGGGCGTTCGCTGCGCTTGTCGCTTTATGTACGGCTATTGTTGTTGGTGCAGGTGTAGGAGGTGGTCTAGGCGCCGCTTTGGCAAACAAATCGTAAGTTGAAAGTGTAAAATACGCGATGAACGGTGCTTATTAGTCTGCTTCAATAGTAGCGACTGCTCGGGGGACACTGTCTATGTCACTGAGCCCAGCAAATGCCCAACGCCCGATAACACCACTGCCGAGAACGACACAGCTCCTTATGTTCCGAGGCCTCCTTCTTCAGTCGATCTCCTGGAGCTGAAGTGCCCCGACAAGAGGAATGACCAGACACGATACAAGACAAACACCGGGTATCAGTTCCAATGGTGGTGCGGTGTCAACGCACCACAAGGCTCTCCAGGAAAAAGCGGCCCTGTTTTCGATTACGTGCCCATGGTTACTTATACTATTGATGAGTGTATGGAGGCCTGCGGCAACATGAACGACAGGGACAAGAATATGAACACTGGGGTCAAATGCGGGAGCATCGTCTTTGGAAAACGATTGAAGCAGCAGATAAAAGACCTCAATGCTAATTGTTTCTTAAAGAACGATTCCAAGGCTTCGTAAGTATTTCCTTGAGCTTTCCTGGTGTTTTGATGCTGATCTTGATGATAGCGGCGGAAACTGGTTTACTGACGACGACTGGTACGCCTACGCCGAGCTTGAGGACTAGTTTTATAGCGATGGCGTTTAAGGAGCGGAGGACAGGTTAATGATTCGATTGATACACTTATAAAGTAGTTTAATTCTAGAAATGATACCTGCTCTGCCTGTGTTGAGGTAGAAGCTATTCTCAACTCACGACCTGACTGACCCGTCGCGACGGGAAGTACGAAAAAGTCAAGATTAAGGGAATTGAGGAGTCAGCCTTATGGTTACATCAGAATCCCAATTGAGAGCAACCCTGCGCTTTTGGGCTGATCGTCAAACCTGTGCCAAGGTTTTGACAGGTGTTGGCGACAGGGGTTGTAAGCACAGCCATCACGGCACACGCCTGGTGGCTATGTATAGCCCCGGCAGGTGGATCGGATCACAAAATGATAGGCTCACTGGGGAGACTTATAGGCTAATATCTGCTAAAGTGTACCTAAACATGATCAATGTTTAGGTAAAGTTTAGGTAGGTCGTATCTGATATGTCTGGGAGAGATGTGAAGTGTACCGGTTTTCCTCTGAGCGGGCTATCCGCCAGGTTAGATGAACAATTTCATCCTTTTCGAGAGGAGCAAAGTTCCAGCGAATACCTGCGACGAGTGGGGACAACTGATAAAATGCTACACTTGATCGACCAAGAGATTTATTCTCGCTCCAAGGCGAAAGAAGAGGACTGTTAGACCGTTGATTGCACCTATCGAGGAGGGTCAGTTCTTTGATCCACTCCACCTCAACTAACTCGTAGGTAATGTCCAGAACCACATCGCGCCCGGGATAATGGTGTCATTAGCCTATTACATGTCCCGTGAGGTCTGATTGCTCCATCACCCACTCCATAGTTCTCATAACCATTTCACCTCCCTCCTCATCATCGTTGTCAGGAGCAAACTCGTACCAATCTGCAGAACCGGACATGCTAGCAATCTTGAGACAAGCCCATTGGATCTCCAGCATGGCTTGAAGCTTGTGGGCATCCTCGGTTGGCACTTCAATCTTGACAGCCCGACCAGAGACAAGAGGGATTCCAGTTTCAACATTGATTGCCGCTACTTTCCCATCCTGTAGCGCTAGTTCAGGAGCAGGACTATTATCTTGTTGAAATTGTTTGATTCTTTCAATCATATCCTCAAAGCCATCATTCTTTTCGCCTATGTGCATATCTCTGCCTGGATTGCGACCATCACGCATCATCCATCTTCGTTAAGCTTGACTTGTTCTATATTCATACTATCAAAATCTTCGTAGTTGTCCCATCCCACATGCGCCGCGCCTCCTCCTCCCCTCTCCGTCCTCAGCGACAAAATGAACGGATCCAAGGCGATTGTGAGAGGGTTCCCAATTCCGATGTCAAGTGGTAGACCTAGAAACTTAGTGTATTGTGACTGCAGTGATTCCTTAAGGGCAGCGTCCTTATCGCCCTTCGGAACGATCATTGCACCTATGCAGACCTGGAAGACATATTCTAAGTAGATGGTTGTGGGATTATCAATTGTAGGCTACTTGGCATTGCGATTGCGCGCCATGCGCTAGACTCCAGACACCATGAGACGAAAGGATTTCTCCTAATTTCAGTCGGCGAGCATAGTTTTCGGATGCGGGAAGTACGGACAGCCATTCATTCGGGGGAGGCGAACATCTGTCCAAGACTCAATTTCCTCGATCAGACAGGAGACAACAGGCACACCGGCCTCTTTTTCCCGAAGTTCGAAGAACTCGCCCCAGATATACCATTAACGGTCAGATCCTCCATAGCCATTTGGAAGTTCCATGCATAATGCACGGCAGTAGGGGAACCCAACCCAGGACGCACCTTGCCTGCTACCCATTCTTCCTTTAGGTAGTTCAGCTACTCTGCAGTGATATCCAACTCCATTCGAGCTTTCACTGTTCGAGGGACTTTGCGACGCACAGCTGATAACATTCGACAATCCTCAATGACTTGCTTCTGTATCACTGCCAAAGCCGCTAGAGTCTCCTGAGTTGCTGGTTGAAGGTTCACATACTGGCAGTGATAGAGAGAAATCTTGGAAAGGGGCATTGGCAAGTGTAAACCTTTCAGGTAGTTCACTGCGACAGTGGTGAATGCCAAGTTATCAGGCAGATGCAAGAAGGCTTCGCCAGAACTATGCAAAGAAAAGGGAAATATGGAGTTTGGACTCATCGCCTCAGGGTGAGCACCTTGGGAGGGGTTTGTATCGATCTTAGAGTAAAAGTCGAAATAGGATGTCCCTTGCTGGCCATCAAGTGCACGGAGCATCTAATGTGCTAGTGTACGCGAGATGTCCGATTGGATGATGGGATCAAGATGCTGTTTGAATCGCAAGAGGTCGGAGGCCCACGGTCATTGAGTCGGCGGTAACCAAAGGTCTTGGAAGAGGCATCCGCTCGGTAGAACCGAAACATTGAGTAAGAATTCGGACGTGCTCTAAGGCCGGCGGGTGAATGTATCTGCAATCGCGAGCAAGGAGTTGTAAATCCACAAAGTCCACAGGACTGACGCGTTGTGAAGTTCTCGTCACATAAGCAAGAGCTGGGAGAGGGTTCCCCTTCCATAATTCTTGCTTTGACAATATCCAAGGCCCGAGCCAGAGAGATCCAAGTGCTAGCAACGTCATGTGTTTCTTTCGTGTATCGAGTCCTGCTCGAGTTACCGATTGGGTCCGGAGGGGGGTTAAGTTGGTAGCTATGGCGACGGAATGAAAGGTGTAAGTTGAGAAATGGAAAGGAAGAAAAGAAGGAAGGAAGTCTTTGAGATAGTTATAGGTCGGTTCCTTCATTACGTCATACGGCAGTGATTTACACGAGTGTTTGATTTGACGGTGATTCACTACCCAAGTACCTGACCCCCCGTTTGAATGCTTACCTAAATCCACTGCAACTGAGATTTGGGTTCTTTTCCTCCTCTTTCATCCACCTCCCAGGGTCGAAGTTCACGTAAACACAGCCAGCAAGCCATACCATTTACAAGAGCAACTGCGTTTTTCCAAGCTAGCAACACAACCTGGATAGTCCGCTGACCCATCTACTGCGCCTACCTACCTCAGGTACTCATGTATGACCAGAAATTACCTGATCTTGTGCTTGTTTCCAAGCCTGCTGACTCCAGTCAGACTACCACGATGGCAACCCCTTTCAACGCAGACGCGTTTACTTTCCTCACCTCTATCAACGATCCTATCACCGAGGCTGGCAGCACACGGGCTCTTTGCTCTAGTTGACGGACGCAGAAGCGTTGGCTCTGACGACGTTGAAGCATGGATTTGCATCCCAGAGTTCCGCGATTCCGCTACCAGAGCAATCGGTGTCGATTTCACCAACACTCCTTGGGGCTTCCAGGCAGATGAAACCACCTTTACGATCTTTATGAGATTTGGACTTGCTCTCTCGACGAAGCTGGGTCGGGATAGGTTTATTTTATGTCTCTAGCCCATTCGAAGTGCCCACAGCCCCTTCAAACATCCAGTTTCATTCTGCAAGTCCATCTGTCGACCCTATCAGTATCCCCACAACTTGTAGCTGTTGGACCGTTTCACAAGTGGCCGCAGAGGCGTTCAAAAGATCCTTGAGTGGCCCAAAGCTCACGAGACGGGATATACTGGCCTTCTTCAGGCTTCCATGTGATCGTATGCCTCTGCTGACAGAAAGAACGGAACTCAGCGCTCGACTGAGCCAGAGTTGGCACGTCGTTGATAGTAATATCCTTGCAGGCAGGTCAGAAAATAGCCATCATACTTTACATCTCCTCCAAGCATATCAGGTAAGAACTACCTAAAGTTTACCTAAACCTTTATCTAACTTTAGGTACTCTTTAGTAGATATTACCTAAGGTAACCAGAAGTCTTACTGTGCCGGCTACTCTATGACCAACCTGCCTTAATAGTGATGAGAGGACGAGGAACCATGGGGTTTGATGTCTATCTGTCAAAAGGAAGATCAACTGACCTGATAGATGACGAACGCTGGCTTGGAGGTACCCCATAAACCCAAGGCTTGGGCAAATGGGTTCCTGTATCTAAGAGTACGCCAAGACCAAATCCCTCGATTGAGACTTGCGAGATGCCTGCTGGAGATGATTCTGCAAATTCCATCAAGCTTTATACCCACGGGGAGTTCTACCAACAGCTATGGAACCCCGCGCAGGTGGTTGAGGCGGAAGAGCTGAATGACCCAGAACTTGAGATGGGCATTCGAGCACCGATAGACGACACTGTCGGGTACAAACTTATCGCTAGAGCGTGCAAAGCGACCACCCTACACTCAAAAGGGTCAAACGCTGAGTCGTTGAGAGGGCGCTTGGGGATCGTGCCAGACAAACCTCTTACGCCAGAGCACAGAATTGAGACGGCTTTTGTAGGTATCTCTGCGCTTACATGTCGCCCCGTCCTGGCCATGAAGGAACTCAACCCTGACGACAGCTCCCAACAAGGCATGATGGAACCAACGGCCGAAGGCGAGGATATTCCCGACATATCCGAGGACATAGAAGGGATCTCTTTAAAGACTCTGCCGCGAGAAAAGATATGTGGAAGGAGTATGATTTGGGCTCAAAACGTCCTAATTCCTGGCAACCTCAAACATATCAAGAAGGCATTGTTGGATAAGCTGGAGCCGAGCGAGAAACGAAGATTCCTACAGGTTATGAAATGAGACCATTATCGACTTTTCTGAGAGCTCAATTCTTCTTCAGTCGCAAAGGTCTTGCCGTCTAAAGAGGATTCTAGACGCAAGCCTTTCGTCCATCGTCATATTCATCTCCCCGGCCCCGATGACCGGTATCAAGAATACGCATATCTGCATTACAAGCTGAAATGGCCTGCAATGGCCTTACTAGAATTCCCGCCCGATATGGTTGCTTATGTCACAAACTTTTTGAGCGCTTACAGGTTTGATATTGTGCCGCTTAACATAGCTCTTGCGGCTATCATCATTTTCTTTGACGAGAAAAAGAAAGGTTGGAAGGATGAGAACTTTGTCGCAAATGAGTCGACCTCAGCACCAGAAGTTACACTGTCGGTATTCGTTCTCTACTTTCCACATATGCTGAGATTCGTCGAGAACAAGAATTTGACAGCATTCATTCATCCGGCGCGGTTTGCCCATACCAACTACAAAGAAGACAAGCAATTGCAGATTCAAGGGATGCGAACCGATGTGATTCAGCTAGAAGAGAAAATCATGAATGGATGGTACTGCGAGATGGAATCGACTTGCAAGCACTTTTCAACAAGGTATCACCTCATTCCCTCTTCTATGCTTGGCTCGATGATGGTCTTTCCCGACGGCTACAGCAAACACGAAGCTCGACGACCTTCCGAATTCCTCTTCTCTGTGTGTTTGCTCAACGATATACGAACATTGGGCCTTCCAACTTCCAATTGGCGGTCCAGCGGGTTTCAGATTGTTGGAGGGCCCCGGTGGCTATTTGATGAGAAACATGAACCTCCGACCCTCATGCTCGAAGGGAACCCTGACCGTGGGTATTGGAATTCTGGACCATCCGAACGTGCAATGGCTTTGATACTTCTTCCAAGATTTTTTAGATAAGAGCTACCTAAAATTTACCTAACATTTACCTAAAACTTATCTAATCTTCGATACTCTAGACGAGCTTCCTTCCACGTGTTCTCCCTTCAGCCCTCAACATGTCTCCGACCAGTAACGGACTCGACGAGCCGCAGCCCTCGTCTTCGAGGCACACCTGGACACAGCGAGAAGCAAAGATTGGCAGCAAGAGTGTCCAAGACGAAGACGATGAAGTCAAAGATGAAGGGGCCCCCGAAGAAAGCAGACCCGATATGTAGGCAATCCCTGGAAATCCCAATGACATAGATTCCGACAATGGACGCTACGGCTTTTGGGTTGGCTTTCGCCCCAACAAAGCAGATGAGAAACAGATGAAGGAAGCGCTACGTGTAACACTTGAGAACAATATCACACCGGCTCTATGGGAGTGCCTGGTTATAGGAGAGGGAGGCCCCAAACCTCTACATAGACTTGCCAGAGTACAGGGTTGGGATGTCAGACGCTGGGTGACTCAGTTTGACCTGCAGTTCCACCATTATTACCTGGTGAATTGCTATCGGGGTCTCCACAGTATCTAAAGTCCAGAAGATGAGAATGTGCTTGCCGCGCTGATTCGATCGTTGGCTCAAAAGCAGCTTTGCACTGCTGCTGTGCCCGTGAGGAACGAGGGGAATATTACCGTCGGATATCGTGAGATGAGCACGACAATGGGACTGAAATGGACTACAGTCGTGGGTATGGAAAGTGGACACCTTCAACATGATTCGAGCTTGACGAACACGGCAATGAAGACAACACTGGAAGGGTTAAGGCAAAGGCTTCAGGGCAGTGAGGAAATAGTCTCAGATATGAGGCAAAAGACCAAGGGGAAAACAATGGCTGAAACAATAAACACAAGGGTAAATGTCCTTTCCATCCCCAGTGTTTGAGTGTTTGGTTGAAACCTGTCCGCTTAAGGGAGAACATGTTTTTGCAGCGTGGATGAAGTCTTTCAACCTCTTCCTCTCTCAGGTATTGGCTAAGAACTACCTAAAGTTTACCTAAACTTGGTATAACTTTAGGTAATCTTTAGTAGATATTAGCCTATAAGTCTTCTTAGTATCCATGAATGGATACCTTTTGCTCTATGATCTACCTGCTTGTTAGCTCTTCTCTCACTTGAGATCGCAACCATCATTCAGCTCGCATCATGGCGTCTAACACTTGCTAGGTAACCATTAGCCACTATACCGAAAGAAACCACTTGGCCAGGACGATCGATACTCGGGATCTTCTTCTCTACCAGGTATAATATACATGCCCCGATTCTAACTGTTGCTAACATTGTCTTAGCCCACACCATTGTTGTTAAGTTATCCACACCTAGTGCTCTCCTTCACAACTTAAGAGGAAAAGTTGGAGCTATCCCTTGTCATTCTACGGAGGAGGCTATTCATCAGTCTTCTAATTACTTTTCATCCAGAGGCCAACATTCAGACATCAGCGTATCTTGGCGCCATTTCCCTTCATCGCCATAACTCAGCACCAGAGAGACATCCCGCCGCACTTGATACGATCAAAACCAGCCCTAGTTCTGGTGCCGATTATCGCAACTTGATACGTGAGACACGTCCCGTCACATTAGACTGGTTCATTAATACTTCTGATTGTAACATTGATTGTTACAGTTCAACATCAGAGGTTGGCTGCGCTGCAAACGACACTCCTAGCAATGCTTCTGGTGGTAATAACAGCCGTCTAGCACCGCCCAGAAGCATCGTATCCTAGGTACCTTACAATATGGAGGTCCCGACGGAGAACCCCAGTTCGATCATGCAGGCCAAGGACAATCTGAGACCAACTGCACAGCCAGGAACCAAGCACATCGACTGGCTGCTCGAAGCAGATGGTAGGGACCTCTCATCCGATTCCGCACGAGAGAATTTGGCTTTGAAGATCGATGTACTCAATCTGATAGCGACACACTATGATGTCCCACGGTCGGAGATCCATACATGCCGCGAGACGCTTTGTCCCCATTGGAGCACAATGCGAGAGAACATTCAAGAGCTCGACAGAGAGGGGAAATTGAGGTCATTTCTCACGAACAAAGGAATTCCCCAGACAGCTGAACCCGAGCGCCCAGCTAAGCGAGCAAAGACTGCTCAGAATACAGAGCTGGTCAAGATTTTCACACCTCTTCAAGCTGAGTCCAAGGAGAAGATCATAGATTTGATCGCCAGCATGAAACCTCAGTCAACAGACTGGAACAGTCTTGAGAACTACCTGAAATCCGCGGAAAACCCCACATTGAGAGGCGCGAAATTCTATTTTTCTGAAGTTGAGCAGTTCATCTCCGAGACAGATACCTTCTTTACAGCCATCAATGCACAGGATGGAAGACAAACCCTCGATCAGCTGATTCGGGTAGTGCTATGGGCTGCTGGTCTGTATACCAAGACTCAAGCGGTAAAGGTCGAGTATCCAGTCTTTTGGAGCGATTACGAAAAGCGATTTCTTGAGGTAGGAGACGACTTTCGAAGCAACATGGAGCTGATCTTTGCACTAAGAGATCATCAACAAGGACTTCAGCTTACAGAATCATCGGTGAGATTTGTAACAGCTTCTAGGCTTATTGCTGGGCAAAGAGAGGTTGCTTTCAAGATTCAACAGCTATTGCAAGGAGAGGACTTTATTGAAGAATCAAAGTAATTCCTAGCTAGGTAGACTTAATATTAATTATATTAAGCAGGATATGCTCCTTCTCTTACTATAACAGTCCTTGGTAACAGTGACCTTTTGAATATTTATACCTTGTAAAGTTGTAATATTAACTGATGATAGAGCATTGATGGTAGCTAGCTTTGCTTGATTCAGTGCTGAAGCGAACTCCTTAATTATCTTAACCCAAAATTAAACCATTTGCCTCCCCTAATAAACCCGAATTCTCTGAAATAGCTATAGCCCGGGGCTTAATTCTCTTTGTAGCCTATTATTAAGTCTTGAGCCAATTTTGTCCCTTCAAATGAGTGCCTGGCCTATGGAGCGCCTTGTCTGAACTCAGCGTCCCGATCAATCATCCTCATCGAAAAATTCGTTCTGAGTAACCTTCTTATAAACCATGCGCATTGGCATCTCTTCTTCATCGCTGTACTGGTCATCCAGGTCCATAGCGCCAGGAGTCTCCGAGTTGAGACCCGGGGCTCTCTTTGTAAGCTTGTGGCGACCGATTCCCATGGACTCATAGCCAGAATCGAGATCGCAAGCACCTTCGCCCGCAGAGCCAGATCTCTCTTCATGTTCATTGTCGGAGGCGTCTTTATCTTCGTTGCCGGAGGTGTTCGCATCTTCAGCCTCGGAGCTGTCTTCGTCTTCGTCTCCAGTCTCGGAATTGTATTCATCTCCAGCGTCATAGTTGGCTGCACTTTCAACTTCAGCGCTGTTGGAAGTATCTTCAATTTGAACGTCGGTGTCACTGGCGATGTCTTCACCAACCTCGGCGTCGTTGGAGTCATGGACATTGTCGTTTTCCTCTGGTTGATTGCCAGGATGCACAGGATTGCCATCAGGTCTCTTTCGAGCTGCGAGGGTCTTTGTGGGACACGCCATTTCCCTTTTCTCCGTTGCAGCTCGCACACTGGCCAAGGCTGCTTCAACATGCTCTTTTCTCCCTGGAACCAAAGGCGGCAAATGGTTGAAACCTGGAGTGTTGGCCATCCGATAAAGATCAGAAAGAGTCTGCATATCCTTTTGTTGGATAGTGACCCGTTTCGCGTGAATAGCCATCCGTTGAGTACCTAGGCACATGATTAGTACGATGATTGTTATGAACACCCTGTCCGTGACTGATGGAAGGCTCTTATCACCAGTGAAAACAAGAACCAGGTGCTGCTTGGCCGCTTCTTGAAGGGCTCCCAAAGCCTCTGGTTTGAACCTCAACTGATTATTGAAGCTGTGCGCGATTTCCTTGATGAGCCGCTGCATAGGCAATAGAGGGATCGCGAAGTTGACACTCTTCAGACGGATGGCAAGACCTAGCCGAGATTAGCAAGTTGTCTTGAAAGATGTCAATCACTTACTTCCTCGCTTCGATTGAGGTTTCTCTCCACCACTCGCTTTGGCCGCTTTGGCCTGCTTCTTGCCCTTGTCTCGAGGACTAAGGCCAAAACGTATATATCTCTTTCTTTTCGGCATGTCTGAACACTGTGAGAAAGGAGAGCTAGAAGGATGAAAAAACGAAGTGAAAAGAAAGAGGAGATTGGAAATGTATGAGAGACGATGAGCTACCGCCTCTCGAAAAGACTAGTGGTCCGTGTGTAATGATTCACGAATCACCAGGTAGGCCAGAGAACAACCGGTATTGGATATTGGAGGACTTACGTAGTATCTATAGGCCAATATTGATTAAATACCTAAATTTTTATGAATACTTAGGTAAAGCTTAGGTAGTTGTTATATAATATACTTGACAGAGGTATAAAGCGGGCCAGTTATTTTCCAACTTACTTGCTACTGTAAAAACTTGATAATTTGAACTGACCTGGGGGATAAGGCGGTTATTTATCCTTTCAGTTAGATACAAGGGAACCATAAGCGACACCACTCTGATGGAGTAGGTTTTCTGACCAAGCAGGTTTCCTAAATCAACTTTTAGCAAAGGGCACAATTGCTAGAGTTACTCATACTCATTAACCCTTTGTTGGACAGGAAACATATGAAACTGGCATTCGTTTCAGCAAATGCCAGTAAGAAGCGTGGGAATCTCGTCAAAATAGGCGTCTTAAGCCTGCAGTCTCACAAGCTTTCTCTATCTTCAGGATTGCTATTTATGCAAACTTCAGACAAAATCAACACAAACCTCTTCCCGATGTTGCTACTACCCGAACCTGCTACATGCTTGGTACGCTATGCGGTTGTTCTATTGCTTTCAAAGCAATACAAAAATAAAAGAGACAACAAAAGCTTGAGTTTCCAATCTCTTTACAGTGTGGTTTGGCTCAGACAGATATTTGCCTAGCAAGCAAACGCGGTTAAGGTGGGGAGGCAAAAGGAAAGGGATTGAATTTGGCACATCAAAGTCAAACACAGTGCAAGCTACTCCGGTTCAAAACAAAAAGTCGATATCGTGGTGGAGTTGATTGGGATAATTGGCAGTCTTCTGACTCATAGGAATTCCTCAGGTGGGAGTTGACAATAATTCTTGAGAGGATATCGCAAACATAGGCGATTGTGAAGAGTCAGCCTTTCGGTAAATGTGTAGTTTGTCCTCCATGGAACTGAATTGGGAAGAGGAAAATCTCAAGGAAGCAGTATTGGAAGGGAGATTGCCTTCAGAAGTACAGCGTCAGTCAATATTCGTTTTCAGAGAATGACTTGATATCTAAGCTAAACTCAACTAAAAGAAGCTCGTCATAAGTTGCTGCCTAATCAAATCTACTGTAGGTACCTTACCCTAAGCACAGCCAGGTGGGAACCGTGGGAAAGATTCCCCTGAAGAAACTAGAACGACTAGAAATGCGAAGAGCTGATGGTGTTGAGATCCGACTATGGACTCTTGTGTCGGCTTGATCGTATTCATTGAGTTTGGCTTCGCCGTTTGAGACGAATTCCTTAGAGACAATTAGCAAAATGTAGATAACGAAGAGCAAGTCGCCACAATGGATGTTGGACAAACACGGTCTGAAATCCTGACAAGCGTGAATAGAAATCTATTGAACAACCCTAACACGATTGCCTATGAGGTGCGAAATGCTGGGGATTTATCTTTGGTATTTGATTTCCAGTCTACACAAGCAGCTTTAACAAAGTCGTCGTCATGTCTGTCGAACTGAGGGGCTGATCTCTTTTGAAAAACTATATAAGTCACACCTTTCCTCCCAATTATAGGAGTTTATGCTACTAGGTTTCAAGATAACCATCTACTCTGTTATTGAAAGTGAGGTTGGAAGAGATGCCTGTTATATATACTGGCGGGCAATGATGCCCTGCCAGCCTCTGCCACCTATCTCCTCACCGCACCTCGATATATTATCATTCCTCCTCCTGCTCCTATTCTGCCCCTCTCTTTTAAGTATACAAAACTATTGTCTATCACACATTGCGCATCTTATAACGCCCCAGCCCCCCTCTACTCGGAACATTGTCACTTATAACCCTGTTCGATTATCCTTTTGAAGCACATCCCTCATTGAGTAGAAAGGCTACCCATTTGGCTTCGAACCTAGGTCCAGCAGGGCCAAATAAGATATATATTACAAAGGCTCGATCTAGCGACAGCCAGGAAAATGGTTGACACAACAAGTTCATACCTAGAGACCCAGATGACGACCCCATAGTGACGATGACCAGCCCGAGAATCCGGGGCATGCATCCCCTACATCGGGCTCTACCACCATCTACGCGGCAAGAGGTCAATGAGAGGGAACTGGTCAATCTTTCAAGACACTAAGGATACAAATCAGCCGTTTTCTTACTCCTATATATTTGGGCGACCTTGAACCACTCATCAAGGGCCCTTGCTGGAAGGATGGGACAGAGGAGATATAGCAAAGTCACCCCCACAGCTCATTGCACTAGGGCTAGGGTACATGCAAGTGATGAACCCTTCTATCGAACAGAAAAACGAATGAAGAAGCTAAAAATAGGATGCCGAAATAGGGCGACTGGCTGGCCTTGACAAGTACCACCATCACAACATTCGGTATAAACAACAACAACCTGGCCATCGCAACTGCGAGAGAGAAAGCGATCCTATCCACAGTAGGGTCTTCGATCGGCGGCTCACACACCAAGCTCAACGGAAAAACACTGCGCTCGATGAGCCTCGTTACGAACTGTCACGTCCTGCATAACGGGTGTTTTGTACCATGCCTTCCTTCACTTGCTGTCAGGAAAGAAGGGAATACAGACATCTCATCAAAACCTCCTCGGCTATCCAGGCAATTTATGAGAAATCGGAACGAAAGCTCATGCCCTGAAACCTTTATGTCATCTAAGGAGCTTTCGTGGGGAGTCAACCTTGGTTCCAAGGTAGTCAAACCCCATCCAAGGTAGTTCATTTTAGACGTCCTATAAACACTGGGCTCGTGATCCCGGACTGCAAGACATTTTATTCTTCTGAAATCTTGACTCTTTATGACGAGAGGACTTCTACGGATCCATCGGACTAATATCGCAAAAATACCCCCTATTCGAACTCGAACCTAGGCCTAGCAAGGCTAAGTCCTATATATATCACGGCAACGCATCAGAGAGATCAAGCAAGGTATGGGCCTGACTCTCATCTGGTCTAGCTCGATACCGAATTCTCCAGCCAACACAACACTGCTTGGTAACTTGAACAATTTCTAAACTTTCGGCGCTTCACTGTCTCTATCGAACTGAAACAGAGGCTGTCCGGCCCTATACTAGATATCACAACAGTTGCAGCATGCATGGATCTCTGCCAGAAATCATCAAATGCATGGTTGACAACATCCTAGAGATAAACCCCAACATAGAAGACAAAAATGACAGCCGAAGTTGAGAGTGGAAGACCTACAGGAACTGTTTTGTGTGGCTCTACGTGTAGAAGCAACCATCTTTCCCTATATAAATCGAAATATTGTCCGTTATCAAGGCCAGCCCATCCGGAAGAAGCTCCAGTGCAACCCCAAGGCCAGCAAGCCAGGCCACAGTACCCCCAAGGGCGTCGAGGTTGCAGAGGAAGACCCCAACGCCATCGACGTTCAAATGGAGGACACCTCCAACGACACAGATTATGTCAATTACGGACCGCACTCAGGAAGTTCATGTACCAGACTGCGGCCTATATATGTGCCCCCTTCAACGTTGTCAGATCTCCCTGCCTCATCATTTGCGGTGAAGTACTGAAGACCTAACACGGGCACACCTTCAACCGATTCGCATGGATGATCAAACGCTGCGTTGAGGGGTCAGTCATCTTCGACCACCACTCAGAATCAACTGTGGCTCTCGGCCACGTATGCAGCATAGTTGCCAAGATTGTAATCGACTACGACGACGAGCAGAGGGCCTTGTGGGTCAGACACACACCTCACATGATGCTGGCATGCTGAAAGATCCTCAAGTACTTTCGGTCTGTCAAACGCATGCCCAACTGAGACGAGGTTCTCCTCAAGTCCGATCGTACTTTGTACCAGGAGTATAGAGGAATCGAGTCAAGACTTGACTATGCAACACATGAGGCATTGAACGAGGCTGTGTGGGACCGGCAGTTTATGGTCTTTTCCATCTACTATAAAATTACTAGGCCTCCGCATTCTGGACCGCTCCAATGACTACTCACTATACTTTAATGACCTGCAAGCTAGCACTGGGTAACTACCTTGGACAACAACCTTCAAAAGTATAAGCTATGAACACATTTCGCGATGGCCGCCTTGAAGTCTTTCCTGGCTTCAGATCTCAGCCATATAGCTTCTATAGCCACGGAACCACATTGAAATGCAAGAAAGGCACAGCCAGCTTGGTGGGAAGACGTGACCATGTGGAACCCAGAGCTTATTCACCGACCCAGCTTCCCATATCTCAAGGGTCGCTGTCACGTTGAATCCCACTCCGAGGTCTGGCACAGGTTTGCTTCTTCTTTATAAGATACTAGTCAGAAATGGCTCCCTAAAAAAGCCTATTAAGTTATATTATGATCTGAATTAGGTCCTTGAAGAAAGCCTCTTCCCTTCTGATGCCAGTACCTACTTCAGGAATGCAAATTACCTATCAAATATCTAACTAATTTGCTTCTGATAAGCTATTAGGATACAGATTGGAATACTGCATGTATTCTTAATAATAAAGTTGCTTTAAAAAGTGGACTATTTATAGCTTGAATTGCTAATATAAAGCAAATTAGTACTGACATAAGCCCGCGTTTTGAAAATACACTACTCGTCCAGCGGTAGTACAAATACCCAGTTATCATGCAACCTCTACTTTACATACGACCCCTTCTGCTTGGACAGGGCCACGCCTAGGTCCGGCAACCCTCTACACCGACCAGTCATCCAGCTCTGACCATGCATGTGCCCCAGGAGACGACAGGCCTGTTTAGGCAGCGCGGATGGATTGTGGATGGCATTTCAACCCTTTCCTTGATATCTGAACATGATGTCCCTGATTGTCCGTACAGCAAGACTGATCACGGACCATAGAGCCAGGCGTGCGGTCCCCGGAAAGCATGCGGTTTTGCTCACTAGAGTTTGACTTAGACATAGCCCACCAGTATGACCTCCAACACGTGGGCTGACTCGGGAGATATGGCCATCTTACTACCCAGAATCCCTTTCATCAGCCCCTATCATTTCGTTGGCTCGGGGTTGTTGAAACGCCAACCTTTCCCAGAGACTTGGGGACTTTCCAAGCGCAATGACATAAGTCGCAAGATGCCCCTTCGAGACGAGGTCAACCGTGCTCCGCTGCGGAAGAAGCTTACATGTTCTTTATTAATGTTCAGGGCTGAAAGTCTTATATGCCCAAAACAAAACCTTATACAAAGCAAAGAATCAAGTTCTACATCAGAGCCTAGTTCAAAATCTGGATTATCCGGAGGTGAAATTGCAGGTATAGCAGTCGGGGCCACACTTGGAGGCCTATTGCTGCTTGGGGGTATTGGATGGATGGTTTGGAGAAGACGGGCGAGAAGGAAAAATGATGCGGCGCTGGCAGAGCTTCCTGAAAATTACAACCAAGACCAGACTTACTCCGAGAGACCGAAGAGTGAGCTACCCGCTGAGCCTGTGGTCTTTCCATCAGAAAGACCTAGAAGCCCTCCTAGAATCTACGAAGCACCATAATGGGAAAGACAAGAGGAGATATTGGTGGAATAATATGTTTCCCCTGTTACATATCTTTTACTTGTCATAAGAGGACCAATGTCTATTTATCTTGGGTAGTCTAAGATAAATGAATACATATCTAAATTTGTATCAAAAAGAACAAATTCAAATAACACTGAGTTTCTTCCAAAATGATCTCTCCAGTACCAAACGGTATTAGAGAGCTCGCTGCTTCGAGGCTTAGAAGAATTCAAGCAGAGCCAAGTTCTAGGACATTCGTCGGAGGATCAAAAAGAAGGATCCTAGTACCAAAAAGAGACCTGGAACTTACTGCGGTTGAGATTGCCATAACGTTCGTGGAGTTAGAGAAGTTGGCGCAGACTCAGATATTGGGCCTGCTGCTCAGCCAAAGGGTGAGTCGAGCGGAGACAACTGTCTTGGAATGAAGCTGACGAATTTTGGGATCCTGGGGAGCTGGTGACGACTCTTCCACTTTATAGTGCTTACTCTGCATCGGAGAATTTCCAATTTGCGTATAGTCGAGTTGTCTTTGCCCCTTAAGGCACAGGTATTTGGCTGAGTGATTGTTACGCATGGCGGCATTGAGTTTCCGTTGCTATACCTTGAACTCAATTCCGACTCCAAACAACCAGAGACTCTAACAACTATTTCCAAGAATGGATAAGATAACAGTTCTTTGGGCCCTCATGAAGCTGGGTCCTTCAGGTCATCAGGACAGCGGCAATTATTTCCTTTCCTGTCTTGATTCGGGCACCTCAATCCTTCAAGCCAAACGACGCGCCTTTGAATCCTTTTACGGACTTGGCGACCCCTTTCTTACCAGTTTGTAGCCTAAAGTCCACGCCAAGGCTTCTAACATCTGCCGATCTCAACAGGCTGAAAAGCAAAGCTACACGCCAAGCATTTGACCCCATGTAAATCTCACTCTCTTGGTCAATGCCTAAGCCCACTTTCCCAATCAAGCGAAATCCAGCGCTACTACGGAGTTGCAAGGCTCAGCGCCCATGACATAACATGATCCACGTAACGTGGACTCTTGGCCCTTGTCATTTGGTTGGATTACTCTGTAATTGCATGCATGTTCCACCTCTCCACGCAACTTTAGATCCTTGGTCGTTGCCGAGAAAGCAACACCGCCTTGGATCACCAAACAAGGCAGTGCTGGATGATGATGAGGCCAAGATGAGAGTCCCTGGAAATACGTATATAAAGCACAGATAATAACCACAGTTTCAAAGGCCCCATAAGCAAGTCTTCCAACAACTCCATCATCATGAAATTTCAAACTATTCTTCTGAGCCATCTTCTTCTCCACTCAGCCCAGGCCTCATCTTTGCCTATAGATGCACGCCAAACGCTGAGCAGCAGGGACACTTCAAAGAGCTCAAACACCTCGAAAATTGACTGGTCTGAATGCGACTTGGACTTTGGAAATGACGGTGCAAACGAAGCGCAGAAGAACTACACCTGCGCCAGACTCTCAGTCCCTCTTGACTATACCAGCGCTGGAAACGGAGAGACCATCAAGCTTGACCTACTCAGAGCTAAGGCTACCAAAAAGCCCTACTTGGGTAGCGTATTGTATAACCCTGGTGGGCCTGGAGGTTCTGGCGTTGAATATATCCTGTTCCGCGGGAAACAACTCGTTGAGTAGGTCGTTATTCGTGACTTGACGGGCCAATTGCTGACATGTATCGCAGAGTTCTAGGTGGACAATACGATGTCATTGGATTTGATCCCCGGTAAGCTCACCCTATCTCAAGTCTTGGTATAATGCTAACTCGGACACAGAGGCACTGGTCGCACAATCCCCTTCACATGCAATGGATCAGATGCTGGGTCAAACCTCACAACTCCAACAGGACTTCACCGCAGAGAGTTTAACACAGTTCCGCAAGCTGAAATCTGGGATTTCCTAAAGGTGCAATGGGAACAGACAACTTCCACGGCTGAGGATTGCTTTAAGAGTCAACAAGACACAGGCCGCTTCATTGGCACTCCCTTCGTGGCGCGAGACATGGTGTCCATTGTTGATGCGCTAGGCCAGGGACCCAAGCTTAACTACTGGGGTACCTCCTATGGTACCGTCCTTGGCCAAGTCACAGCCTCGATGTTCCCTGAGCGTGTCGGACGAATCTTACTCGATGCGAGCTTGGATGCAGTTGACTATGCCTCTACCACTTGGATCACCAGCATGGGAGACGTTGAGCGGGCTCTTTCTCATCTCTTGGATGAGTGTGTCAAAGCCGGAAAAGAGCTCTGTTCTCTCGCAGACTACCACGGAAAGAACACCACAGGAGAAAGTCTTCTAACTGAGTTTAGCGACACTCTTGAGGGTTATCTCGATGGATCTGTGACTGAAGGCGAGATCGCTGAACAGTTAAACAACGCCACGACGATGGAGCGCCACTCTACCATCGCCTTGTTCAAGTTTCTTATTCTCGGAGACGTCAAAAACTCCATCTATTTTCCAAGAGCCGTTTCCCGAATCGAGGGTCTTTTTACCGGAAACATGACCGCCGTCGCTGCAGGTGCAGAGGGTGATGAACCCGGCACCAAATGGAACACCAACATGGAGTCGCTCTTCGGAATTTCATGCGGTGACTCATCTTTCCGCGTTGAAGACTTCGACGATCTCTTCTCCAACTACCAGGCTCATCGCTCCGAGGGGTCCTTCTCTGAACTTGGCCCTATGGCTCGACTTGCCTGCACGCAGTGGAAGTTCTCTGCCGCTGAGCAGATCAACACTAACAAGCTGCGCAATGTCAAGACGAGTTTTCCTCTTCTTTTCGTCAACGGTGTTTATGATCCTGTTACTCCTCTTACTGGCGCGTGGGAAGTCTCCTCGCGTTTCCGAGGGAGCCGACTTGTTATTCACGAAGGTGTTGGCGTAAGTATTCTTCTCGCAGGATTAATAATATGTTGCTAACTGAGAACCTATAGCATGGGTTGATGGACCATCCCTCAAACTGTACTAACGAAGCTATTAAGAACTATTTTGTTGATGGAGAAATGCCTAAGCTTAACACTACATGCAAGCCCGACGAGCCTGTTTTTGAGTTGGCGATGGAAAAGTTGGAGGCGCTGAAGAAGGCAGAGAGCGGTGGCTCATGATTGTCTTTGGTAGAAGAAAAGATACTGCCATGACAAAAGCCATTAATTACAGTTCAGAATAGTCTCTTCTTATATCATATTTATAGTATATAATTAAATGCGAGATACTCCTGCTTCATTGAACTTTCTGATAATAGTGGCTAATAGAAACATTGTTATGTTACTCAGCCGGCCAGCGCCACCAACTCTCATAGTAATGCAACAGCAAGGTTTTTAGTAATTAGGTTGCCAGGAGGTACTAAAGTCTCGTCTGGCTAATTGCGAAAATTTATCAGATCATGTTTTCAATAGGCCCTAATCCTTGTTCCATTCTGACAAAGTCTATTCCCCATGGCGCATCGCCGTCTCTCAGAGTCTCACTTAGCTAGCAGTGTCTTCAAGATCAGAGAATTGAATAGAGTCCTACTTAGTGTTCCAAACAAGCATACACTGTTGTAGCAACCGTAGGACAAATGGGTTTCCTGCAAATGAGCGCGGTGGCAGATTGGTCTGTCAACATTCAACCAGTCGTATAAGAAGCATGGCTGGGCTGATTTTGCAAACTTACCCTGTCACCCTGTCCTAGCCCTGCACTACACAGTGGGGGTATTGGGTCTCAAATTCTAAGTCTTGATGCTCGCTCGTATCCGGAGCGATTCCGCTTGTGCAATTCATGCGCCATGTGATTTTAAAGGTCTTGGCCAAGACCCTTGGCGGGACGTTTTAGAATTTCAGTAACCTTGAACAGTGGGTTTTTAGTGCCACGGGGTGCCTCATTGGCAGGTTTCGGCGAGAGACGTGGGGTTGAGGCATATAAACGTGCAAACTTTCATCTAATCAATCAGATTAGATCATGTCTCCTTGGGGGTATAAAGACTTGCCGGCGAACCACATTTTCGTAACGCGTAAGCACCAACCCAAAGCAACCACCATATCAGCTATGGAGAAATCAAACGATCCCTCAGAGAGCGAAAATCCGGTTGAGATTCGACTCGTTGCCCCAGAGGAACCCCCTCCAACACTCTTAAGCCTGTTCAGCTTTGGAGATAATCGCGATCCTGAGGCCATTGCTACGCAACCTAGCGTCTTTGATGACCCACAGCAGGCTGCTCATTTCCAGCCTCACCCTGCGTATGAGAACCTGCATCGTTTCGATCCCGATTTCAGATGGACGTGGAAAGAGGAGAATGTCAGTATTGTTAAAAAAAAAAAACTAGAAAGAAAACTAGTGTAGCACAGCTGCTAACCCCCAGCAACAGCGCCTGGTTCGCAGACTTGACTGGAAAGTGACCTTCTGGGCTTGGGTTGCATTCATGGCATTGAACCTAGATCAAGCTAGCTTATCACAAGCCAACGCCGACAATTTCCTGGATGATCTGAACCTTGATACCAACGGTATTTAGCAAGAGTGCTTGTTTCCGGTATGTACACGCTGACCCAGATCTTAGACTTCAATCTGGGTGTAACTCTTTTCCGGGTGACTTTCTTGTTAGCCGAGATACCATCTCAGCTTATTAGCAAAAAGGTCGGACCAGACAGGTGGATCCCTACTCTGATGCTGTTGTGGTCAGTTGTTGCCGTCTCACAGTTCTGGCTGAGAGGCCGCTCGTCTTTCTTCGCCTGTCGCTCGTTGATGGGTTTTCTTCAAGGAGGATTCATACCAGACCTAGTCCTGTATCTGTCGTATTTCTTTAAAGGGACAGAATTACCATTTCGCCTTGCCATATTGTGGACAGCGACTAGACTCAGCGGTGTCGTAGCGCCTTTACTTGCCTACGGTGTGCTCAGGCTTCGAGGCCACAATGGATATGCTGGTTGGAGGTGGCTGTTTCTAACAGAAGGACTGCTGAACCTCGTTATTGGCTTCTGGTCCGTGTTTATGATGGCTCCGTCACCAACACAAACCAGAGCTCGCTGGAGACCGAATGGGTGGTTTACAGAGCGACAAGAGAAGGTTTTGGTGAACAGAATCCTTCGGGATGATCCTTCGAAAGGCGGTATGCATAACCGACAGGCGCTGACGCCCAAGCTCTTTTGGGAATCCCTATGCGACTACGATCTGTGGCCGCTATACCTTCTCGGCCTCACGTTTCTGCTCCCAGCAATGCCTCCCAATCAATACCTCACGCTCACATTGCGTCAGTTAGGTTTTGACACGCTGACTGTCAGTCTTCTCACAATCCCAGCTCAAGTGGGAACAACCCTGAACGTAAGTTATAACCAGGCTGCCCTCTTCTACCAAATGTCTGACATTCTAGATGCTGCTTGTGACATATATTTCCAATAAGATGCAGCAGAGAGCGCTCGTCGGACTATGCACACAACTCTGGTTCCTCCCCTGCATCATCGCTCTAGCAGTTCTTCCTGCGCAGACGAACAAATGGGGCATGTTTGCACTGGTCACTGTTCTGCTATCGTATCCGAACCCTCATCCCCTTCAAACCGCCTGGTGCTCACGGAATTCGAACTCTGTTCGTACACGAGCTCTTTCCGCCTCTCTCTATAATATCGCGGTTCAGTTGCAATCTATTATCGGCTCTAACATATATAGAGAAGATGACAAGCCGGATTATCGGCGCGGTAATCGAGTTCTTATTGGCATTGCATGTCTGAACATTGTTATATATTTATCCATCAACATCTATTATAACTGGAGGAATCGAAGCAGGGATAGAGTGTGGAACAAAATGACATCTCAGGAGAAGTTGGAGTATCTGCAGACAACAGAGGACCAGGGCAGCAAGCGGTTAGACTTCCGCTTTGCATTGTAGTGGGCTCTACTTTGATAGATAGAATAATACTTCTTTGGACTTGAGATATATCCTTACTAAGCCAAATATAACGATATGGTTGTCTCCTCAGTACGCAAGGACCTCCACCAACTCGGGTGTGTACTTCTCCGCCAAAAGCATGGGAGGATAGACTATTTGTTAGTCAGAATTCGTTCAATAGGAATATGTGAGTTAAAATGTGAAAAGCCTCAGAATTACTTCCAGTTAATCTCATTTTATGTATTTAACCTTTAATAGCGCACCTCGTTTATTGCCCAATATGGGGGGCTAATGGAGGGCTCAGGGGTGCTATAAAAGCGGCTAGCAGATTACGTGTCGCTTGAGTTTCGTCTTATGATACTAAAGGATTTATAATACTACTCCGCATCTCCTCCTTACTATATTCCTCCCTCAATCCCTCTGGCCCTTTAAATCTTTCGATCGACCAGGAAAGAATCGTAATGTCAGCGTCAACGTTGTCCCAATTGGTTGATCAGCATCGACCTGATCTCCCACCGTTGGAGGAACTGTACAAACATCTCCATCGCAACCCCGAGCTTTCAAACCAAGAAATCGAGACTGCAGCAACCATCGCTGAAAGACTCCAAGAAATTGGCCCTCAAGACTTGATCATTAAGCCTCATATCGGCGGTCATGGACTCGCAGCTGTTCTCCGCAATGGTGATGGCCCTACAGTTCTGCTCCGTGCAGACATCGATGCTTTGCCAGTTGAAGAGACTACGGGCCTTGAGTACGCGAGCACAAAGCGCATGATCCATGCAGCTAGTGGAGTTGAGAAACCTGTCATGCATGCTTGCGGTCATGATATGCACATTGTCACTTTGCTCGGTGCTGCAGCGACACTTTTCTCATCGCGCGATGCTTGGGCTGGAACTCTTGTGTTGGCATTTCAACCAGCTGAGGAGCGCGGCACTGGCGCACAAGCCATGGTCGACGATGGTCTCTATACGAAGCATGAAGTTCCTGTTCCGGATTATGTCCTTGGAGCTCATGTACGACCTCTACCTGCTGGTATGATTGGCACGCGAAGAGGACTCGTCGCTACAAGTGCGGATAACTACAAAGTTACTATCCATGGCAAAGGATCACACGCGAGTATGCCACATACTGCAATCGACCCAATCGCTATCTCGGCGAACGCTATTCTCAAGTTGCAAACCCTGGTGAGCCGTGAGGTAGACCCAGCAGAGTCGAGTGTCGTCACAGTCACCAGTATCCATGCTGGCGATGCTGAGAACGTCATCGCCGATTCAGCCGTTCTTGGTGTTGATACTAGATCTACCACGACTGCAACCCGCGCACATCTTTTGCAGCGTATCAAAACAGTCATTGAAGCTGAATGCTCCTGCGCCAACGTGCTCAAAAGCCCAGAGTTTGAACAAACTCGAGCTTTTCCTTTGACCATCAACGACGACATTGTTACCAAAAGAGTTGAGGAGACTTTCGCATCGCATTTTGGAGAGGGACCTGAAAAGTATGATAGGAATATGCCAAAACTTGCATTCAGCGAAGATTTTTCGATTTTGGCGACGGCTGTTGATGCGCCATATTGCTTCTTTACATATGGTTGTGTTGATAAAAGTGTTTGGGACAAGGCGGAGAAGGAGGGGACTATTGCGCAAACTATTGCTGCGAATCATTCCTCCAAGTTTGCTCCGGTCATTCAGCCAACGCTCAAGACTGGGTTGGATGGGTATGCACTTGGGGCTTTGACGTTTTTAGTTCCGTAGTAAGGGTTCCTAATTGATATGTATCATATTTTTCCTCTTCAATTTGTGGATGAGCTGGACTTATTTTTAGACAATTCAACCGTTAGCGTGTCACAGAAGTACAGTTGGGGTATAGACTAGAACCGTAACTTGACCAAGCATCCAATGAAAGCGGTGAGATGGCCGAGTTGGTTATGGCGCCAGGTTAAGGTTAACCTTAACACCAATTTCCTGGTGGAGCAATCCTCCTGGGTTCGAGTCCCAGTCTCATCAGATCAGAATTTAACTTTTGGTCCATGTCATCTTTTTGTCATTGTTTACATTGTTGTCAATGCGCACTTCATTTCCATGCCACTCACTGTGCTTGTGCTGTGGACCCTTTCTTCGTTATGCTGATCATCTTCCTCAATTCATTCACTATCTTGACTTCTTACCTAGAGCCGATAAGCTATTCCCATGTCTCGTTGAAAAGTATCATCATGGCCCCTTAAGTGAACAGAAAGACCTTGCTGCTTGGAAGGCTGACATGGATGTACAGATACCAATCAGTCCCTCAAATCCAACCAACCATGGCATCGAAACTTCGCGGCGCTGACAAAGCTCCATTATCATGCACAAGATGCCTCAATCGCAAACAAACGTGCGATCGATCCCTATCGCACTGTTTGCGATGCTTGTCGTAAGTTCCACTGTAGTCTCTGCCAAGTCCTCAATTGACAACAGCCAGGAATTCAGCATCTTGTGACTATCCCCAGCCTAGGACACCCACGGATTCCTTGTTCAGAGTGGAAAGTTCGCCACTACCGCTACCCAGGGAGCCTCTGTTTAAATCTGGCCCTTGCGGTTGGGACTTGACGGACCATGGCCAAACTGAGCTAACCAAGGCCATGTTTGCGTACCACTATCCGTTTGGTGACGATATACTTGAAACAGCTCGTCTAGAAGAGCGAGTAGCCGATATCTTTCATGACCGAGGCTGCACTATCAAAGATCTCCTTGAGAGTCCCGTTTTCGAAGCATTCCCCCTGGTGGCATACGATAAGCTAGGCGGATATTCGCGTCAATTTGAACTCTCAGACCATTCTATGCCAGTATTACATCTTGCCATCCTACTTGTCGCCACACCACCTTGCGAACATATGCCATGCTCGCAGACCAAGAAGTTATACCTAGTTCTCAAAGCCTGGTTCGCCGTTCTACAGACACAACTCCAGAATCACATCGAGCTTATACAGATTCAAGGACTTATAGCGCTTTACGAATACGGACATGCAATGTACGGACACTCGCATATCAGCCTTAACTCGGCCATCATTTTGACGTCACGGATTGAGGTTGACTTTTCCATCGTCGAGACTTCGCTTGAGTGGAGATTGTCTCTCATGCTTCTAGACTGGTAGGACATATCTTGCAGATATGAGAGCAGGCAAGCTGACAACTCAACAGCTTGATTTCGTTACATAAAGTGGAGCGAGACACTGGCTGGTATCCTCTTGCCTGTCCTCCCTCCCACAGCGTAACCCGAGCCGTCATGCATTATCTTCCCGTACTTTCCACGCCTGAAGGTGCTCCAAGGCGTGATAAGCTTGGCCAGCGGGTTCTGTTCATGGGTCAAAATGTTTTGCAAGCTGGGCGTATCTTGCAACATATCCATGAGTCGAAACGCAATCCACGAATCATCAGGGAAGATTTCGATATCATGCTTAAAGAATGTCTAAAAACATTGCATCCTGCGTCTGGGACCAAAGACTTCGCATCCTTGGTCGTGGCTGAATCTGTCATCTTGTCCCGCATGTAAGTCTTTTTTCCTGTCTACAACATTTATTGATATATACTTATTTCTAGATGTTTACTTATCCACCATGCACAAATCTCTGATTTATGCCATCCTGGCAAGAATCTCGAGTCCGAAAAGTTACGCCGCCGTTTGCAAAGTCTTCGTATAGCAGCCTCAAAGTCAGCCAAGAAAGTCTTTGACAAATACGATGACGATGATCATGAGGGGGCGTCACTACCGAGGATAGTTTGCTTCATACATGTTCTGTCAGTTATAGCAAAGGACCCAGAGGGTGTTACAACAAAGAAGGAGTTTGTTGCTATGATGGCCAAGGTTCAAGAAGCCACCAAGAGGTGGCCAGCTGCGAGTTAGTACTTTCTCATACTTGTCTGAGTGATAGCAGCTGACTAGCTCTAGGAATGAATTTCAACCAGGTTGCCAAGGATGCTGGACTGTATTCGTTTGTTAGGACTGAACGGGATGCTGAGGGTTTGCTACTATTGTTGTGATTTTTCTTGTCAAGTGAACTATTCATGCTGGTGATTTGAAGGTTTGTGCATTGTCTGGGGACCAATCTATCCGATATTATGTATTAGTGTTATTAGTGAGCGATGTTAGTTTCGGCCATGATACGCGGCGTAACCCGGCCTATTTGGTACCTCTTTTTACCCCAGCCCTCTCTTACTAAAACAAGTATCTTTAACCAATTAACTGGTCCTGTTCCCTTATTTCTCATGCTCGAGGCGGGAGGCCAGATTATCAGAGTCTGAATCTGATCTAATATTGACTTTTATATTAGTCGTGAATGTTCTTTTCCGATCTTTGAATGATATAGATCAATGTAGGGAAAATGAACCCTTTTTGCTTTTTGCTTTCACGTCATGTATTCTTGGGAAATAATCGCATTGTCCTCGTGGACATATTTCCGATCTATAAATAGACGCGGGTGAGACGCGGTTGGCTTCCCCGCCAACCAGCAATACCTAGCCAACTAATTTAGTGATACCTGCGACAAATTTTAGAAAACATTCACGAGTATCATCTGTTGATTCGGAATCACGACCGAGAGGTGACTTCGTCAATGCTGACCAGAACCTGACCATGCCTTCTAATCTTCGAGGGCCTGACAAGGTACCAAACGCCTGTGTAAGATGTAGCAAGCGCAAGCAGACGTGTGATCGGGTACCCCCGCGCTGTACCCGTTGTTTGAAGTACGTTTCTGTCTCCTCGAATTATTGTCGATTAATCCTGGGTTAGGGATCGGGCTGAGTGCAACTATCACATGTATCCCGTCAATATTAGTGATTCTCAAGATGAGAAACCTTTGTTTAGTTTTGAGGAGAACAAATGGGACTTGACAGTTTATGGCCGGGAGCAATTGACCCGGCTCATGTTTGAGCCTCGCAACCCCTACATTCAAGATGGAATGGTGGAAGCTGTCCAAACGATCATATCTCAACGTGGTCGCTCTATTAAGGAGCTACTCACGGATGATATATTTGAGTGGTTTCCAATTATTGGATCCAGTCCAACGTCCTGTACTGGAAATGAAGGGGTACCATACACAGCTATACCCCTCCTTCATCTGTCTATTATCTTGATCACGACGCCACCCCCCATCGTGACCACAGAACTCCCGGATTGTAAGTGAGATGACTAGGTCGCCACAGGGATCGTCTGCAAACAACCCATCTGACTCATAGAAAAGATATGTTACGGTCTGCACTCACCAAACCCTCAGTTCTGTATAAGGTACTTAAGGCTATGTGCGCACTGGCCTCCTCGGAGATTGAACCCCAAATCAATCTCATACGAACTTTGGGTCTGGTAGCCCTTTACGAATTTGGTCTGGGAATGTTCAATGAAGCTCATTGCACTCTCACTTCCGCCTTCTCCATGATCTCCTTCGTCGAAGACGAGATGATGTACAAGTCGCGGGAGTCACTACTATCATGGCGGCTGTGTCTTCTCACACTCGACAGGTAAATGGAAGACCGCTTATGCCAATCTCGTCGTGCTGACACGCAGTAGAATGCTGGCATTTTCGTATTACAGTTACAATAATTGCGATGGAAAGTGCATACATATTCCACTTATATGCCCCCCTCAGCACGACTTTGTCCGTTCAGATGATGAGATAGGCGATTACCGATCAATTGAATCGATAGTCGATTGGATACCTGATCATAGATACGGGCCGGTACCTCTGGAAGATCATCACAGAAACCTCCAGATGTATGGGGGCATAGCGCGGGCTGGTCGGATTTTACAACTTTTACACGGTGCTCGTGATAGTCGTGAGGCGAGATACAAGAACATCGGCCACCGTCATGTTGAAATGGAGCTCATAAAAATGTTCGACGACCAAGGCAACATACGAGAACCTGATTATTGGTCAGCACACGATCCTCAAGTTCTATCTGTCTGGTATGCATCCTCAAGTTCCCTGATGCATGCACCTACTGATTATTCCCCCCTCGCAGTGCTGTGCTTATCTATAAACACGTGGCACGGCCACCAGTACGAGACCAGCAACACGCTGACATACTTCTAATTAATTGGGATGAAAAGTTTGCAGATCTGGCATCGAAAATGATAAGACAAATGATCACTGCATGTTTGAACGGTAGTCCTGACGTGACAAAGCTCTCCGTCATCGGTATGTTCTGTATGTTACATAACTTGACTTATATGTCACAGAACCCAGCAAAAGCGTTCTCGAATGAGGAGTTAGAACCCTTCAGAACCGCCTTGCAACAATATGCTCTCAGGTGGCCATTCGTTTGTAAGTAAACGACAGAGTTCTGTGCATGAAGCTTTTCTAATCATGGCAGTGAAATACATGGAACGAATCGAAATGTGGTTTATTCGCGAATGAGGAAGTGTTGTTTTTTGTCTTACACAGATCGGAGCTTAGTTGTCTTGTTTTCCATGGGTATCGTGTTTCAGGTGCTATAGCTCGGATAGGCGGATGTCGTTGCATAAGACGCCATGTTTCAACATTGATAGTTATTAAGCACACTCTCACGAGTCATTTGATAAACTGATAGCAAGCCTCGGCATACAATTCGTCATTGCGTATATGCAGATCAGATCACGCGTCGAGTACGTAGCTCATGACTAACACCGCCCAATCGGCCTCCGCGGTGGCCGCCTTATCCGGGAGTTTAAAATCCCCGACTTCGCATGAACTCAAATCCAGATTTTTTTTATATACTCGTCATCAGTCGCTACATCTTCAATATGAGCAATACTAACAGCGAGAGGCGGTTCTTTAACTATCCTGAGCCCCAGGAGGGGTAAGTATGCACCTGGCGTTAAGCGAATCATGCGCTGACATGTTGCTACGCAGGCCTCGCGTTCCCTATGTCGTTGAGAGGAACCGCAATCCTGTTATCAGAGGACCTTTGCTTGTTGCTGCTGCATTTTTGTGAGTTTTTTTTATGGTTGAATGTGTTGTTTCTGTGGCTGACTTATCAAGGATGGAATGGATCAAGTTTATTCGTGAGACAGCCTGGGCTAACGCCGGTTTCGCTTCGCTCCGGAAGATCCGGACTTTTGTTGAATATTGCGAACCTCGCTACGACCCGACCGTAGTGCCACTCGCTCTTTCTGAAGCTGAAGCTAAAGAACGCGGTGAGAGGGTTCGGATTTCGGCTTTGCAGCAGACAAATGTTTCACAGGATAATCCTTCTCGCTTTTACTCAGCTGCTGACTATCGAGCCTTGTACCTCTCTGGAGAACTGACTCCAGTCGATGTTGTCAAGGCAATTCTCCCCTTGGTTGATCTCGATGGACCTCAACGTGGAAGACATGCAAAGGCGTGGAGAGAGATCAACGTCGAACGGATCATGAGAGCCGCTGAAGCTTCGACAGAGAGATATAAAAACAAGCAACCTCTGGGTCCTCTCGACGGAGTTCCATCTGCTATCAAGGATGACTACGATCTAGACGGCTACTCAACAACACTCGGATCCCTCAGAGATTACACTGAACAGGTCGCCGAAGGGGAATCATCAACAAGCTGGATCGTCCGAAAGCTCGAAGAAGCAGGCGTCGTGATAGTGGGCAAACTTGCCATGCACGAGTTTGGTTTAGGTATGTCGGTCCGTATTCTTATTCTTATTCCCCACCAACTGACCTTATCAGATACCACCGGAAACAACCCCAATCAAGGAACGCCACCCAATCCATTCAATTCAGGCTATTATACCGGCGGAAGTTCCTCAGGTCCTGCTTACGCTGTCAGTTCTGGATTAATTCCCCTTGCGTTGGGTAGCGATGGAGGCGGTAGTATTCGCATTCCTGGATCTTTCTGCTCGGTGTTTGGACTCAAGCCAACTCATAACCGATTGACTTCTTGGCCTGGTATGAACCACTCGCCTACATGTGCTGTTCAAGGACCTCTTGCTGTCGATATGCAGTCTTTGGCTGCTGCATATGAAGCCATCGCTGAGCCGCATCCTTCAACTCAATTCCCACCTTTGGCCCTTCAGCCCTCACCTCCCGTTACCAAGGTCCTCGGAATCTTCGACGCATGGATCTCACGTGCCAAACCAGGTGTTCAGTCGTTAGTACGAGGCCTTGTGGAGTCTCTGGCTGCGAAGCACGGGTATACTCTTGTCCCGATTGAAATTCCCTTCCCTGCCGAAGGGCAGATGGCCCACGCACTTACCGTCTTGACCGACGCATCGACTTTACTTTATGATACTGCTGGTATTACGCCAGCGAACAAGATTCTACTCGCTCTTGGACGTTCTACGCCTGCGACTGATTATCTGTTAGCTCAGAAGCTGCGAGGAATGCTTATGCAGCATCTTGCATATCTTTGGAAAACATACCCTGGCATGCTTATTATCACCCCTACGACTGCATGTGCTGGAGCGCCTATTCGCGGTGGAAAATCAGAGCTATCATATGGTGTTAACGACGGAAACTATACGCTTGAAAGCATGGAATATGTCTGGCTAGCTAACTTCTGTGGTCTGCCCGCCATAACCGTCCCAGCTGGGTACGTAGTTCCTGAGGGGAGAAAAGATGCTGGAGAAGTGGCCGATAAGGAAGTGGAAGGTCAAGTCCCGGTTGGACTTATGGCAACGGGCGAATGGTGCAGTGAGGATGCGTTACTGCAGTTTGGTTTTGATGCCGAGGCTGTTGGGCAGGATATACGATGCAGGCCTCCCATTTGGGAGGACGTTATATCACGAGCCAAGGTGGAAGCGAGTGCGAGTGCGAGTGCGAGTCGAAGTGCGAGCACCAGAGTTGGAAGTGAGTAGATTTAAGAGGCAGACTTGAAAGGACATTCTAGTTTGGGGTAGGCCTTGGCGAAGCAGTGGGAGGATATATCCTAGATGATTTATAGATGGCTATTCGCTCTCTCATTATACTCAAATGCCTTTGAGGGTTGCGGCTGAAAAATGCTTCTGAACTAAGTTAGTGCCTAAGCATTCAAGGATCAAAATGGCATGTTGCCTGCCTATCTTGGCGTTGATCCTCGTATCTGCATAACTCCGCACTTCGTCGTAAGCTAATGCCTCATCGGGTGTTTCTTCTTCAACCTATATATTTCATCTTCCCTGTTTACCTCTTAAAGTTCAACGAGAATCAATTATACAATCCTCACCTATCACAAAGTTTTATTTGAAAAAATTGTCTCATTCTTTCAACGAACTGAAATGGCACAGCTGGCTACCAACGATGAGGGGGCTCGCTTCGACATCCGAGAACTAACCACCTCAGAGGAAGACATCCAGAAGGCATGGCAGATGTGGCACATCATCTTTACTGACTGGAAAATCGAGAAAGAACGCTTCGTAAAGGTCGTCTTTGGACCAGGCCTGGAGAGACATCACTGGATTCATGAGCATGGCTTCTGTCTCTCGTACTATTCAGCAGGCGGGGGCGCCGGACATATCGCCGCTCTTGGAGTATTACCTGAATATCGTGGCAAAGGTCTCGGCAATGCACTCTTAGAGAAGGGAAAGGCTGGCCTCAGAGACGCAGCTCATGCTGATGGGAATAAAAAGCTGGCGTCTCTGGCTATGGGTTCTATCTTTCCACGGTTTTGGTACATGGTTCCGACAAGTGTCTCAACCGAGACGAAGAAATTCCTCTCTCACAGAGGTTAGTTATCTTACTGTTCGATCTAATTCCCTTTGCTCATTTGGTAGGTTTGTATGCTTCCGACACTCGAGACCCTGCAGCGACGCAAGAAGATTCAAGATACTGCCGAGATCTCTTTAAAGACATCAGGGGGGATATTGCGACACCTGAGATCATGAATCGCGTCACGAAGACAAATGTCAAGTTCACTCCTTGGTCGGCAGAACTTTACGAAGAATGCATGGCCAAGCAGAAGCAATTCGTGAGTATACCAATCCAGTCTTTCTTAGCTCTCCTAACATTTTGTAGAGTTGGGGTGGCATCTATGAAGCCCTTGCAGCACGAAACCAACACCATGAAGTGATGGTGGCAATCAACCCTGACACCAATGAACAAATCGGCTGGACTCTGATGTGCTCTTTCTCTGCTGCTGCGAGTGACGCCTTTGCTTTTCTTCCCCTGTTTCCATCAGGTCAGAAGACAGGTCTCATTGCCGCAGTTGGTGTAGATGAGGCAGCCAGAGGCAAAGGCGTTGGACTGGCGCTTGTTGTCAAAGCTATGGAGAGCCTGAAAGAACGAGGAATGGAGGGCATTCTGATTGATGCGGTTTCTATAAGGGGTTTCTACGAACGCTTGGGCGTTGAGCCGTATTGGGAGTACGAAGCGTGCGATCTGAATGGTGCCCCTGTAACATCTGGAAATTGATCTTGCTGGGGAGACAGTACGGGCTGGTCATTTGTCTTTGCTAGCAGCTTCTCTTAGTGATTGTACTGTGAAACATTGAGTGGCCTTATGAGTTAAGTAGCACACGGACTACGGATGGGTTTATAATGCCAAGATACTTATTTGTGAGCATAAGAAAGTCTAGAAAGGTTTTCCTTATTATAAAGCCATTCTGGCAGGGAACTATACCCCAAAGTTCCAGGCCTTGTTCACGGCGGTGCACCAAGAAGAATCTTCTGATGCCACACTTCCCAAGAACTTGTGTACTCCAGGATATCCTACTATCCTATTAGGCTATTGCACTACATATTAATTTCGGTGCAGTGTGAATGGGCTGAGGGAGGGTGTATCTCAGCAGTGCAGATGAAACTACAAGTAACATGAGTGGGTGTCTTTTCCGCAAAGGTGAGGTTGGCGGTGTTGTGCGGTGGAATTTTCGTGAGGCTCCTGCTTTCAGCAAATCCGGCGTCTTATGAAGACACAAATATGATATAGAGACGACGGCACGGGCAACTATTGTGCCTCCATGACTGATATAGATGCTCAGACACCTGAAAAGCTCGATGACGAGCCGAGTAAAGTCTTGGACGGCTATGCTACGATACCGTTTGATGATGTTCGACGCGGAGCACGATTCTGCTATCGAGAGCCGTGGGGGGGCTAATATACCAGCTGCTTGCCTTCCACCCGGGCAGAGAAAACAGTATTCTCACGTATAGAGTCGGAACAATCCGTGATCTGGTTGCTTCAGCTCTTGAAAGTTAACTAATTGATGATCACAGGCATGCAGACGTCGGCCGGCTTCACTAGAATATCGACCATAGCCACAGACTACAACATCGTCAAGTCGTCAAACCTTCACGCTACGAGCCTTCGCGATCCGACCAATATAGTCGACTCGCCATCATGTCTTCGACAATTGATGGGACGAGAGGTGAAGAGAGCTTCCGGCAAAAATAGAAAGTGGCACAAAGCCTACAACTCCTCCCCAGGGGCCGAATAACAGAGAATTCACCACTACTAGATGCGACAATATCTTGCTGACTAACGAGCTCGCTGCTAAACCCTCTAGTTGGCTACGAGCCAGCTAGCTTGCCATCAACAATCATCCTTCGAATGAGAGAATACCGATTACGCCTTGTCGTCAAGGTGTGTCTGTAATTCCGACTGTCGTGTCCAAAGCCCCTCCGAGTCACCTCTGGTTTAAGATGCTATACATTTAGTATACATTTCCACACCGCGTGAGTTGGCATATATCCAGTACAGCAACACTGCACGACAAGATACGTAGTGTGTGATACAACCATCCGGTCTTGACCACTTACCTAACGCGAACGAGACTGGAGAAATCTGGAAGTCTATTACAAGTGAGGCCTCTAAATGCCTCGGTTTGAGCAGCCTCCGATTGACCTCCTAGCGGATGGTTTCTTTGTCGAAAACTCCAAAGCTGCAATCAAGACCTGATGGGATGATAAATGACACAAGTTTAAAGGATTCAGAAGATCGAGTTGTAGCTATCTAGTGACATCTCGGTACTTGTGTAGCAGTTAGCCTGCTAACTTTGGCTTCTGGTTATTAAGGCTCAAGAGCTAAGAGTTGAAGACAAGAGAAAGGGGTATAAGGAGGCTTAGAAGGGCAATTAAGAGAGCATAATGTCTCCCTTTCTATCTTAAAAATAAATCTAGCTAGAATTAAATTATTAATTACTTTTTCAATAAAGTTTAAGAAAAGAGATAGTTATTAAAGGTTCTAGGTAATTTATATATATAAGGCTAGGGAAGTAACTTGAAGGGCATAGCAATATAAGGTTATAAGTCAGTTAGTTATATTAGGTTAGAATATCAGTTCTGATACACTAATAATCGTCATAATAACCAATGAACCCAAACCACCGAACACTAGATAGATCATGTTACCAAGGGCACGTATTCCTACTATACATCCAATGGAACCTTCAGTTGTGTCTAGTTCTGGAGATGAATAATAAATAATCGCAAAATTAACCACAGGCGTAACTATGTCTATAATCCAGGATATGATATGGACTACCAAAGAAATATAGAACATCCTTCTATTCTTTAATGATGGGTGATGGCGAGCTGCGCGGAATGAGATTGTGAAAAGAAGAAAACATAAAGGTGATATCAAGGGTATAATGTTGAGCCTAAGGTTCCCAATTAGCAATGTAGTCAGAAATTTAGTCAGGGTTAGAAGGTTACTACCAAGTCCATGCCTTGCCTGCGATTACATATTCAACGACGCTCCATATAGCCAGAATGTCTTGATTAAGGTATCCTATGACCGCCAAACTCATTGCCACCCAAACGCCTACGGGCGGGGTTCTGGCGATGGGGGGCCACGTAGGCATATCCTCTGTTGTTTTTGATGCAGTCCCCTGTGGTCTCAAGCTCCCACTTTGGCCAGAAGGTTGAAGTCGCTCTACGGCATCATTATGCATGATTGAAACGCCGTGGCGGAGGTGCTTATTGGTCTCATGCTAAACAGGTTTCAAGTTAGTTGTTTTATCGTTGCTAAGAAATCCCTAAATAGCTTACTTCGCCGATGAGGATATCCACGGGCCGAGGCTGTCGCTGCAGGTTGATATAGTGCCTGTTCAAAGGACCATCACTATCCTGATATCCCTGTTCATCGATATAGTATATGAAACCCATGGCCTCACATGCAGAAGTGTCGAAGTTGGTGATAGTGTGCTCGTCGGCGAATATTTTCCAGGAGATATGCGATATGGCCACTACGCTAGCCAGCGTGTAAACGATAAGACCCAAGGAACAGTATAGGAATGTTATAGACTTGCTTTGGCGAGGACAATCACTACATTTAGCGATGACCGAAACAGTGGCAAGTATGAGTAAGAGCGATCGGTGTAGACAAGCAACTAATGACATTGCTTTTGGTCTGCTAATGCACCTGGAAAGGAGGAGTGCTGGCAAAAGATGAAGCCCCAACCATATTGGCATTATCTCTTTTCTTGAATATATTCCGGAAAAAAGTTCATAAAGCAACCAGAAAATGAAATCAAGAGAAAAGAATAAACCAATTTCTCCCGCAAGGATTTTGGTCCAGTCTGGAGTTGTTCCTGGACAACGCCTCGTGAACAGCCCCTTGTCCCCTAGCTTGAGATTCTTCCACCAGGGGACCATGACGAGCTGGAAACCTGTTCTGGGGTAAAGTCGCACTAACCCTTTTCGGGAAGTTCAGGAATTGTTGGAGTTGCTGTGCTTTCAGCTGAGCAGTGCGGGGTGTTTCGGCCTCTTAAATATTCACACCGAGTATGTGTTAATCAGGCTGTCAAATTGACAGCCATGTGTCACTTTTTCCATTGGACGCCACTGATCGGCTGTGTCGGAATGCCTTGGGCTATGGACATTGTAACTTGGCTTTTGTAGTTTCGTAAGTTATAAATCTTAACATGGATAACACAAGCCATGGTCCTTTCCCGTACTCCGTCATCGGCAAAGTGATCATGTCGTTATGCTCAATTTGCCACGATTTGAATATATCCGAGGCCTCTCCTGAACGAATCTACTTTAGGGCTCTCGAGGTAATTAAAAGAAATGCCTCACTTGGCTGTGATCTCTGCTCTCTCGTCATTGGCATTGCCCTTGACCACGCTACTGCTCTCACAGCATCCAAGGGTACGGAGGACGTCAATGATTACACTTTTGGTGTTCACCTTTCATTATCAGGAAACGGCACTTGCATAGAAAAGCCACTATACAACAAGATTCTGGTTAAGGTGACCAGGAAAATCAAATCGTGGTCACTAGACGATTATGTTCAGTCATCCATGCTGACCGATTCTGACCATGAAATTTGCATCGCTGCAGATCCTGGTTTGTGCTCACAAAGAAACCTAATCGTACCATCTAACACATAACAGAGAGCTTTCCATATAAGTCGGGGTTTATTGGGGGAACGTTCCTGGGCACGGATATGGCAGCCCCAGAATACACAAAGGCCATAGGCGACTGGATACAACGATGTATTTCTTCTCATGGAGGCTGTCTCAAATCGGTCTCGGACGACAAAGCTTTTGACCCTTACCAAGTAAATCTGCCCACGCGCTGCATCGAAGTCACATCCACCACCGCCTTCTTGAAGACGACACACGGAATGAAAGGCAGCTATGTCACTTTGAGTCACCGCTGGAATCAAGAGACCGAGACTGTAAAGACTACGCCAAGCAATTATCAAACGCGTATAACTGGAGCAGATTTGGGCTCTCTCACAAAGACCTTCGAGGACGCCATCACTGTAGTGCGGAGACTCGGACTTCGATACCTGTGGGTTGATTCTATCTGCATCGTCCAAGGAAGCGAAGATTGGGATCGTGAGAAATGGAGGATGGGCAAGTACTACGAACACTCTCTATTTACAATCTCGGCTATTGGTGGTGTGACCCAGAACACGCCGTCCTCGGGCTTTTTGAAAGCACGGCCCCCCAAGTCTCTCGTCCGCCTCCCATTCTGGCAAAATGGCACTCGGGAGGGATCAGTATACCTATACAGGCGCGAAAAAAAGGACTATGTATCATTCCACGCCGACGTCGAGGGTAGCGAGCTCAGCTCACGCGGGTGGGTATTCCAGGAGCGACTCCTCAGCAAACGAGTCATCTATTTCACAAACGAAGAGGGTTTCTTAGAGTGCTGCTCTCAGATGCCTCAGAGCTTCTGCAACGACTTGGTAAAACAGCCTTCGGCAGATCTGGCGCGCATGTTGGTTTCTAAGAAGATTCCGATGCTTCAAAAACATGCGTTCAAAATGAACTATGGTTCCGATCCGCCCTTAGATATCTGGTACACTATCGTGACGGCGTTCTCGAGAACAAAACTCACAAGGCAGAGTGACCATTTGGCGGCTATATCTGGGGCAGCGTCTGAGTATGGGCCGGCCATCCAAAGGCAAACCAAGAATTGGAAGAATACTCAGCTCTTACATACTTACCTATCTGGCCTTTGGCTGCAGGATTTTCATTATGGCTTGATGTGGGTTGCGTTCGATCGCAAGAATCGGGCCTGTCCATGCGGTGCCCCTTCATGGTCATGGCTCCCGTGCCAAGGGTCAATTCAATGGCCATCCAGATGTACCAAATCCCAACCTCTGCTTCAAATCCTTGGTGGAGAGCTTGAACCAGGTACTCAGGGAGCGCACCATTTACCAGATGTCGTTATCATGACTGTGAAGCTTCGTGTTAAAGCGAAAATTCAGTCCGTCCTGATTGTGAGATGCGTTCTACCTCGGAAATGGGAAGACATAGGTCTGCCGGTGGTTTCGCCTGAACATGGTATCGGATTGACACCTTTTTTTGAATGTTTAGAAGATTGCAGCTATCCTGTCTGTCACCCCACCTCACGGGACCTTACGGGAGGCTGGGGCATATTTGAGAGAGAACTCCCGGTGCAAGGACAGGCTGATTCTTCGTCAGTCAAAATATTGGCCATTCACGTGGCATCAAGGCGAGAGGGTAATAGGCCAGGACTCTTTGGAGGATTTCTAAGTTGTGAGAGAACCGTGTATGACGTGATATTTGTTGAACCTGCTGGAGATAACTGTTTTAGGAGAATAGGGGCTGGTATGATCTTTGACAAGAACATCATTCAGGAGTTCGAACGAGGCGAAGACGCCGTGATGAGTCTGATCTGATATAGTCAATTATAGCGAGCGCTTGGAAGTCCTGTTGTTGGTGACTTGTGGAGCTCAAGACTTTCTGAAGCACCTATATAGCGCTCCTTAAGATAGGCATATAGTCTATAGCGCTATAAGAACGTTAGATGCATAGATATCATTTTCTTGATTTTAATTTAAAATCCTGGTATTCTCTATAGAGAGAGGTTAGAGGACTTGAAATGTCTTCTATATTATCTACAATCTTAGGTCAAGTTCTAGTCTAGGAGAAGAAACTCTAATAAGGGTAGTTTTGTTCTTAATAGCATGGTATTAACCTTTAATAGAGCACAGGAGTGATACGAAATTGGTATAGGTTTGATCTTTTAATAAAACTAAAAGACATACTCTAACAACTGCTTTGAGAAAGTAGTTCAAGTTCATAAATACTCTATTAAATATGTTTTTGTCAGTGCTAGTCCTTTTCACACCTGCAAGCTCTTGCACCGGGTCAGAGACTGAGAAGGGGAGCAGGAGAGCTCTTCCTAGCGCAGCAAAATATTGTTATATAAAACTGCAAGGAGAACTATGCCTATTACTGTCCTAAAGGATAAGCCTATAAAAAAGGTTGGTTAAGCTTTCTATAAAGGCTATTCAGAATTGCTAATAATCTATGTGCTAGGAGAATAAGTATAGTTTTAAGTTAAATACTGAACCATAATATATAACGAGCTTGTAGGCATTTGAATTACAAGATACGCATTGTACTCTTCTTGCAACGGATATTGGTAATCGGCGCATCAACTACATATCAGTTTAGGTTTGCGCAGATAAGAACCGGTAAAAGGAAGCAAGTTAAAATTAATATTAATATCCATTAACGGCGTCTGGCCATTATTGAGTGAAAAGTACAAGAATACAAATCCTCCATCTTCGCCTCGAATGCTCTCATCGATACCCTGCCCAACTATACACAAGTAGAGTCACAAACGACGCCTACTCGAGCTTCTATAACCAGCAGGAACTGTAGTATAGACACTGCAAGACCGCAAACTCCGTCATTACATTGGTCTTTAGCAGTGATATACTCTGCGTCAAGAGAATATGTAGAGCCAGGACCACCGCCAGTGCTAGCTCGCACGCAAAAAACAGTGATATGTTAGTTGCTGCTGACACCCATCACTCAAAGCTTGTCTTTCCCTCTTTAATTATATTGGCAAACAGAATCAACGCAAACACAGAGATTCAAATCGCTTTCCAGACAGTAGCTAGTATTGGCAAGGCAGTCGTCATCTGTCGAGCATGGCGTTGGCCCACAAACTCCGCTATTGCATTGATCTCCGGGAGTGGTGCAGTCTATGTCAGAAGAGCATTGGTCGCCAGTACCGCCGCCGCTGCCAGCAGATGGTACGCAAACAGCATTAACGCAAAGGCAGATATTCAACAGGCCGTCCAGACAGAGGCCAGCATTTGCAGTGCAGTCGCCAGCTGTGCTGCAGTCAGTTGTTTGACTTGGAGGTCCGCAAACCCCGTTGTTGCATTCATCCCCTTGAGTTGTGCAGTCTGAGTCCACAGAACATTGATCGCCAGTACCGCCACCGGCAGGAGATGCTACGCAAACAGAATCAACGCAGAGACAGACATTCAGAAGGCCGTTCAGACAGAGGTCAGCATTGGCAATGCAGTCTGAAGCGGTGTTGCACGAATTCGTCCCCGGGTCGGGTCCACAGACACCGGAATCAAGGCAAATAGAACCTTGAACAGTACAGTCGCCATTGTCTGTGCAAGGATCGCCGTTGTTTCCGCCGTTTCCGCCGCCAGGGTTAGCTACACAGATTCCATCGACGCAGAGACAGATGTTGAGAAGCCCATCTAAGCAAAGGCCAGCGTTGACTGTACAGTCATCTGCTGTATAGCATGAGGTTCCAGTTGAAGTAGGCTCAGAAGAAGTTGTCGTGAGTGTTGTGGAGCCGACTTCCTTGGTAGTTGTAGCAAATGTCGTAACCTCGGTGCTTGAAGTAACAGCAGCAGTGGTTGTTGTGAGTTCCGTGGTGGTGGTGTCTGCCGTTGTAGCTCCTGTTGTACTGAGCTCTCCTGAGGTGGTAGTACCAGTCAGGACAGTGGCCTCAGTTGAAGAAGCATCAGTTGATGTACCAGCTGAGGAAGTGCCAGTAGAATCGGTATCTGTCGAAGCAGAAGAAAGAGAAGAAGTATAAGTCAAAGACGTATATACTGAAGAGGCATAGGTTGAAGTCTCAGTCGAAGCGCCTGTCGAGGAAGCGCCGGCTGTGGTTGACGATGGCTTGCATGGTCCAGCCTGGACACCAGCAAGAAGGCCAATAAGAGCGACAACTTTGGGGGCTAACATGTTGAACGAGTGGCAGGCTCACAAAGGAGCAAGAAAGATGCAAATGAATGAGGGTTGAATGAATGTAACGTCGGTTGAGAATTTTAGAGGCCCAGTGGTTTCTTATGTAGGTAGTCTCCTTACCGATCGATGCCTTGCTCCCGAGGTGGCCTGGAACAATTTCCACTGATCGTCACTCTAGCTGCGCCCAGACAGGAACAGTAGGTCAAAGGACAAATTAGATGAACGCAGCATTGATCTTTTTTTTTCAGCTGCTAAGCTCTATAGTGTCTAGACCTCAATAGTTTGCAGACTATCACTATTGGGCGCGCTAGAATCAATAGCTTGTATCAACGTTGGATAGGCCCACTAATGTCACTGCAATTTCTTTTTGTTCCCTTCCAGCTTCGTCTCGCTTATCAATTAGTCCTTATTTATTCCGTACACCGTATGGGAAACCGATCTTGAAGATAGTCAAGTGCAAGATAGGGCTGAAAACTGACTTCTGTGCAGATATAAACGCGGAGACATCACTAAACGACTCCTGGCGTGGCTGACTTACGGGCGTTGGGATATGCCTTAGCTAGCGCCTGAGTGCTGAATCCTGAGCCAAGTTAGATGAGTTGTGTGTTTACTTTTTACTAAGCCCTGTGGCTTGCCTTGCCCCAGCGCTTGGCACTTTTGGAAGTTGGTTTAACTTGAGGTATGCTTGATAACGTTAGCTTATTCTTCTGATTATTGGCTCCTTCAACGAAACATTGTTTTATGTATTAAATCGGAGCTTCGCCTGCATAAAATTCCGCTACCCTACACCACCACGACTCAGCCAACAGGATATGTCGATCACCAACTTCATGCTAACCTAAATCCAATCAGCTATCACTTAAGGAACTCGAGGTATTTCAAAGGAGTGTATTAGTTAGACTTTTATCGAGTCCGACAAGACAACGCTCTAAATAAGTAATATCCAAAAAGGTAAATCAATCAAATGCCAAAGTAAGTCGTCAAGGAAAGTTCCAAACAAAAAGAACAACCCCATATCTATCCCAGATCTATTCATAGTGCAACGCTATGCTTATGTAAAACCATTCCTAAAAAGTATGTACTTTGAATTTCATAAAAGTGCCTCTTACTTGGGGCAGACGGGCTTCTTCTGGGAGCAGGCGTCCTTCTTGCAGCAGCCCTTGAAGCCGTTGGCACAGACCTGGAAGAAGCCAGTACCAGGGCGGCAAGTTCCATCACCGCGAGCCTTGACCTTGAGAGTCTTGGCGGGAGTGTAGGTACCGGTCTTGTAGTCGGGGCACCAGGTGTTGCCGCAAGCATCGCCCTTGCAGCAGCCGCGGAAGCCGTTGGAGCAGGACTGGAAGAATCCAGTTCCGGGAGGGCAGACGGTAGGGTCATCGGAGCGCTTGGCAGGAGAAGGAGGGCAGACGGGGGCAGAGCCAGAGCAAGCATCAGCCTTGCAGCAGCCACGGAAGCCGTTGGAGCAAGATTGGAAGAAACCAGTGCCGGGAGCGCAAACAGTGGGATCGTCAGAGCGCTTGGCGACGGTGGAAGGGCAGATAGGTTCCTTCTGGCTACAGGCGTCTCCCTTGCAGCATCCACGGAAACCGTTGGAGCAAGATTGGAAGAAGCCGGTTCCGGGAGGGCAGACGGTGGGATCGTCAGATCGCTTGGCGGGAGTAGGAGGGCAGATAGGCTCCTTTTGGCTGCAGGCGTCACCCTTGCAACATCCACGGAAGCCATTAGAGCAGGACTGGAAGAAACCGGTACCAGGAGCGCAGACAGTAGGATCGTCAGATCGCTTGGCTTCCATATCATCGGGGCAGACACCAGCATCACCAGTGCATGCGTCAGACTTGCAGCAGCCGCGGAAGCCGTTGGAACAAGATTGGAAAAAGCCAGTGCCGGGAGCGCAAACAGTAGGGTCATCATTGCGCTTGACCTTATCATCGGGACAAACACCAGCGTCACCGGTGCAGGCATCGGATTTGCAGCAACCCTTGAAGCCATTGGCGCAGTTCTGGAAGAAACCAGTGCCAGGAGCACATTCTCCCTCAGGAAGAGCGGAGGGAGTAGTGGTGGGAGCAGTCTCAGAGTCCCAGTGCTCCTCCTCTTCCTCGTCAACCTTGAGCCCAGTGGTCTTGGTGATGAAGACAGGATCGCAAGTCTTCTCCACGTAGTCGGGACACCACTTTATCGCACAAGGATCAACGGAGCAGTCTCCGCGGAAACCATTGTTTCCGCAGACGTAGTACTGGCCAACGCCCTTGCACTCTTGCTGAGCAGCGCCAGCAGAGACAGTGCCAGCAATGGCGACGAGAGCAAAGATTGCAGAATGCATATTGGATATATGTGTTGAGTGTATGGAGAAGTCGAAAATTTGCAGCTTTTGTGTTTGGAACAAACGATGGAACTGTGACAGACGACTGAGAAGAAGCGAAGGTTTGTAAGGAAATAAAACCTGACAAAGGAAATAAGGAAAAGAAAAGAGAAGAAAAAAGAAAATTGGTGTTGCTGATTTGATGTTTTGTGTTGTGATGATGAGAAGGAAAAGTTGATTTCTGTCGCGACATCAGAGCCATCTTATACAAGAATTGCTCTCCCATCTGAAGCTCTCCCGAAGCAGTAAGTGAGCATCTCCGTACTGGATCTCACTCTCACCCGCATGCACTAGGCTCCGAGTTCCAGCGGAGGAGGCTGTGACATCTCACAGCCCTCATCGAAGTAAGCCGTCAGATCGGACTCAGCCCCCCAGCTCAAGATGAATTAGCCCTATTTTAAGCTTAAGGACTCGAAACAAATTAGGTAAAGTAAGCTTGGACCGCAGCCAACGGTAACTGCGCCGTCCGGGCTTTAGCCTCGTGGTCTGGACTGTTCTTCACAGCCCTGTGGCATTTTTGGTGCCAAGCTGTCAAAGCTCTGCAACATTTCCATTGCTGTTGTGGATGGTGAAGATGGGAATTGATTGGAGAGGTTAGTTCTAGTCAGCTATGATTCAAGTTTTTCCATTGCTCGGGGCTTCGGTACTCCAACGAGAGGCAGCCTCGATTAAACTAACTATTGGACTATACTATCTATACTAATCATTCAGCCTTATTGTCCCAAGCCAAGATCGACAAGCATTCCTTGGTTTACCATGCTGTCGACTCTAATTCTTCGGGGGCCATGACCAAAAAAAAGGCGCAGCAGCTCAATTGAGCTCTATTTCCCCGAAGTACCGCTTACGCCCAGGCTTTAGCTGATCCATCAGGTCGTCGGTCATACAAGGTGGTATTCATGTGCAACGGAAAATAATTAAGTCATCAGCTTACTTGGTGTCACACTCTAAGCCTTGATGCCAATGAGCGGTCAGTCGCCCAACGCCATGGCTGATCTCTGGATGGAAGCTATTGGAGTTGAGTCTGGTAGTGTATCAGCTGAGCTGAAGGATGCTCTACAGCTCATCATTGCTGGCGGCGGATATTTCCGTACCGTGCCTTTTCGGCCCCCGACATCTTGACTCTTGACGTGTATCGGCCCTTCTACTGAAAATGCCATATACTTCATGTCCAAGGATGCAGAGCTGAACTGGTCATACGTCAGCGGGGACCAGAAGAATTATTCAAGCAAAATGCGAATATTCGCTGTTCGTCCTGATTGCTGAAGGGATGTGAAAGTTGTCCAAGCATACTGTATAGTAATTAGTGCAAGATTTCAAAGGCTTTGAAAGGCTTGGTTTAGTTGATCCTTACGCCAACTCTATCGTGAGCTAGTTGTTAGTCCAAGCCATTCAACTCATGCAAGCCACTGTCTCACGGTGACGATTCCAACAAGCGGTTCAATGGAGGTTTCCAGACAAACTCAGTTTAGCCTACACCAGCACAATAGTGTAAATTACTTGGCTTTTAAGTCTTCGAACTCAATTCATACAGTATTATTTAATATGATATACTTATTGATATTCGTGTTTGATATGAATTCCTCATTAATACTGTGCCGATACTCGGAGACGGTTATTCGAGAACCAGGTTCCAAGCTTGAAGCTCTCCATACCCATCCTCGAATACATAATGAGTGATCTATAATAAGAATATCCTTCTAGTTCCCAATAATGCTTCAAGAATTTTATTATAGTAATTAGGGTGACGTAGCTTGATCCTTCGACGCGTGGCCGAAGGAGCAGTCCAAAGCAACGGTTGTGAAGCTGTGAATAGTACATTCCCATGCACATGAATATTACGATGGATCAAGCCAAGAAATTTTATTACCAACATAAACTAGCAACAGAAACCTCAGGTAATCTTTTTGAACCTATCAAACCCCACTCCTGAAGAATATTGAATCGGGATCGAAGCTTCCGTCGAGAGGCAATGGATATTGAATCTGACGTGATCATTAACTTGGAGCCTGAACAAGTCAGCTTCCTTCGGACAATAACTATCATAGAATCTAATTTTGATGAATTCTAAATTCTCGCAAAAGAATATGTCTAATTTGGGAGAGATATTATGCTTGAGCTAAACATTATGCATTTTGGCATCCCGTGCCTCGCGTTTAAGTCAGATCTGATAATAGCAACATTTGGCAGGAATGAGAAGCTTACGTATGTGCTGATCAGAGCGCTGGGTATGTTTTGAAGTGGGGATAGTGTTTGCAGACATTATTCTGCAAGATGCATGGGACTGTAATGTCAACTGTCGCTCAATTCCAAAACACAAGTCAATAGGACCCTTGTGGGTTCTCTCACTTCGGTGTACGGAGGCCATAAAACACTATCATATCAATTCTAGAAATACATTTCTGGATATCGTTGTTCCATCTCCTTGGCCTTACTTCCGCTAGGCTGCAGAGGTGTTGTAATATCATTCCTTGGCACATCATCAGCCTCCATGTCTTGCAATACAGCCTCCCCTGCATCATTATGACCGTCATCTGTATACTCCACAGGGTCTGGCTCAGATGGCGTAACATTAGTAGATGGCCCATGCTGATCTACTTCCATCGAAACACTCTGGTCAACTGGCGGGTTAATCTGATCTGACCTATTTCTATACCATGCTCTCAAATCTTCCATAGTCTGCAGAGGAAGACTATCCCATTCTCTGATACGATCATCCTTCCGTTGGGATGAGGGTTTGAGCGAGGTGTTTTTATTATTAGGGTCATCGATAGACTGCACGAGTCTGAAGAGAGCTTCTTCGGTCTCGGCTAGACGTGCCTCCAATCTTGTGATGAATCCTATTGGAAGACCTCTGGGAGACTATTAGCATCATAACATACATTTGTGACACGACAGTGCCGGATACCTCTTGTTCTGTTCCGGATACTGGCAGTTAGCAGGATTATTGGTGCACTGTAGACAATGTGGCCTGAAAGAATGGTCAGTAACAATGAAGTCACTTGAAATAAGAAACAAACAAACAATTGACGATCACACTAAATGCTGATATCAGTCAAAATCCTTTTCCTCTGTATAGAAAGTCGCCACTGATATGGAATTTCTCTCACCTTGCGCTTACGCTGTCGACAGTGGCTGCAAGCAATGGGATTCAACTGCCTCTCCACCTCTTGCTCCTGTTCAACCGACGATTCATTAGCCGCCATAGATACCAGATTTATACAAGGACTGATCCTTGTGCCATCTGTATCAATCGTTTCTCAGCGTCAGACATCCCCACATTGAGATTGTTCAACCCCGCCTCGGTCTTTTCTTTGTCCGACGCGGCACTAACACCTTTACGTTCTCAGTTGCAACTTCATCTCACTCACTCACTTTACTCTTGGCATTCCTCACAGACTGGACCCAGATTAAAGATCTGGTTATGATAAGTAGCTATGTCTTCTCACCACTCGCCCTATGACAATCTTGAAACAGCATCGCACTCAACTCTAGGCCATCCAGAACCTCAAGGCCAAAAACGAAAGCACTCGGTATCACAGCCTGCACGCGAATATGGATTGATGCGCGACACAGGCGAACACGACGCCGCTCGCTTCGTCGGGAGTGGTAGCGGAATCCATTATATCCGTGCCGTTCACCTGCGGCTCGCAAAGAGATCTGCATCGAGGACTACAGGCTCGACTATCAATACTCTTATTCCTGGAGAGGATGACCAGGCTGCCTCTATTAGAAGAAATCGCGAACATTTCTTATGGAAGGACGATGAAGTATGCAGCAGCACGACCGACTCACCAAATTTTGAGGACTTTGTGCAGTGGTCGAAAAGTTATTTCGAGGCATGGCATCCTGTTCTTCCGTTCCTCCACGGGCCTGAAGTCCTAGGGTTATTCGAGGAGGTTTCCAAGACCGACATTTCATCTCTCAACTCGATTGATAGAGTTATTGTCAGATCTGTACTCTCTATCTCATTGGCAGATAGTCGTCAAGGCACTACATTCCAGAAGCCAATCCCTAAACAATTCCTCTTCAACAGCGTGGATGATGCATTAGCGAGTTCACAATTCGCATTGAGTCAACCTGCATCCATCAGATCAACCCAGGCTGCTCTCGCTATTCAACTATTTCTCACTTCGATGCTCTGTCTAAACGCTGCATCAAGATTAGGTGGACTCATTGTTCGCACTGCATTCCACATGGGTCTTCATCGATGTCCAACACGGTATCCTTTCTTCACAGCCAAAGAAGCTTCAGTTCGTCGACGAGTCTTCTGGTGCATTTATATCCTAGAAAGACTTCTCTGTCAGTCTCTCGGTCTACCCCTTGACATTCAGGACGATGATCTAGATGTCTGTTATCCCGGTGAAGAGCGCCATACTATGACCAGCAGGGAAGAAAACGCCGAAAGACTACAGCTTCTCACATTTGTGGCAAAACATGCTCGCATACGTGGGCTTATACTCGAGCTGAGGAATAAATCCATGTTGAAACGAGAAGATACTGCAGATCGAACAGCTTTCGTCCAGGCTGAGTTAGCTAAGTGGTTCAACGAGATACAAGACGCCGTGGAAGAAGAAGACTTGACAGATATAAATTCAAACACCCCGACGATATCCGAACATCACAAAATCATGCTTCTAGTTTTGAAGCATGAATCAGCGATATGCTTAAACAGACCTGGCCTCGCCTCCGAGCATCCTTCCTCCTCCTACTCATCCGCCTTCCAAGCTTGCATCTCGGCTGCAAAGTCAATTTTAATAATCCTCAAGAAACACAGAAATCGTCACCAGTTACAAATCGACTCAACCGGTGTAAGATCTCAAACACCTTTGCTCTGGCCCTCTTTTACATGGTCTATATGGATTAGTGCATTTGTTCTTATCCACGCTGCTTTTGAAAAGCAGGTCCCTCTTGGTAGTGCACTAAGGTATACAATACTCCCCTCTGCTTTACAAACTTCTGACCAGTCTAGGCATGTTGCTGCCGCGAAGGATATACTTGGTCATCTTGCTGCACGGGATACATCTTGGCCAGAATACTGTCTTGGGGCCATTGACGAACTAACCTCCACTGTTCAAGAACTTTCTCAGGAACGACCTTCTCTTATAGACTCCCCTAGTGATGCTACTATCACTACAAGGAGTTTCTCGCCTGGTGGTGGCTATCAACGCCAAACCGCTGAAAATATAACGCCAACAAGACCTCCAAGGACACAGAATGGGCAGAATCAAGGGCCTGTCGCTACTGAAGTACGAGACACCCCAACAACGGCTCAAGGTAGCTTTGCCAACGACTTGTCTCTCTTATCAACATCCTCCACTCAAACCTTGAGGCCGCAGCAACATAAACGACCACGGATGTATCACTCAGCTGGTGCTACAGTTCAGGGCGAGCCTTATTCCCAGCCCCATACTACTCATTTTCCATACACCAACGAGGTGCTGTCCACGCCAAACACAACATTGAACCCAGAAGGTCTGCCTCTACCTAATTTGGATACCATACCGCTTGAGGGTCACGAGTCAATGATGTGGTATGACCAGCTCTTCGCAAGCTCATTCAGTGCAATCGACAATCCCTTTCTTGTAAACGCAGAATTTGATGCCTCTGTTGATCCAACTTGGAATTATTTACGATAGCACTACTAATCTTGAATCCTATTAAACCTCCTTCACCTGTATTACCTCCCGAGTCTTGTTTAATACGACTTGCACATGCTTCTTCTCTTGCTCTCCTCGGAAGAAGTTCTCATTCTGAAGACGTTCAAGAAATAGCTCGTAAGCTGGCATATACCCCTTGACAAACTTGATCACCTGCTCATCCGTCATACCCGGCTTATGCTCTCTCAGGGCCTTCTCTTGACCCAACCGCCACTCATAAACCTGAACGAGTTTATCCGTGCTCAGATGCAGAAATGCGTCGAAATGCTGTGGACCAGAAAATGCCTCGCAGTATCTTTTGAGGTTTTGGTTGATGAGAAGAAGATGGCTCAGATCATGGGCTGCCAGCGTATTGGTGAGAGCCCAGTCCTCAGACTGCTGTGCCTCCGATGTTTTGGCATGTTCCCATTTCTTGGTGACTTCTTGTTCAGTCAAAGGTTGAAAGCCCAGCGCCCAGCCCTCAAATATAAGGACATCAAGATCTTGACCCAGAGGAACTTCGTCCCAATTCTCCACTGGAACTCTTCCACCTTGGCCACTGTGAAGACTTTTATCATAAGCCGGCCACTTGACAACCTTTTTGTCGCCCTCCCCTCGCCCAAGGACCTGATCAAAGAAATCCTTGGCCAGAATTTCATCATGGGTTCCAGGCTGGCCTCGGGTTTGGAGGAGGCCGTTATTTGGGTTCGCCTTGCGAATGGCTACGAGCTCTGGATGGTCATGGTAGAGATCGTCCAGGGACAGGATGCGAGTTTTGAGGTTATGCTGGCTGGTCAAAACTTGGGACAGAGCTGCAGCCCATGTTGATTTTCCACTGCCTTGAAGGCCAGATAGTCCCAGTACGAAGGGTTTTGAGGTCTTTTTTTGATGAGTTTGGATTGAGGGGACTAAGATGTCCAGCACGGTATTGATTGCGTTTGAATCGATCATTTTTGATAGATATTGTAAGACTTGGTATCTCACGAATAGGATCAAAAGGCCTGAGAATGACACAAGTCCTCGAAAATATGCTCTTTACAAATGTGAGTTTTCAGATAATCAAGATGAAGGATAAGTCCCTCAAAATAGTGTGTCAAATACACTTTTCTCACTCAGTAGCGTGCAATCATTCCCCGCACTCGTTAGCCACGATTCACATATCCGAAGATCGCGACGGAGTTGAAGCACCGCTCTCTACTTCTATTAACCGGATCGGATCGGAGGAATATGATGAAGCGGTGGGCATTTCTATGTCCGTCTAACAACTCCACTCCAACGCCAAGACTAACATGCATGCATACATCCACAGCCAACGTCGTGGTATATAAGTTTTAACAATTATCATGCGATAATTCACTTTAAATCTTCATCTAGAGAATTCACATACTCAAAAGTTCATCATGTCTCCAGCTGCAGCTAACGCCAAGAAGTCCTACAGCATCGCCTCCATCCCTGCTGATGGCATCGGTCCCGAGGTTATTTCCGCTGGTATCGAGGCTTTAAACGCTCTGGCCGAGACACTTCAGACTTTTGATCTCAACTTCACTCACTATGACTGGAGTTCAGATACCTACAAGAAGACGGGCAAGTATATCCCCGATGGTGGTCTTGAGCAGCTCAAGAAGCATGATGCGATTCTCTTTGGTGCTGTAGGCGCCCCTGGTAAGTCTTGTACCCCATCTATATGCGTATGTTGTTCTGACGTTGGTAGATGTCCCTGATCACATCTCTCTTTGGGGCCTTCGTCTCGCAATCTGCCAGCCCTTCCAACAATACGCCAACGTGCGTCCAACACGCATAATGCGCGGCACACAATCTCCCCTCCGCAACTGCAAAACCGGCGATCTCGACTGGGTCATCATCCGCGAGAACAGCGAAGGTGAATACGCCGGCCAAGGCGGTCGTTCACACCGCGGCCATCCCTGGGAGGTGGCCACTGAAGTTTCCATCTTCACGCGCCACGCAGTTAGCAGACTGATCCGCTTTTCGTTTGAGGTTGCTCAGAAGCGACCTAGGAAACATCTGACTGTTGTTACCAAGAGTAATGCGCAGAGAAATGGTATGGTTTTGTGGGATGAGGTTGCTGCGGAGGTTGCGAGGGATTTTCCTGATGTTACGGTTGAGAAGATGTTGGTTGATGCCATGACTACCAAGATGGTTCTCAAGCCTGAGAGTATAGATACCATTGTTGCAAGCAACTTGGTAAGCCAACCAGCCACATACAAGATCTTATACTGACATGTCTTAGCACGCGGACATCCTCTCTGACTTGGCCGCCGCTCTCGCTGGCTCAATCGGCATTGCACCAACCAGCAATCTCGATCCCAGTCGTGAGAATCCATCTATGTTTGAGCCCATCCACGGCTCTGCTTTCGATATCACCGGAAAGGGTGTTGCCAACCCAGTAGCTACCTTCTGGACCGCGGCTGAAATGCTTGCATGGCTCGGTGAGGAGGATGCTTCTACCAAGTTGATGGAGTGCGTAGAGAATGTGACTGCTTCGGGTGTTCTCACACAGGATCTTGGTGGGAATTCGACGACAAAGGAGGTTACAGCTGCAGTGGTCGCAGAGATTAAGAAGTTGGCCAAGGCTTAGTGAACTTTTAGCAGTTAGATGAGATTGCTGAAAATTAATAATGTCTTGATCTTTAAATGTCTCCATAATGAGCTTATGATTTGTTATATTCTTTGTGTTGTTCATGCAAATGTTCGTTGTCCTCCTCTTAGCGTGCGTGTTCCCCTTTTCCACACCTTTGTCCCAATCCACAGGAGAACTCTGATCATTATTGGCCATTCCAAGATTTAAACGGAATCTCACGAGCTGGGCATGGGGAATCAATTTAGTAGTTATTGAGCCAAGGTTGTCGAGCAATTTGCTCAAGGGGAACTCCTGTTTAAAACGATATATTCAGTGAGTGCTTGTAGGGCGGATGGTTCGCTCACCAGTTCAAACCTTTTTAAACAGTCTCAAATAAAGTCACAAATAGATTCTCAAAGATTCATGTATAGTACCATAAGCTATTTTCTTCTCTATCCGCTCAGACGTCAAATGCTAAACGCTATATCTTTTTAAAATGCATACTAAAGTCTAAATATGCTCTGTGACTAGAAATCGTAAGCCCTTGCACATCCAGATCAAAGTCTTTACCTTTTTAACGACGATGGTGAGTTCCATGTCCTCCGTGGCCGTGATGGCGATGCCCTCCATGGTCATGGTGATTAAGGTCGTTATATAAATCTTCATCGTCATCGACATAGCCAGGAGGAAAAGGAGGATCAGCCAGTATACTCTCCACCACAGCGTGATTTGCTACTCGAGGTACACGACGAGGCTGATAGGTAATAGCCTCCACGATAGGAGTCCTGGGTTCAAAATCATTGCCCATCACAGCCGGGTTCTCCCTCATCTGCATCTGAGCCATGTCATCCACGAGGCCATCTGTTCCGTACTGACCTCCATTTCCATTGCCATTGTCGAAGAAGTAGTCTTCTATGCCTATACGCTGCTGGACTCGCTGGCCTCCCTGTTGAGAAATGGCCCCTCGTCGAACCTGCTCCATGTAAGTGAAAAAAGTGTCTTGGGGACCATTGTCACGCACCATCCCTCGATTCATGGCTGGTATGTCTGGAATGCGACGCTCTGGGGCTGGGGCTGGGGGATAGCCTGGCAATTCTACCTGTCGAGGATCATATGGAGCTCCCCGGCGAACTCCCGCATCATGTCGTGGCCGATGACGGACACCTAGAGGAGCTGGCGGGATAAAATCAGCCAGGCCTCCCTGTGGCATGTCTCCCTGATTCCGTGGCCGACGACGGACTGGGACTGGTGCAGGTGGTATGATGGGGAGAATACCTGGAGGAGCTGCCCGGAGAGGAGCATTTGGGCCTCCCTGTGGCATGACCCCATGATTTGGTGGTCGATGAAGGCCATGTCGATGACGATGTCGATGTACTTCTCGCCCATCACCCTCGTCATTCTCATGCTCGCGTTGTCGTTGCTCGGGTGGCTGTCTCTCCTCCGGACGGGGCAGTCTCAAAGGCCGAATAACTCGCTGTCTAGTCCCACGACTGATCGGAGCACGATTCTCCTCTCCAGGCATAGGTCGTAGCTGTGGGATTCTCAGTGGATCGGCACCATTCGCAGCAGTTGCCTCCGTATGAAGAACCCGACGACGGTACCGATGTGGCTTTTTGCCGGGACGATGCTTCATGCGAACCATACGCTCAAAGCCACCGTAAGTTGGGCAATTACATGTTTGCCAAACTTTACCACAGATGAAGCAAAATTCTTGATCGCAGGGACATGTCATGTGGTTGCATGCCTCCGACAGCGTGACCATTCTTCCGCATCCGGGACAGTTGACACTTCGGTTCGCATCCATAGTAGCCCAGACATCTTCTTCAGCATCTCCCCGTTCACAACGTCGTCCTGGGTGGGCCTGCCCACCGCACTCACTACAAGTGTTAGAGTCGCAGAGAAGACAGTCGCCGTTGCGATGAGGTGGAATGAACGTTGCGCAGTTGGGGTCATGGCAGTATAGTCGATCTATAACAGGCGCTTCAGCCTCTTCTTGCATCTGACGGAAAAGATGGATCAGAGCTGGTGAGCGTGCAAGTTCAATGGCTGCTTCGTCGAAAGGCTGGCAGCACTTGGGGGGAAACTCCTCCTGGGAACGAAGACCAACTCTAATGGCTTCACGGTAGCAAGACAAGCAGTAGTTGCAACCACAGGGAGCCTGTACATGCGCGCTCTCCCCACAAATGAGGCAGTCCTCGCCATTTCCTCGTTCAGATTCGGCTTCTGAAGGATCTTCACGAAGAGCAGCTCTCCTCTCAGTGCGGTCTAGCACGACTCGATGGGTGGTATCTTGGACTTCGCGGTCCCGCAGTCGTTCAGCTGCCGTCTCTTCATCTGTTATAATTCGTGAGACCAGGAGAGCCTGCTCGTCTGGTTCTGCAAGTTCGATAGCCAGTAAAATGGTTCTGGCCAAGCTGGCCTCCGAGAAGCCGGTACCTTCGTCGGTAGGGAGAAGATCGAGACGGATCATCAAGTCGACAAAGTCGGCATGGACTTGATCGAAGGCGTCAGAAAAGCCCGACATGATGGGCAAAATGCTCGGGAAGGGCGAAAGGGTATATCTAGTATTTGTCAATGTTATCTCTCCGAACCGGTCAGAGATAGTGGATTGCCTCCGGGGCGATCTTGGTAGAAGATAGGATATAAGGTTTGGGTTTGAGGGTTGAAGATGGTTAGGACAGTTGGCAGAGTTGAGAAAGCTTAAAGACGTTCAGGGTTTGGGTTTTATATCCCAGCAGTAGAAAGAGAAGGGGAGAACTTAGAGACAGCTTTGACTGTTCGCAAGCCTTGTGCAGTGACTGTAGTTAAAGTCGCGGCGTCTTTCAGAGGCTGACCGGAGAACAAGGCCGTAGACTTCTCGTGACCTGTTCTCCAAGACGATGTTCGCTGGTGACAAGTCAACTTTGCAGTAGCTTGACCCATAGACTTCAGTTGATCATCTCACGACCAAGTTGTGCGCAGTTCACGTACGTATATGCTGGTAAAAATGCTGGTATTTGGTAACCGACAGGTAACCAGATCAATGATCGAGTGCGCTGTCCTTTCTGTAACCCAAGAAATCCGTGGCCATGCGCCGTCACCTCACTCCTCTCGACAATTAGTCGCTGCCCACAGGGTATCCGGGCATCCATTCATCCATGACATAAAACACTTGACTCCCTGAAAAGATGGTAGGTAAATCATGAAAAAAAGTCAAAGAGCCAAGTTTGGTATCCAATCCAACCCAAGTCCCCGGTACCAACATTCCGTGACCCCAAACTGGGGGTGATTTGATGCGATGTGATCCATGTGGGCAACAAACAAAGAAACAGAAACCATATAAAACAACAATGACAATGACAATGACCTGAAAACTCCACCTCGTCGTGAACTCCATCGCTGATTCCTATGTGACGTTGAGGGCAAAAGACACGCAATATAGACAAACAATTCGGCGACTCAGTGCCTAATAGCTGAAGTCGACGTTGGCCATGGCCATTGCCGGCGGACCCTTGTTCTGGTCGTCGTTGTTACTAGGCGATGGGCTATTATTGTTGTGGTTCACGGTGATTGATGACCCGTCACCGTCTCCCAAGGTTGTGTCTGCGCTTGATGCAGTCGTCGTCGTTTGCAGTTCGTGACCAGCAGGAGGTTGAGCGCTCGGTGACCAACCATCGTTGAGCATCTGCTGGAAGCTCCAGCTCGGTTCGAATGATTTGCTGTTCCATGCGTGGTTCACCCGTTCGTACATTTCATCGATCTGTTCCAGGCTGATCTTGCTTGTCTCGTACACATTACACCACACAAAGAAAACTGCCAAAATGCAAAACGCGCCCCAGATAAAGAAAATCTTGGGTCCAAAGGAAGCGTTGCCTGGCCCTGAGCCAACCAAGAAAGGCGCGCCATAGGCAATACCAAAGTTAAGAATCCAGTTCGACGCTGTTGAGACCGACATAGCCTTTGCTCTAACTTTAAGGGGATAAATCTCTGAGGTGACAACCCACACCACAGGGCCCCATGAAGCAGCGAAAAAGAAGATGTTGATAGCACAGAACGTGATGAGGATGGTCTGAGACGCCTTCTGAGAGCTCTGTCCTGTGGCAGTATCGAACGATGCCATGAGAAGTTGGCAGCCAGCCATTCCTAGGGCTCCAACCATCAAAAGCTTTCGTCGACCCCAGTGTTCGATAACCAACAGGCCTGGTATTGTCGACACAACATTGATGACGTTGATAATGAGTGACTTGGTGTATGGGCTCTCAACACCAGCGCCATCAAAGAACGTTGTGCTGTAATACATTATGAAGTTGATTCCGGTGAGCTGTTGAAGCATTTGGAGGCCACAACCAGTAAAGGTTCGTCGACCAAGATGTGGTGAGCCGATGAAGACGTCTTTGTAGGTGTCGGGGCCTAATGTTAGTTCGTATTGGTGGTTTGCAATCATTTCTTGTAGTTCATCAACCAACGCCGGGTGAGTAATGTCTAGTCGTCGAAGTCTACTGAGTGATAGGCCGGCGGCTTCATGCAGGCCTTTCTTGACCAGGAATCGGGGTGTTTCGGGTAGTAATAATAGACCGCCGGTGAGGATAATGGCTGGCACAATCTGAAGGCCTAGGGGGATACGGTATGCGGCTGAGTCGTTAAGTTTAGAGGCGAGAATGTTGACTATGGAGGCGGAGAGGAGGCCAAAGGTGATGGATAGTTGATATGCGCAGACAAGAGTACCTCGTATCCATTTTGGTGCCATTTCGGATTGATATAATGGAACGAGAACGGAGATGAGGCCGACGCCGACGCCAGCAAAGAATCTGAGGATATGTTAACAGTGTTTCTCATCGGTTGATGAGTGGCAACGGACCTCCCGGCTAGTAATAGATCAATATTCGAAGCACAAACTTGGAATATAGCGCCAAGGCAAAAGATGCCAACGGCCATAAGGAGAGTCTTTCGACGGCCCAGAGAATCGCCAGTGGGAGCAGCTAGCAGAGCACCGAGGGCAGTGCCAGCGCTGAGGATGGCGACAATGATAGATGAGTCTTTTGTGCAAATGTCAACGGCGCCTTTTTCATCTACACAATTTGAATGTTTTCCGAATTGCTCCTTGAACTCTGTCATGGCAAGGATGCCGTTGATGGCTCTGTAGAAAGACATGGTTAGTTTCTTGTAGTGAAAATTGAAGTGACGCGATGAGATGGGCTGGTTATGTATGGGCAAGTCGTTGGCGGTCGTGATCGAGTGGGTCGGTTCATCGTGGAAGATTCGCAGATGTGAGTCGCTCTCATGTCGTGTGTCGCTCCCGAACAAGTCCTTCTTGCAGTATGTCCTGACAGTATCGGTATGCGTTGTTTTGAGGTCGAAATACGGTGATGGCGTCCGTCATCCTTGTCACACGAGAGTCGTCGCAGCAGTCGCATCGTCAAAGATCGATCCTGGGTATCATCGACGGCTTCCCATGTAGTTCCTCCACGTTATCCTCATACTCGTCGTCGTATATTCGTCGTCGCCATATGTCGTGATCCATCCATTCCCACGTCCAAGGCTCACAACGTCAAGGGAAATGGTCTTACCCAGTATCATAGCCGAACAGCAGCCCGCCCGAAGCAACGAAGAGGCCAACCATGATGGCCGGCGCCGACGAGCCCGCGACATTGTCGGGTTTCTGCCAGCCCATGGCAATGGCCATGGTGTCGGTGTTGAAGTCGTCAATCCAGGGTCAGAAATATCAAGAGCAAAAGGCTCCGGGTCGGCGAGATTTTGGTGGAGGTTGAAGGGGTTGAGAGATCAACGGGGGACATTGGGCGATTCCGTGTGGGTAATATTTGGAATGGGCAGCCGATGGCCACTGGTTATGTCCTCCGGTCTCTGGGCTTCTAGCCTCTGGACGTTAGAGGGCTAGCGCTCGCACTGGGTACCGTATACTTACCTGTCTTGTACTGGTCAAAGTCAATGCTCCTTAGTCTTTTTTCAAAGGAGAAGAGAGAGCACGTGGTACAAGGAATAACGCAGTGACCACAAGAGAGGACGGAAGATAGGATTGAGATAGTAGGAGTCGCCATGTCCTCAGCGTTCTCTTCTAAGTATTTCAGCCCCAAAAAGTCTCAAGGGAAAAGTACAGGGAGAGGGGCAGTCCAAATGGCGAGAGAGTCCCCGTCTCCAGACACGAAGCAGGAATGGAAATGATCACCGCACCGGGGGTCGACTAGCCCTCTTCAAGCTAAGCCTCTTCTCTTAGCTGCCAGTCCTGCAGCCACAGGAACTTCGTCGAGCCGTCCTAGTGGGTTCTTGTGGGCTCTTGTGCACTGGAAAGAGCGTAGACTGGCTGAGCTAAGCGAGTTACAGTGCGATTTGCATGGATTCGACGATACAGCAGCTCATCAACATGATACATTGCTCTCGACTGGTGGTATTGGATGGTTTATGTATCATTACACAACACCAAACTCTCACGGTTCAGGACATTATTTCACCTGTCACGACATCAAGCACGCGTCTCGTTCTAGCAATGCAATCCGACACTGCCCTCGAGCGTCTGAGCGCCCCCGAATCTGAAACCGAGTTACATTGACACGGTCCTTGTCCCAGCAAGACCTGAGAGAGAAACAGAAACAGGGGAGAGCTTTTCAGCTTGTCTGTCAACCACCAAGCCATGGTTTCATTCCGTATGCAGTCCAGTGAGTAGGGGTATGTACAGTATTACTAAAAAGTTTTAGATATCGCATACTAGAAAGACTAGGTAAACCTTAGACTCTTATCTCATACTGTAATTCTAGGTATCCAAAAGAAACAGTAACCTCAGAGATATCGGAGTCTCCTTCTTTTATTAGCTGCATGAATTCTTAATGCCATTTCTTCAAGGGTGGCTCGGCTATATTCCGCTATATGAACAAGGGATCAACTTAATATCCCGAAAACTCGGGTTCGAAATCAGGAGATGAATACAACCTGACGTCGTATATCCACACAATACTAGTCGTTTCATGCCGTCAAAGTCGAGGATAAGGCTATCTGTCTCGGAACTTCTGATCCCTCGCATGCACGCATCATCAAGCAACTGCCCAACTCCCTTGAAGGATCTCCAGACGAGAGTCACGCCAAGAGTACAGTCAGAACACTGTATCCCGCACGTAGCCACTCAAGAGTGAACGGTGCCGCCGCCTTGCAGCGCTTACCCCGGCCTAGCACTGCGTCTCCTTTAACGCCTCCAAACTGTGCAGCCAAGTTTCGCCACGCCTACATCATCAGCGCAGGTACATTCACGCTACGTGCGACTTGCACAGTCTCCAGCTTCCCCCGGACAATCACCCTGGGGTTTAGTCTCGGTACTGCTACTTGGCTTTGAGAGACCACGGCCACGATGAACCCCTAGTGGGTACTGTATCTAAGGGAGAGGAGGTTCCGCAGCGGCATGTTCCCCTGTCAAAGTTCATGATTCACGACAAAGAAGTTCTTTGACGCAGCATTGCTTTTAAGCTTCAATGTGGTCTGATCAAGCTCAAGCCATTAGACTACGTTTTTCCCACGAGGCGGGTTCAACCACTCGGAAGCCGAACAGACACAGTCAGAAACAATAGTTATAGTTCCTGACTTTCACTAAGCATCGTCGTATTGGGTACTGCGCACCTTGAAAATGACAGATAACATCACCAATACCGAGTTCTCAGGTCATCCGACACTTGTTTCTTTCTTGGCGTCTGTGGCTGGTACAATACGCCGAATGGCTTGGTCACTCTACAAAGCGTATCCGTACCACAGAACGAACCCCAGTTTGGAAGCCTGTACTCTTGTCACCTCCATCTCATCGTGGACGAAATAATACTCAACATAAGGGTTACTGTCGGTCCGGTCCTTTCGGTCCTGTCAAGAGTCCCACGATCATAACAAGATCTATTATAGACCTGCTACGTAGTAGCCATCAGATCATGGATGGAGACTCCGCCAGTTAAATTTAGACCACAACTACTCCATGATCTCGTCTATCAGGTTTCATAACTCTCTGTCGTATGGGTGAGCCAGGTACAGAATTTTTTCACCCTCTAACACATGCTTGGTTTTGTTTTGCGGGGTGCAGCAGAGGCTGGGGTTTTAGCATGGGTTATCAACATAAGGCCGAGCCATTCCTTGATAGCTCGTCAGAAATGCCCGCTTATTGATGAGCTAGAGAGTAGTGGTCGTCTTCACGTGGCTTGAATATTACATACCTCTACGGATACTGGATATCAGATCATAAAAATGGTACTGTGCTCGGTTGCTCATGTAAAATCGTCGGGGAAGCGGATGTCTGTGTAAATATCCATTGCAAGGTTGAACAACATGCAACGTTAGAATAGAATCGACTCTCGTGAACCTACCCTGGACGATGCTATATCTTTAACAAACCACTAATCGACATAATCTCGTTCATAATAGGAACAATTAGGTAGTAAAAGCTAGTATTTCTCTTTTGGGGATTTGTCTATCGTATTAGACAGTATAACTGTCTCATTGAAACCGTCGCAACAGCTCTGCATTGCATTTGCACCCCGCTGCATAAGATATTGAAGAGTGTAACTCAACCAAGATTGACTGCCATCCTACCTTACCTCGAGCAATGCAACGTATTCTCCAAGCCGCGTGGAGTGCCACAAACCGAAACATCCCCAAATGAACCTGATCGTCAGGCACAAGGCGTATCTAGCAAAGCAAAATCTGCCGTGATACATGTGTGATGTGCAATAACCCCTAAGCCACCATCTGCAGTGTTGATCAACGTCCAGCCGCAAACCATCATGTCTCACAACGGACAAATTCACTTCAAGATGGAACCGAAAGTCAAAGTATAGTATACTGAATGTAAGTTGTAAATGTCTTCATCAATTGTAACTAGATTGCAACAAGCTGCATGCATCCCGCCTATGAATACAAAGTCCCAGACGCCATATTGCCAAAGCCCTTTTTCGGGCATGAGATAGGTACTGTACTGTGCTGTACTACAAAATCTCGCACAAAATCACACAAAAAGTCATCGCCGCGTCACCGTAGTTACATTAGTCGTCGACCTAAGGCTCGAGAGTGACCTCCTGGCCCTTGACGCGGCCAATGACCTGCTGAGGCGCGTACTTGGGGATGACCTCGTCGTCGTGCAGCATCTCGAACTCCTCAGTAGCGTCGCGGCCCATGAAGTTCAGGATGGCCTGTACGCCACCAGGGTGCTCCTCAAGCCAGTTGCTGAGGTCCATGACGACGCCCTTGACGACGACCCAGACATTGTCCTTGGTGTTGTGCTTGGCAATCTCCTCCATGGTGAACTCCTTCTCGGGGACCTTGAAGGCCTTGGGGTCGTTAGGCTTAGCAGCCTTGGCGCCGTCCTCCTTGGTAGGGTTAGGACCGGCAGCAGAGCTGGCCTGCTCGTCGACCTTGGAAGGAGCTCCAGAGCCGGAGGGAGCAGCGCCGGGAGCACCCCAGGAGACGGTCACCTGGTTGGGAACTGAAGGGTCGAGGTGCAGAGAGATCTGGCCAACACGCTCAGCAGCACTGCCGGCAGAGCCCTTGAGGGCGTTCTGGAAGAGGTAGTTGCTAGCAGTGTCACCAGCAACACGGCCGTAAACAACACAGCCAAGAAGAGAAGAACCACCAAGACGGTTGGCACCGTGGACACCACCAGCCAGCTCACCACAGGCGTAGAGACCCTCGAAGGGCTGCTTCTCTTGGTTGAGGACCTGGGCCTTGTCGTTGATCTCAATACCACCCATGGTGAAGTGAAGCACAGGCTCCATGACAGCGACGTGGAAGTCATCGTCGACGTTGACGGGCAAGTTGTGGAAGAACTTCTTACCCCAGGGGTCCTTCTGCTTGCCATCGGCAATGTCGTTGTAAGTAGAGAAGGTCTTCTGGAGGTGCTCAGGAGTGCATCCAATCTCCTTGGCAAGCTCCTTGCCGGTCATCTTCTTCATGAGACCACGGCCAGAGTAGTGGCGGGTGTGGAAGTCAAGGACCTTGGAGGCCTTGGAGTTGAGAACGAGGCGAATGGGGAACTTGTCCTTCTTCTTCTCATCCCACATCATGCCGGAGACGTAGTCACGGTGACCAAGCTCGTCGCAGAATCGGTCACCGTCGGCGTTGAGGAGGAGACCACCCTCACCACGGAGAGCCTCAGCAGCGAGGAACTTCCACTTGGAGCCGGGGTCCTTGGGGTCGACGAGACCTGTAGGGTGAACCTGGACCTTGTCCATGTCGATACCGTTACCGCCAATGGCCATAACCATCTTCTGACCGTCACCAGTAGCGTGTGTGCCGTTTGTGGTGGCGAGGCCATAGGTATCGGGTCGGTGCTTCTTGAGCAGGGATGAGTCGGAGAAATCGGCGGCGTAGCCACCAGTAGCAAGGACGACGGGACCATCAATGGAGGTGATCTCGCCGTTGTACTCGTACTTGACACCGGTGACCTTGTTGCCCTCCTTGTTAAGCTCGGTGACGCGGGCCTTCTTGACGATCTCGACGCGACCGGGTTCGCTCTCGGCGAGCTCCTCGAGGCGCTGCATCAGGGCGTAGGTGATGGCCATACCGGGGAACTTGGCATCGTGTCCTCGGTGGGTTCGGGGCTGGGAGTGGCCACTGTCATCATTGTTAGCCTGTTGTCCAAGATGCATTTAGTGGCGAATTGAGCATACCCAAGACGAGAGACGAGGGTGAGATCGAGGTTAAACTCATCCTGGAGCCACTCAACGGCAGCGGCGGACTTGTAGGTAAGGACTTTGATGAGGTCGGGTCGTGCCTTGTCACGGGCAGACTTGAGGGTATCATCGTAAAACTGCTTTACGCTGTCGGGAATGCCAGTCTCAACCTGTGTTCTTGTGAGAGCACCGTTGATACCAGAAGTAGCCTTGGTAGAGTTTCCACCAAAAAAGCCTATAGAAAACAGATGTCAATAACGGTTGTGGTCCAAGCAAGCCAGACGCTTCAATGCGCTGCTGGTTTGGTTTGGTGAGACTCGGTGGTCGCTTACCCTGCTTATCGAGGACAATGACGTTACCGCCAGCCAGGTAGATGGTGTGCGCAGCAGACAGACCAGAAACTGCGAATGAAGGTCAGAATCATCTGAACAGTTGGCGCATAGCCTCTCGGAGGCGAATCAGGGTTAACTTACGGCCACCGCCAACGACAATCACTCTAGGAGCCATTATTGCGTGTGTATTGTATGTGTGTGGGTATATGAAGAGGGTATGATGAAGACACGGCAGAGCAGAGCAGACTCCCACGCCAATGGAGAATACAAAAAAGAGGGAGATGGAAGGTTCTTGGGGGGAATAAGAATACAAGTCGAAAAAAGTTGGAGGAAAAGAAAGGATCAGGGACAAGTCTTATTTAGTACCGTATGCGACGCCAACAAGGCCGAGGGGGAGAGGCAAGCACCGAACCGAACGAAGGTGCAAGGAAAGTCTTGGGTCTTGGGTCTTGCGTGGGAGCCGAGGTCGAACCATCCATGATGAATGAGCGCGTGCAAAAGAGCGGGCGTGGGCCACCCCGACCTGAGATGTGAGTTTAACGACGTGGGTCATCAACGAGGTTTAGGTACTTGATGTTACTGGTAATATAGCCAAGACCGCTCTATTTTTCATTCTTTTCAAGTATATAGACTCGCCTCCATCTTCTAATTGTTAGCTAATACTTTTTTTACGTCCATGACTCTCTTTCACCGTGGGATTCACGAACAATGACCTGGAGAGAGTAGACAAATCAGATGCTGGCATTTTCTCAGCACCCGACAGCACCTAGCTAAGGCCCCCCCAGGATTGCTCCCCGGAAGCGGCTGCAATGCCCACTGAGACTTAGTGTCACTTGCCTGTATCCACCCCCGCTACGGTTGTTGAGGCGGGCTGGGGGGCGGGAATTATCCATTCCATAGCCTCCATCGCATTCACAGTTGGAGAATTCATATGAATGGACATGTACTGAGAAACTACCATTAGGAGAGAATAATTAATCCCCAATTGAGAGTACAGATTCTAGCATAACCCCACTGAATGAACACAGCATCTTGCTGATACTCGCTTCTATCGCCGTAAGCTGCGCCGAAAACCGCATCGCAATTGTCTGCCAGGCGAGCGACCGGGCAACGTACCGATAATGGATTCTCTCGCGGCGACTGATGTGCCGAGGTCTCCGCTCCGTTTCGTGTGGGGGAAGTCCAGGAGTTCCATGTTGGATGTACTGTATGTTCTTATTCCCAGCAGTGTTATCCGTAATTTTGAAGCGCTCGGAGTCTGTCTTGTTAAGCCATGGTCTTTAACCGGGTAGTCTATATTATAGACTGTCTCACCTGTCCTTATACGACAACTTTGAGCATGTGAAAAGACATTCTCCTCATGCAATCTCCTCACGCAATCTCCTCACGCAGCCTCCTCACACTTCGTCTTTCTCCTCGTTCTGACACTCAAAAGCCCAACCAATTATGTCTCTGTTTCTCCAAACCCCACACTACCGGACTTGTCACCGGCCGCCTCGGCCAAGTAGCCGCACATTAAATGGAGTGGACACGTGATCTGAATCAGTTCCAACTCTTCAGGTCCCCCCGAGTTGAATAAAACAGTTCTATCGTGAGATAGTACTGCGTTTTTACAATCCTCAAGCAAGTTTCTGAGACAAGTGCTTGATCTTATCTTTATTCCCAAGCCCTGTTTGCAACGTCCTTGTAATACTTCTATAAGTTATTAGAGGACTTTATTCACTAAGTAATCTTCTCCTTTTCTTACACCCTCAGGTGGGCCAGAAAATAACCGGCACACTGAGAGGACTTATAGGCTAATATATGTTAAAGAATACCTAAAATTATATAGAGATTTAGGTAAGCTTTAGGTAGTTCTTATCTGATGTGGTTGAAGGAGGTGTAAAGTGTGCTGGTTATTCTCTGACCCACCTGACCCTCTAGATCAATCACACAAAAGACCAAACTTCGCTTTCACATGCTTTCCTCTCCAAAAAGCACATGAATCGCTGCATAACTGAAACCCTCCCGCATCTCGTCCATGACGCCGCTTTCCCCACGTTCATGACTAAGGTCCAGTAACAAGCATTCTTTCTCAGGCTTGTGACAGTTTGATCTGGTCAGCTGGTTCTTTTTCGAGGCCTTCTATTCGCTTTCCAAAGATCCAAAAGCACGTGAAAGTCTCGCCTCCATTCTCTGCCAGTCCGTCTGGGGAAGAATTTCCTCCTTGTTTAAGTTTTCCCCAGATTCTACACGTGCATCATCTGACCCCAGAAAATCGCCTGAGTCTCCGCCACTCTGCGCTTCCATTTGTCCAGAGTCCAGACCGATGCCGTCTTACTGGAATCTGGGGGCTGACTCAGCCTGCGTTTTCACATGTGAACGTCAATACCGAAACGGTCAACGGAACTGCATGGCCGAGTCATTCGTGATCAGGCTGATTGAGACCCTGTAGGTGATATTGTTTATGCAGGGTTCCATACCAAATGACGTAAATAGACGACCAAAGATCACTGCTGGGTAGAAGAAATATGAAGAACGAAGCAAGGCAAGACATATATCTACTCTAACAAAAACCGCTTGTTTGAGTATCGCTGGCAGTCAGCATTCGCGTCGAAGCCAACATGCCTCCTGTAGAGGACATCGGTATCAAATCAATCACTTGAAACGAGACAGTTATGTATAATGAAGACCAGGAAAGACAGGCAAGCAGTCGAACACCTTAGCTCACGAGTCTCCGCGACATTTTAAATCAGTTATGAGAAGACATGTCTCATGCCTTGGACTGTAGCTCTCCATTTAACCAACCTGCTACTGGCTTTGTATTCTCCTTTGCTACCTCACCCATTAATGGCAGCCAATTACTGTTTACTTTCTGGGCTGATTTACTAAAGTCCTCATAGACCTTTCCATATAGACAGTCTTGGTAAATGTATTGTTCATTTACACAAAGTCAAATGTTGACGATCCCAACGTAAACTCGGGTCTGGGTGTGCAGTTGCGCTCTACAACTACTCACTGCCAAGGATCCTTAAGTACCAGAGCAGTCAATCACATTACAAAAAGCAAAGACAATAACTAAGGTTGACTATCAGAAGAGCAGGACGCATTTGGAAATATCCATATCTCTCAAGTGAGCGTTGAGAGTGTCCCGTGACCAATCACGTTACCTCGAAAACATGCAAATCCCCTCATGACGTACCTGATCAACTCCTTCAACCTACATCACCACCAAATCCACCACCATGAAACCTCTCATCGCCCTAACAGTTCTATTCAGCCTCACAACCTCCTCGCAAGTCCCTCTCCGCGAACCCAACCAAGCTCCCCTCAAACCCCCAGTCCCACTCCACGGCCACCTCCCCATAATGGCCTCCGACTCACCCTCCGTCCAACCCTCCGTCGCCCTCGGCGACATCCTAGGCTCCAACCGCGGCCTCACATCCTTCTCATCCTTCGCGCGCATGCAGCCTTCCACCGACGATCGACTCTCCGACTTGTCCACAAACACCACCGTTCTCGCGCCGCTGAACTCCGCCGTCGATGCGCTACCCCGTAAACCGTGGGAACAGCCAGCTGATTATAATGCCTTCGGCGCGGATGCGTATGACGGCGAGGGCGGACAGGATCGCGCGAAGGAGAATATGAGACGGTTTGTGGAGGCTCATCTTGTGCCGATGAGTCCGTGGGAGAAGGGAGAGAAGTGCAAGACTTTGGGGGGTAAGGAGGTTTGGTGGGAGGTGAAGGATGGACGGAGGCTTGTGATGCCCGATGAGGTTGAGGTCGAGCGCGTGGCTAGTCAGGTTGGTAATGGAGAGCTGGTAAGTCGAAGAAGGTCTACAGTAAAGGAGATGCTAACTTCAGATACAGTGGATTCTCAAAGGAGTTCTGAATTACGCCTAGAATAGCAGCATTCGATGGTTATAAGATACACGAGTAATGATAGATTAATGATTAGGTGTACAATTTGGGCAAATGGCCAGATACTATGGATAGGAGGCCCTGGATGTTCTGACTACAGGGACGGCGCTCAGGATAATACACATCGGATTCAAAGATCACTCTGCTTCAGTCTGCTATTCATTCCATTATATTGATTGTCAATATATTCACGTCGCCGGTATCATCTATCCAAACTCCCACAAAAGTACCATCCAAACAAAGACAAGATTACAACAAGACTAAATACCTCCACAGCAAACTCCCTTCACTTTTCCGCCATGCAGAATGCTACGAATATATCATTCGAACATCCTGCCCGTTATACCCTAGAGAAGAAAGAGGCTACAAAGCCAGGTATAATATCCAAGATGAAAAGAAACACAGGCAAGGATTTCCTTATAACAATGGACTGAAAGGCCGTGATAGACGCTGGCCAATACTGATGACGTTCTATGACTGGCATGCAGAGGCCAGCCTATGATGCCTCGTCAGTTCAAGCGTACAGCGAAAAAGCACTTTTTTATGAGAATCATTCCCGAGAGAGGACTAATCATCGACCTTAATCCTCTTTGCTTCTGACTCCTCGACAGCCTCACTTGGGGCTGTGGCTCCTGGCTCAGGAGTCTTTCGTTTTGTCGCAGTCGAGTTCGCACCAACACTCAAGTTTAGAGACGAGCTCCCATTGGCATTAGATGTGGCGTCCTTTTCCTTAGAGGCGTTGGAATTTGCATTGGGTGTCGCATTCAGGTTATCATCTCTGAGAAAGCTAGGTCCTGAACCGACGACTGGCGTTGCAAAGTTGAGCGGACTTGGCAGTGTGTTACTGTCACCTCCCCGGAAGTTCCAATCGGGGTAGAAGCTACTTGGGCTCGGCAGGAGTTCATTTGTCAAGAAACGTGATGGCAAGGCAGAGACAGGAGTTTCACCATTCACATTCTGCTGGGGAGGTGGCCGGGCGAAGGGATTTGGCGGACCAGTTGCACCTGCGGACAATATTGCTGAAGCAGACGGAGAGGGAGGAGGAAGCACGAGCGATGACTGGGAGTTGTGGCGTTGAGGCGCCTGCGTAGTGGTTTCGGTTGCATTTCGCGGCGAATTTGACTCTGCCGTTCGTGCGCTGCCACCGCCTTCTGACCCGCCATCAGGAATCTGCACCGTTAAACGGGGGCCACGAGGCCGAGCTCCACCGGGACCACCGGCCTTAGTGCTGTTTGAGCGGGAGGGCGGCGTCAATGTAGTTTCTGGTATTGACGATAGCGATACAGTCCGGGACTTTTCATCAGTCTGGGTACTGGCGCGCTGTGGCACATGAGGTGATGATTTTGCAGCGTCAGCGGCCCGGTTCAGCGCGGCCACATCAACCGATTGGGAACGGTTGGCGGCGTTGGCGGCATTAGCAGCGGCAGCAGCAGCGGCGGACTCTGATTTGCTGGATTCGGAAGTAAATGATGCAAGATGCTGGGACAGGATAGACCGGTTCTCTTCAATCGGGGTAAAAATACTATGAGATTTCCTTTGAGGCAGCTTCTTGATCGCACTGTCGGTATTCAATAGAGGCGGTTGAGGGCGTTCCTGTGGTTCCGTTTTAGGCTCTATAGGGGGTGGCGGCGGTGGATCTTGGAGGCGACGTTCAGGCTGGGGCGGCGGCGGTGACATTTGCGACAAGCTCGGAGGAAGATGCTGCTGGGGCGGCTGGGGCGACGGTGTTGGACGGACAGGAGCTTGGATTCCTTGAGACGGCGGTTGCGAAGTATAAGCGGGAGGCATCGGAGAGGGCATCGGGGACCTGCGTTCATCCATGTACGGGCCTTGTTGCTGCATTGGGGGGCCAGGCTGTTGTTGGTGGTAGGCATATTGAGGTTGAGGATGGGGACCATGTTGAGGCATTAGACCGGGAGGATGAGGCGAGTTGTAGATCGGAGGATTGGGCATGTAGTTCATTCCGGGATGCGGAGGACCGGGCGGAGGTGGAGGCTGAACCATACCGGGACCCATACGGCGCATATCCGTTCGAGATGCCGGCCGTGAGCCGATCGGAGGTTGTGGAGTATGTTGTCGCTGAATAGGGTGTCCGGGATGCGCTTGGAAGGCTCCATTGCCAATAGGTGGTGATGCAGAAGGGGTATGATGTCGAATCTGAGGGAAATGCTGTGCGTAAGGATGAGGGGGCATCATCTGGCTCTCGACAACTTCAGGGCCATGGGGAGGGGTGCCATCGATTTCCTCGTCCTCGTCATCATCGTTACCGCCATTAAAATCGGATGGACCTTTATGTTCACTGGGGCCGCCATGCTATAGTCTGTTAGCATGTTGTACTGCACACGCCAAGCTTGTACTGCCTGTATAGTAGGCAATGCGATATCGCTTTGGGAGATAGGACTCACATATTGATATCGATGAATGAGCTCTCGCATGTCTGCTGATGAGTATTCGTAAAGCTTCTTGTTGTTGCCGAAAATAAAGACGGCGACATCGACGGAGCAAAGGACGGAGAGCTCGTGAGCCTTCTTGAAAAGACCTCCCTTTCGCTTCAAGAAGGTGCTTTATGCGCCAGTTAGTCGCGAACTTTGAGACACCAGTCTGGTGTCTGTGACGGTCCTGGGTATTACTTACACAGAGCGATTCCTGTCATCTTTGATCGCCTTGATCTCAATCTTTCTTCGTCCCATGTTGAACGGTTGTGTGTCTCAAGTTGGAGAAATGTATCGCGTTTCCACGCGGGGCAGCTTAGCAGTCGCGGCCAAGAATATATGGAGGAACCCTCTGAGACGCCAGAGGTGGAGCAGGGTAGAATTGAAATGGGTCGCGCAGATCGTCGCAATGAAAAGGAGTTGCCAAGATGAAGCGGAGAAACTTGAGCCGGGAAGATGAGGTCAAGCCAGGTTGAAGCGCGGTCGTAGTCGTGATCGTAAGCGTGGACAAAGGATAGTTAAACGGCGTGGTAAAGTGGATGCTACCGAATGACGCTTGAGGAACGGAGAAATAAATCAAAAAGCTTGATGGATAAAGCCGAGAGAAGAGGAGCAGATGGTGTGAGATGACGGAGGCGGCTGTCGCGGTGGCCGTGGGAGACAGTTTAAAAGAAAAAAGAGTGGGAGCGGGAAGAGGATTTGACGAGGGAAGCGAAGGTGGTTTGGTTTGTTCTGCTCTGCTTTGCTTGGAGCTGGGACAAGCCGTTAAGTGCCTTCACGTAAAGGACCCCGAGGCCGTTGGCGACCTTTGTAGCTTAGTGGCCGGCAACTGGTGGAGGGGTACCTGTTGCAGTAGCGCGTCGACGGTATCTCTCTAAGCTTGGCCTGGTGGTACCTCTTTTTAGCCCTGAGGGAAGCGGGATAGAAGAGGGTTCTGAGTGACAAGTGACGCAGGCATGCGAGTCGCATATATCATCAGATTCGATGCGCAGATGAATCCGAGTTTACTAGAGCCGTTGCGACAGAGAGACAAGGTTTGGATTAGATGCAAGAGACGGTTGCGCGACGCGACGCGATGCGATGCGATAGAAAGTCAGATTTGAGCGATGAAGATGAACGGTTTTCTGGCGCTTGCGCTTGCGCTTGAGAGGGGAGTTTGGCGAGACGAATTGAGTTGAAAATGATACTATGACAGTTGACGTCGAGTTAACAGAGTCAAGGTTCGATCGATAGACGTCGATGGGGCTGAATCTGGCGTCTGTGGTTGGGATGGGATGGGATTGATGGATGGCTTCTAATAATAGACAGATCGTGTTCACTTTCACTCGCTCGTGCGTGCGGGTGCGGGATGGAGAAAGTGACGGGGACGGGAATGAAAAGAATGGAAGGCAGCATGGAACCCACACGAAAAACTCCTTGCTTAGCTAAGGTGACTGTGGTTGGCCAGGATGAGACGGGGCTCGCCGACGTGGTGGGTTTAGCGGGCCCGAGGTCTGGGCTACGGCACTCGAAGCCCTGAACAGTCCCCTAAAGAGGCGCCAACGTTCAGGGAACCCTAGATGGATCCATCTAATGCAGAGTCCAACCACCGACTTTAACATCCATCATTGATTGACTTCCAAGATTGTTGACCTCATCTTGTCGCACCACGTTGCTTTCCACTCCTATCTAAGAAGGTATATCAGGCATATTATCAGCCATAGCTCCTCGGCAGAACATAGCCCCTCGGCAGAAGAAACATTATCCAACTCGGCTACCTTCAAATCTCCCTCCTGGTTCTCCTACAAATAAGAAGCTTCAATCCACAGAACCAACCTTTCAGAACATCTTGAAACCGCAAAGCCCAGGTCATATCCCGGCTCGAGTCGACGGAAACAACACATCAACTAGGGCCAACGAGGCTAAAGCGCCCTTCCGGATCACGCTTCCTAAGTTTCATGCAGCTTGATAGACAGGAGAGGGAGCTGAGCCTCCTTTGGTTCCCACCCTTTCCGCTGCAACGGCATTCGTATTGAACCATGTTTTTTTCTGCAACTTTGAGTTTTTGGGTAAGCGAGCTGTGCCCTTGCGTTGGATAACTTGGGAACCATGATACATCGCTAAGGGCAACTTGTTCCTGAGTTCTAAACTCGGCGCCTTGCTCTAACCTCACTGATCTAAGCCCAATGAGCTGTGAAGACACCGATAGCCTCAAGACAAAATGCGTCTCCCATGGCTATTCCCGCATAGCTAGCTACCCATCTCCCATAACTTACCCATCCCCTCATGACACGTCCAGACCCTAGTCCCAAGCGTCGTTTTCCAGCTTCTAAAAATACAATTATGCATAGCAGCCTCACACCCGCGGACCCAGGTCATGCATGAAGCTGTGGGCCAATTAACCCAGCTTATCAGTGGATCAGACGTGACAGAATGGGGGCTAAATGCCTGTGCATTTGGAATTTTGCCCGCTTCTGAGATGTGAGAGGTCAACCACACCACCACAACTCATCACCTACGTATTTGACATCTTCACCGCATGTGAACCCGTGGATTTGTCGCATCACATTATGTCACATCATTATCAACTACTAGCCGCAGAGATAGATAGCGTACTTCCTGTCTCACTTGGTGCAGGCACTCAAACAGGATTGTTGTCAGCCAGCCATCTCCGCTATCATGAAGTTTAGCGATATACGCTGTATAAACAGGAACAAAGTTAATGATTTAAAAAGTGTTATTAATACCGTATTGTCAAAAAATAACGGTCGGTGAGGTCTCGGTAATGCCTTTGCTGTTGCCATGCCTGGCCTTTTCCACGAAACAGCAAATATCCCAAACTCCATTTCAATGCCACCATAAATAATAAACCATGTCGCTTTTCTCTCACTCTTCATCCCCAAACATACCTAGAGAATCGAGATTTGTCGCCTTAACTGGGCGATCCAGCCGCGCCTCCTGGAGCATTGTAGTTACCAAAGCCTCCATGCTCAGCAGCGCCATTATCCGCTTTCATCGTGCCATTAAGCAGAGGACACAACCTTTGAGTAACAAGTTAGTAAGCTGTTTAGAAAAGACGTCGCAATTACAAAGAAGATGAGGCATGTGTTGTGATGATTGTTGCACGAATTGGTATCGTCAACGCCAGGAACCTCCAGAGCGCCATTTGGGTGCCATGCGTATGCGCTTAAGTTCGCGCTGAGCTCGTGCATGCTCTCGTTCAAGGTCCCTTCTTTTTTGATGCCGACGTCGGCGTTCGTCTTTGATTCGCTTCCGTTGAGCTCTCTCGTCCTGCTTCCGCTTGGCCTCAGCCGCTCGCTGTTCTTTCAGCCGCTTGGCTGTGGCAGCTCGTTCCTCTTGTCGTTGTTTGGCCGCCGCTTCACGTCGTTCGCGCTCGGCTTGCCTCTCTGCGGCTCGGCGCTCTTGTTCTTGTTGTCGGGCGACTGCTTTGTCCTCGCGAGCCTTGGCCTGAGCACGTTTTCGGGCCTCCTTGTCGCATTGCTCCATGAGAAGTTCCAGATGAGACTTGCGCACGTGGCCTCGCTTTGTCTTACCAGGAAAGGGAGAAACAGAGGAAATTGATGATAGAAATGGGGGAGTCATACTTCTTGTTTGTCTTGATGTGGCCAACTTGTCCGCAGTTGGCGCACTTGCGGGTTGTGCCAGTCGGGACTTTATCCCCATTGACACTGGGTGACCCGGCGTCTCCTGTGCTGGCTTTTTGGTGAAGCTCTTTCTGCTGTTCTCGAGCTTGTCGTCGGGCCTTGTTCTTTTCGAGTCTCTCGAGCTCCTTCTTAATTCTGTGTCGTTGTTAGTATTGATCATGTCATGTTCGCTGAGTGAAACGTACCTAATGCCTGCAAGACGGTCATGGTCGGCATTGCCCGTGGGGCGTGAGCTGTAGATGCTGTTGAAAGATAGACGTAAGCTGGTGCTCTATACTCCAATCCAACACCGTCACTTTTTGAGCCAGGGGTGCCAACTCCGTAGGTTCGGCCACGTTTTCTTGACATAGCACCCCTACTCTTTGGTTGTTGAATTGCTCGGCGCGAGCTGGGCGGGTGCACGTACTCTCTCATTTCAAGGTCCGCCTCTGTTCGCCGCTTCATATACTGCGAAATCACAACCGGATCGTGAACGACTTCGACTCGGGATTGCGTAGTGCCATCGGGCATTCGGACATCTCGTGTAATGCGAATAGCGCGTCGCTGCTGTCGACTTGCGGAAGTCAAACCACTAATTTGGCTAGTACCGTCGTCAAACTGGGCCGGAGTCATGGCTGATTGAACGTTGAATCGGTCGTCTTCATCTTCGGTTACTGCAACATCTTTGTCGTCGTGCTCTTGGCCATCTGAGAGGGTAGTCTTCTGCTTCTCCCAGATTTCTCGAATACCTTCTTCGTACATTGCCTGCTGCTTCTTGACGTTATAGGCGTGGCCACCATTAGCTCGCTTTTCACGCTCCATAGCATCTGCAGAAGTAGCAAGAGGCCCTTGAACTGCCTCGATATATCCTCCTTTCATGGAGGTTCTGATGAAGGAGAAGCCAAGACCGTGACCTGTCGGGTCTCCTTCGCCGTGAAGTTGGAGCATGGCCTTCTGGGCGCAGGCATCAATAAAAGCCTTGGTCGTTTTCCATGGGGCCATCTTGTCCGCAAGAGTTTCTTCCTGCTTCTCTTGTTGCTTTTTGGCGGCGCCCTTGGTTATCTTGCTTCCTTCGTCTTCGACATCATCCTCGTCTGCTTCCGCGTCGTTGTTTTGAACCTCCTCATCAAGGGAAGCATTTCGAGGGTCGTATCCAGCGTCCTCAAGTTCCTTGATACCAAGCTGCATCGCATCAAGGAGACAAACCTCTTCAGGTTTGATCATGGAACGGATTGCGCTCTCATCGGGGAGTATCTCACCGGGCTTGAGTCGCCACATACCTTTCTCGCCACTTTCTCTGTCATATTGGAGAAATTCCTTCAGTTTCTGGCGATTCTGAGTATCAGTTGAGTCAGCAATGTGCTTGGTGATATCAGACAGTTGACAGTTGTCGGTATCGCTATGTCTTATCATGCGGAAGGCGAGCATCTTCATTCTGTTTTTCGAGGCGTTCGTGACTTTACGGCTGTGTGGTCCTGGGACTTCGACGGACGGGAACTGCTGGCCAACAACATAGAGATGGTCGATCTTGTGCATAAACCATCTTGAACCGTATTCCCCAGTGGTGCTGCGCACAACAAGGAAATCGCTACCTCTTGGATTGTGCTTGAAGACAGGAGCGCGGTACATCTCGTTGTGTAATGTTGGTACCGTCTCTCCAGGGTCAACGGTACCAAAAAGGGAGAACGGCGACCGATCCTCAGGTAGAAGCATGCGGTACTCTCCGAGGTCTTGTTTAGGGAGCGCCTCATCTTCATTGGTGTCCTTTCTGCGGTAGTAATTGATCAAACGGTTGCCCATGCCGAAGCTGCTGAGCACTCGTGGACGCTGCTCACAATATTCGTAAAGGACAGCAGTGGAGTTGTCGTTGATACTGAGGTCCTTGGACTTTAGGAATACCTCGTGGGCTTTGCCCTTCATTTGCTTTCGCTTCTGATGGGTAGGCTTGTCGAACTTGATAATATGACCAGCAAATTTCTTGTACCTGAAACGAGGACGATGATACTCATCGGTCGTACCACCGAGCTTAACCTTGTAGTACGGCCATGAGAGCTTGATAGCAGGCATGCTGTGTTCGACAGAGATGTTTCCAAGTGTGGCTCGGACTTTGCTCTGGTGGTTCTCCTTCAATGCCTCGTACGCCTCGTCGTTCGAGATGTTGAATCGGTTGGAAACATCGCGGCCAAGGTTGCCGTTTGCCATACGCTTCAGCTTGTTGTCTGTGCGGGGTCGCTTTGCGTTCCGTTGAGTTTCTTGAGTCTCGATAAGGAGGTAAGGATCGCTCATATCGAGTTGCACTCGCTTGGCACCTCGGCGTGTTGCGTCTTCGAAATTGTCGAACGAGGGGGCAGCGTAGCGGGGAATCTCTGGTAGACCAAGCCTTACTGTCTTTGTTTTCTTCGGTCGTGGTGGTGCATCGTCGCCAAGGTCCATCAAAAACTCAGCATCCCATTCATCATCCTGCTCCTCGAACACGCGCTTGTGTGCCTTCTGCCGTTCCTGCTCGGCGGATTGTCGAGCTGTGAAATCGGCTTCAATAGTGGCGATGTGGGCGCCCCAATCTTCGCAGGCAAGCTCGATATCGCGTAGGCTAAAACCAGCAACCGTTTCGGAATCGGAGTCTTGATCGAGATCGAACTGGACACTGTCTTGGGCTTGAGCCTCTTGGTCGAGGCCGCAGTACACTACGCCTCTCTCTTCACCCTGTCTGGCTTTGCGGGTGATAGTCGCAATGCCGGGAATGCGGAAGAGCTTCTCTTGATCGGGAGCGAGGTCGAGCGTGAGTTTGCTGGTGACGAGTTTCTTTGGCTTTTTTGCGGGCTTCTTCTCCTTCCAGGTGGCTTTCTTGGCTGGAAGAAGTTCGCTCCATGTTAGAATATGACCCTTCTTGAAGGCAGGCCATGTAGCTTTCAGAAGATCTTCGACGGTTTCGGCGGGGGCGGGGATGTCATGGTCTTGGTTATCGAGATGAGGGTCGGGGTCGAAGTTGATGCCAGGAAAGCTTAAGCTCGCATCGAGAGGCTGTGTATCGTCGGTAGTATCGGCATCGCGAACGTGAGGCGCTGGGGAAGAAGGACCAAGAATCGGATCTGGTGAAGACGGTCCCTCACCGAACAGGTCGTCTGCATCGTTACTGGTTCCACCGTCATCTGTGAGGCCGGGCATCTCCATGGAGACACCAGCGCTGGGCTCCTCCTCGTCTGGTAAATCATCATCGCTGATGTCTTCGTAGTCCTCGGCATCATCAGCCTTGTTACTCTGATCGAATGTGACACTCTCAAGATTGAGACCGCCTCCTCCGGTATCTTGAGAATCTCCCAAAAGCTTGGCGATTTCCCTGTCGTCTGCGGCGTCCTGGGCTTTCCAGGCGCTTTCGTCAAAAGACGAGAAATCGTTCTCCTCAGCCATGATCGCGGTATCGCAATTGTTAAATCGGATCGCTAAGAGGCCGCGGAAGTGTCGTTAATCTTATACCATAGCTTTATCGCGTCGCTAGTGACCGCGCGTCGGTCAGCGAGTCGTGATGGTTGCGTGAAGATTGATGGTGAATAATGCGTGATGCGTTGGATTGTTCACGGTTGCTTTCTCAAAGAGAGATACTTGGGAGCCTGAGAATGAGCGTGGAGTCAGCCAATCAAAGCTGGGACAGGATGGAACAAAGCAGAAAGGTCAGTGCGGACATTTCGAGGTGGGGCGGCGTTTGAGTGGCGCCAAGGTCTCCACTTCAACACCATTATCGCGACAAGCGACAAGGGACAATCATCGTGTAAACTCTGTGAATAGGAACTGAACTAACTTTGGTGCTTGAGTTGAATACTTGCTTAATCAGCTTCTGGAAGCTGTTCTTTCCCACTTGTATAATGTGGCTGGCCGAAGTGTTTTGCAATGATCGTGTATAGGCTGTATCTGAAACTGCTGTACTGTAAGGAGATGTGACTGTGCGGACTCGAAGTGTTCTTACGGAGATCGTTGGGACGAGGCAGATGATAGTAGTGATATGAAGAGATGAGATAAATAAACCATGATCGGATTGGATAACTGAGTGGCTTCGTGTAAGCTCTAGATGTGAGATGTTGCAAGAGGTGAGTTGGGTTGGAGTCAAACTCTCAAGTTTATAGAGAATCCGGGATCATTCACTGATGCATTATCTCAAGAGCATAGGCAGTATGTGTGTGCTTCTTGAGAGGCTCAGGCCTAATGCATTATACAAAGCGCGTTGAAAGTATAGCAACCTCACCAAGTCCCAGACCATGATAAGTGATTCACTGCCCCATCCATAACTTCATGTTTGGCTACGAGAATATGAATTGTCCGAAGTATTGAAATGTGATTTTACCATGACAAGATCAGGGCCGCACAACCAGAATACCACAGTAGGTTTTGAACACAATAATAGACGTGAAGCACCACGACAAAAACACATTGTCCGAAGTATAAAACTTGGCCTTCAAGTTCTTCATAATTCTATTCACGAAAGCTTTCTGTAGTGGAAAACCGAGCTGAGTTATAGCATGGTTCGGTTTTGCACAAATTGCGGCATCATTCGCTCCCTCATCGTGGGACCCTAGGTACCTAAAGTGTTGACATGTTCTGGGAATAAGAATTGCCACTAAAGCTGCCGATTCGTTCTGAACTCGAGTTGAACTCTCTACGCTTCAAATAACGTGCTGAGAACTGAGTTGTGTAAAGAGCCCGCTGGAGGTAGCGCTGGAGGCTAGGAATGACGGCCTTACTATTCATTCAGTAGGCCCATAGTATAGATCCAAAGAGACCGGCGAGAAGATCTTGTGATTTGGCCTTAAAATTAAATCCTCACCTTGATCATAACTGACGACCGTCGTTGAGTCACGAGGCCTGGCGATGACTTCTGGATGGGCCAGGCCTCTAACAGATGTTACCTGCCAGCGGGCCCCGCAAGAACACTTTAGTAATTCGTCCAACGTATATTCAAACTCGCTTTACTGTAAGGGAAAGGCTTGAACGCTAGAGACTCATTTATCTCTCTGCGGTTCCAGGTAACTGCCACATGCCGACAGTACACTATATCCGAGCGACGTGCTAATTGTTGTGATCAGATAGTGGCAGAAGAGACTAGATCATAATTCAGTGAGGCTTTTCTTGAAATTGGAAAGCTTGTCGTCGCCGGGTAAGCATTAGACAGCGTGGCATTCACCGACAACTGACCAAAGAAGACAAGAACTCGGTTTACTTGCTCTTTCTACCACAGCTGTTGTAACCAATGATTCGTCCTCGACATCAGGTATTCGCCATCATAAATACTGCATCGCCATATGTTGCACATGCAGAGAAATATTTCGGGGAATGCCGAGGTTGAACGATTTGGTGTCGGACCACCTTCCTACCATACTTCCTCAATCCTGCAAATCGGTCAAATATTCTTCGGATGTATCAATGAAGTATAAACAATGCAAGTTGTTATAGTCGTAAATTACAATTACGAAAGGGCACAGCCCCTCTTGATTCCATGCCCTACAAAAAGTCCGCATAAATGTACCGTTTAGGACTTATCAATTGCCCAAACCGAAAACAAGATCCTGTAGCGAAATTCCACGAGGTCAACACCCCATTACAACTTTGTAGAAGAGCATGACTCGATGGATAATGCTAAATGACGCAGTAAGTCGGTGAATTCCTGATTTGGAGGATCACGGTAGGGCAGCATTGTTGATCAATCCTACACAGTAAGCATAATTATTGGCCCCCCAACCTTTCATCTCAACGTCTGCTTTGCGAAGGAATCCTACGCTGTTTCACCATCATCAGTGGAAACATCGTGGCACCATACATGTTCCGTCAGCCGTTGAGTTGGCTCATTTGCACAAGGATTATGCCATAAATGAGGACATTGGAGTATGCCTTGACCTCATACACCCATGAGACAGCACATGTTGGGGTAAGACGGTGTGTAGAGTCACAAATAACAATCAGTCCAGAAACAGAATTGAGAAAGGATACTAGTTTATTTCTAAGCATCTTCATACAAGGTGCGCAATAGTATAGTCGGTATCCAATGCCCCAAGAACAGTAAAACAAGAAATAATTTTGAATGCAATGAAGCCGCCCTCTAGCAGAATACAACAGGTCCTCTCAAGGGTATCAACGCCGTTAAAAACACCGTGAAACCCGTAACTCATTACATCTCCCCGAGAAGTCATAAACAAGTCGTAAGCATACATGAAAGGAATACACACAATATCGTAAGCTGGCCTTAAGCGATGAAGACTGCAGCCAGGACTGCAGCTACTGCTGGCCAGTAACCCAATGCCTCAACCATGTGTCGGGGAGCAGCATTGTCTGACGCATCGGGAAGGGCAGTGTCGTTGGGTAGTGTACCATTGATGAGGATCGTCATTGTGCCGTTTACCTTAGCAACATCGACGATCGACTTGTTCAGTGCCGCATAGCTGCCATTTCCAATAAGCTCGTCGAAGTAAGCGGTGCTGTTGTTGTCGTCGCAAGCGCAGTATTCGTATCGCGAGCATCCGCACAGGACATTGCGCTCTTCGTCCTTATCGGTGGTCTCGTTGTGGAAGTGATAGGTATTCGTGTAGGGATACATGTACGCGCCGTACAGCCAAACGCCAGGCCAGAAAGCCAGCGCGGCTCCAGCTAATGCGTAAGGCGCAATGCTTCCGGGGCTGCGACCGCCGGCCCTGTAAGGTCTTGTTGAACCGCCGGGGTAGTATCGTCCGCCGGCGAAGCTGGGTTGAGGACCAACGCCGCGAGAACCGCCGCCGCCTGAGCCGCCGCGGCTGCCGGATGAACCTGATGAACCTGGACGAGATGATGAGCCTCTTGAACTGCCACTGCTGCTTCCGCCACTGCTTCCACTGCCACCTCGGGAGCTCCCACCTCTGCTTCCACCTGAAGAACCGCCAGACCTTCCGCCGCCGCCGCCACCTCCACCGCGTCCTCCACCACCGCCGCCACCACGACGCTTGTATAGCTCGTGCTCATCGGCGCTGGGTTCTGACTCAATGCGCTTGATGTGGCGTGGAGCATCAATGGCGGACGCGGCCGCGGATGTGATGAGTGTGAATAGTACGACTGCGAAATCGGGTCTCATTTTGGGCCAAGGGTCGGTTGTCTTGGTATGACGAAAGGGTGCAGATATTGGGGCGTTGTTAAATAGAAATTGGGTTGAAACCAACAAATAATAGCCAAAACAATTGCCAAGATATTTCAGGTTTAAAAAATGCCAAACTGACGAGAAACCAAAAAGTCGTGAGTTTGAGTTGGGTGATGACAGACGGATCAATTCCAAGTGGGCAGTTCCAAGGTTTAATACCCGAATCCGAACTGAGTGAGATTGACGGACGGGGATTCGGGGTGGTTCTTTTGTTGAAACTTGCAAGGGTCCACAGGGCGTATTGTGTCTGTGTCTGTGTCCGCAGCGATCCTCTGCTAGTCTAGTCTGTGAAGGAAGGCTGTGACGGGGGCAACAGGGTGAATAGATCACGGGATTGGCAGTATGACAATCGATGATGTTTGGGGGGCGATTAGTGAAAAAGTGGTGATGTCGTTCTCTTCCAGAAGGATAGAATGATCGTCAGCCGCTAATACAAGTTGGAGGATGTCTTGGCTAGAGGCGCGATGAGGTCACAAACGCCCGATTTGAGTAACTCGTTAATCGTTGCCTGAGCGTGAAATTGATCAAGAGAAGGAGAAAATGCCAAGTCACTGGGGGGATTGTGTTTCTTTATACCGCTACTCAGTGAAGGTAACTATGCTACAGTTGGTCAATGGGCGATGGTGGCGCTGACGAGCTGAGATGCAAATTTCCCAAATGGTGCTCTGACTTTTCCACTTGGCGTTGTTATGGGGACCTTTGGAGAAAGCAGCCCTATCTGGCAGTGGCTGAGCCAGCCATCCATTCCCATCCAATGCTTGTGTTCTGGCTGTTTGTTCGCCGTTTGCTGCATTGCAAAGGCGCATGTCGAGATTGTCATGAGACAAGCGGAATGAAGGTCCGAATGCCATTCCTGGCTCAGCCTTGGAGCTACATAGGTAGACACAAGGACTTCTCACCAAGGCTGATCAAACTCTCGCTCATCGCCTTCCTTTGATAGTTTTAGTTTATGGCGGAAATGTAATATCATTACCAAATGTACCCATTGTTTCAAGGATCATGAAGTGAGGATCGGCTAGTGACATAAAGTCCCCTAAATTGGCATGGGCGTATAAGCTTGTCGAGGTTAATTAAGCTTGCAGCACCGCAGCATCCGCATGGGAGCTATGGCACCTTTGATTGGCCATACCCTTGCTGATGCCCCATCAAGGCTGTCACTGAGGCAGAATCACTCGTTTCCAACCAGTAAGCAGACATCTCGCTACGATATCCGAATGCGACCAAATACGCCGCTCGGAGTTCGCTAAAACAAAGACCTACGAAAACGCTTTCATGCCAGAATATATGTTGTAAGGGATATGGATATGGCTGGGGGTTGGGGTGATGATAGCTGCGGAGACGAAACACCGCCAAAGGTTGACTTCAGATGGCTGACTGTGCGTATTGTACTGATCACCACGTGGTCTTACACGATTTGGAAGTCTCCGATCTGTAGTCTATGCCTTGCAATCTGATCTGGCTGCCTCAAAACCGTTCGATGCTTATTAACACCTTCTCCTCTTGCACTTTGCTGCATCTGCATAGCCACCGCCCCCACACGATTCTTCAGTGACAACATTTTACATGAGGCTGTGCTGCGTTTAGTGCTTGCAGCATTCTAGAAGCTTTTGAGTGTTGGTTGCCTGGCTTTTAGCCTTTGGTCAAGACCAGGCACCTGTGTTTCGCCGAGCACTTGGCATGGTAACTGGGCGGATATACCATCACGAGTGAACTTGAGAGAGGCAATGCAGGATGAGCTAATTGCCCAGCTTCTAGCACATAGGACTCACGACTACTCGGCGTCACCGAGAGGCCTTGAACTAAGGATTCAAATCATTATATCAATCAATTACAATAATGCCGGTGCTGATCGAAAGAAACATCGCCGTTTCTCTGCCATGTCCACTGCACCGCCCAACCATGCCAGATCACATCCAATCGCTCTGCACTCGTGAGCAGATAGATGCTTGAAGGCCTCCCGTGATAAGTTGACGTTTTGGGTATACCTACGAAAGTCATAGTCAGCATGAAGCCGGTTATGTACCATTATACAAGGAAGCTGATACTTAGATGATCAAGCTGATGCATGGATATCCACCCACGGTCCTCCTACGCATCCTGATGTGGCCGTCCTCAGCCTATGGCTGACTATCCCCTTCACGTATTGTTTCAGTCTGATGCAAAAGTCCCTCTAGGTATCGCTTATGTGTAATTTTGATCTGCATTTGCACATTTAGGGAGGCTCGCAGTAATAGCCCATCAGTAAAGCTCCGTTGGATTGCAAACAAAGTGGAAATACCTTCTTTACTCGATCCCAAATAGCATGGAACAGATACTACGATAAGGATAGTAAGCATATAAGAAAAAGAGGTCTAGGTTAGCTCGGGAGGTTACATAATTACCTATAGTAAAAAGTAATTCTATTTACAATGATCAAAAGCTATAATTAGAGTAATTTTCTATTCCTAGTCTGAGTACTGTCAGGTTTCTGTTCACACAAAAGAGATCGAGTAGGTATAAAACCAGCTGCCATGCAGTTGTCGGGCTTTGAAGATTGAGGATGTTTGTTGTATGGAGTGAATATCGTCTCTTTTCAAGGTACTCGACAACCTTGTTTTTCTTATAATACTTCTTCTGTAAACAGTTTTGAGTATTGTCCTCATAGACTAGATTAATAACTCTTATCCTGATATGTCTTTATTGTATTTCCAATTGGGCAATCATAGTACACTGTTGTAATTATCTCTACCTTGATGTTCTGAGTTAAAATTCTTGAAACGATGGTGGTGGACCTAATTGCTCTGTTGCAAGTAACCTCTTATATCCCAGTATATAAGGTGCCCTAGCTTGAACGCAAGGGACTTTAGACTTTTGCGTGCCACATCTTAGCAGTCTCTTTCAGCTGTTCTAAGGCCCTATAGTCTCCTATTTCTAGATTCTGTGTCTTATATGGGTTGAGGTAGTTCTTTGAAAAGAGATACCTGCTGACCTCCCGTCTACTGTCTCTCCATATATTACTTGCTGAGGGATTCCTTCCCCTAAGATCTTCTATGACTCTGTTGGGATCTGCCCCAACCTCTTCGATAAGATAAGGGATTATAGTCGCAACTTTGAAGCCACACATGGCTGCCCCTAAAACACCACCATACACGCTAGGCTCTACCTTGATGTTCACATCCGCACCATGTTCGATGAGAAGCTTCGTAACCTCTAAAGAGCCAGAATGGACAGCAGCAAGAAGGGGAGTATCGTATATGTCGTAGAGGCGCAGATCCACAGTTGCCCTGGCCATGATCAGCGTTTCTGCGACAACTGGCTTGTGATGAAAAGCGGCGGCCTCTAAGGCACACTCAAAGTCGCAGCTCGAACAAATCTCGTCCGGGAGGGCACCATGTTTAAGCAGAAGCTCGACCATTTCTTTACCGCCGTAAAACACCGCTTGACATAACGCACGGCTCTTGGTATCGACGTTCGAATCGGCCCCATGTTCTAGAAGCTCTTTGACAGAAGCCATCTTCCTCGATATAATAGCCTGATCCAAGGCACCGGTACCGGAGGGGAGAATTCTCGCTGGGCTACTTCCCAATTCAATCAGGGACACACAAAGTTCATCGCGTCTATATCTCGCAGCCAGCGAAAGAGTATCGAGCCCATTAGTGTTAAGCTCTTCCAGGGTGAGTTGAAGACAGGTCTTTGCCCATTCTTTCTCATCGAGAGTGATACCGAGAACCACTATCCCGAATGCCGGGTTTGTGGCAGGTGTGAATTCGTCTTTATAGGGAAAGCAATTGAAGGGGGGAATGTTTCGTTGCGAGACAACATAACTCAACCATCTTTGGTACTCCAAGGTTGAGTGGCATGGACTGGCTGGGGAGATCATGAATCGTTTGAGAAGTTTCGAGATCTGTTTGTTTCCCTCAGGTACACCTTGTATATCTTTGATTTGCAATACCCAGTTTTCTGATATATAGTATTCGAGAGAATGTATCGACTTAGGCATACATGCGATACAGCCAATATAGATATCTCTGTTTTCTCCTGGGGTCTTGTGGCTCATTTGACCTGGGCCAGGAGATTCTGTGGCGGTAGGACACTTGTATGTTTCGATAAGTACGAGTAGGGACAGTTTGGCCACCTCAATCCGGGCATTGTCATCAGTAAGTGTGGCATGCTTCTCAACGAAATATTCTTGGACAGATGCGTGAGGAAAAGACCATTTCCCCTGATCATCCTTGACGATAAGATAACGGCAAATGTTTTCAAGCATCTGCTCTGATAGCCTACTGTCCCTCGTACCCAGGATCGGGTCGTCCTCGTTGGCTAAACGCAGTTGTATTGCCGAAAGAAGTTGCTCTGTGGAAGTGGTTCATGCGTATGCATGACCCATTTAACAGCTCGCTGTAGGTAGATCTCAGAGGATCCGGGCTTTGCATACAACTCGTCATATGCTTTTGTCAGATCTTCAGGAAGTCGCCCAAGTCGTTCTTCGACATCCATGGGGATTTCCAACTTGATGAGCTGATCAATTTGCAGAAACGCCCACCTGAACCTGTTAAGAGTGTAAGCATTGTACTTGGACAACGATAGTAGGGGCTCAAGGAAGTAATACATACATTCAATTAGCACCTTTGCTGATCTTGTCAATGACCTTGCTCTTTGCTGGTTCATTCCTCCAGTGGCAATCAATTCTCATGGTCCTTCCCCGCACAAAGCTCTCGATATCTTCTTGGTTCTTTTTGGCGATGTCAATACTCGTAAGTTTGTTGTTGGATTTGTGGAGCTCAGTTCGGATATCTGTCGTGAGTCGACTGGAGACGAATATCTTGACTGGTCGTTCCGAGTTATTGACAAGGTTCACGAAGAAGCTGACAATCTCTTGCATATGTTGTGGCTCCAGCTCGTCCAAGGAATCAAGCACAAACGTAGTCCGAGGTAACGCATTAACGAGTTTGAAAATCTTTTCTCGACACAGTTTTGGGGTAAAGGCCCGTTGGGTCTTCTCCATTTCTCGGCATAGTTTGGCTAGGTCATCAAACATCCCATTTGAGTGGTGCGGCACCCGAGCCAGCTGTCGTAAGAAGCTTCGAAGGACATTGGTCACTGGGTCATCTGTAACGTCTTTGTCGTTCTTGCTGTAATAGAAAAATGCGAAGCCTTCGTCAACATTGCTGTCGACCTTATGGATCTCGTCTTCGTCATTCTCGTTCACCTGGTATCGATCGACTACATTAGCTGTGAGGACCGATTTGCCAGCACCAACTATGAGAAATTAGCACATGAAATATGGGCTAGTCATAGACCTTTTTGAGGTATAAGAGACTTCAAGCCCTGAGCATCAATGAAGAACACATCTTGATTCTTGACAGATGAGCAGTCGAGCAAGAATACTAGATAACACACCTTTTCCGGTAAGCCATAGAATATTGGACGAGCTCGAAACTTCCCATTCACGAAACTCTTTACGTTGTAGTAGCCATTCCCCTGTTTTTCCGGTTCTTTTTGAGGTCATCGACCTGTGTTGATTCCCAACATGGATTCGACATATGAAATCAAGTGTTGTTAGGAGTTCGTGGTGTTCCATAATTGTGAGCATCTTGGCAACGTTTTTGTCGATGTATCGCAGTGGTTTGTTCAATTGCTCAAGAAGCTTCAGGTTCTTCTCATTATAAAGACTTTTTTGTTTGACATCGCATGCCATTACAGCATCTTGCAAACTCTTCTCAGCTTCTTGGAGCTCGTTCAGCTTGTCTTTTGCCTTCTGAGGGTCCCATAAAGCTTCGAAGAACCGACGTACAGCTACATCGTCCAAAAGCTGCGTTCTCGCATAGTCCAGAAGCTCAAGTGATTTTTGATAGGCGTCGATGAGGCACTTACGCAAGTCTTGCGCACAAGCATCAAGGCCATCAGGTCTTGGCTGTAAGAACACTTGTTCGTAAATTGCGCCTCGATTCATAAGACGCAAGACCCTGTCAGCACATCCAAAAATAGTAGTGAGACTTTCGCATCCACTAGCATGCGCCTGAAAGATATGGTCAGCTGGCGAGACAAGAAAATTGAAGCATTAATCTCACATTAAGAAGGACTTTGAGAGCCGACCAGACAACTGGCCCGGGGGCTGGTGCAAACTGTATACCGATGTTGACGGTAGCGGATAGCAGACTGATGACACGAGTTGCACAATCCCTCCAGAGTATTTCTCGCTCACCAATTGTGATCTTGGCTGAATGATCCTTGAAACGATCTTCGCGATCTTGCACAAGAGCCATCAGCTGTTTGGCCGGGTCCTCACTTATTGAAGACACATTCGCAGATATTGACTTTTTGTATTCTTCATCAAGACCTTTAAAGGCCTCTCTCCAAAGATCCGATACTTGTTGCACGTCCTCATTGCCATCGGGTGACGCTGAAGTCCTGGAAGAATCCAAGGCCGATGGCGAGACTGCTTCTGAGACATTGACAGTTGGAAGCGGCAAATTTGACTGATCTGGATTGATTTTAGGTCTTTGGACAGTCAGGTGAGTATTTGGTGAGTCCGAGCTGGGAGATGGAGTTTTTGATTTCTTGAAGCATGACGATAGGACATCAAGGCAGCCATAACGGCCCTGCTCTGTCCGCATAGATTGTGTCATTTCCCGGTAGAGCTACTGGCGTTTGGTTTAGCGAGAGCAGTGGGTGACTGGGACAAAGGTGAGAGTCCTACACTACTGTGCTGCCTCCCAGATTTGGGCCTCGTGGACGATGCCGGACCAAGATGATGAAAAGAAAGGGTGCACGGTACATCAAGATAAGTTAGAGGAAAATAAGAACTTCGGTGAGTGGCGCGATAATTGCATATTTCAGCTCTTGATGCATTTGACCATAAACGCTTTGATCAGTATCATAAAGGTGTCGCGCAAGGTAAATAACCCTCAGATCATATATAAGGCTCCACGCCCAATCCAATAGGAGGAAAGGCAGTTGAATCTAGGACTGTCCGGTGGTTGGGCGGCAATTTGCTCTAATCAGAAGTTTTTATTAGGCAAAAACCGCCATGTCTCAGTTTTCAGCTGCCTTAGCTGCATAACAAGTGCAACTCTATACGATACATTGGATGTTTTCTCTTCCCTGGCGATAGAGAGAAGTAAACTAACCTAAAATGTCGCCAACAGAATAAGTCAGCCAACTGTACAGAGTACATAGCTACCATTAGAAAACCCTCCATTATTCTTTGCCATAGAGACTAAGGCCATACCAGAGTCCGCAACAATAACAGCCAGCGAGTATGCCTTGAAATGAGCCAACATAACATATGTCCTGTGCCTGAAACATACGCATAGTTGTTGTCATAGGGGGTCGCATATTGCAGGGGTCAAGACAAATGAGCCAAAAATGCGACCGAGGGGAATCGAACCCCTCTCTAACGCTTGGAAGGCGTTAATGCTAACCACTACACCACGGTCGCTGGTGATTTGAGACAATGCTTTGTGTCTTGGTTGAGAACAAATGTTGAAGTACAATATATATACTTACTGTAACCAAAATTCGACATGTCTCTAGCAATCTTGCCCAACCTAACTTCCAGAATACTTTTATAAATATTTTTTTGAGACTTACAATGTGTTACAAAATCAGCTTCTTTTTGTAATAGCCTGGATACTTGATGCGTCACATTTGTATTATGAATGATATATATACTTAAATTATTATATTTGATGGTATGCTGAAAGACCTCTATGTTCTAATTCTATTCCTTTATTTTCAACTCTTTGACCTATTTCATGTACAACTACATCTCAATAGCCAGCTTGCTTCGAGCTCGCAGCTTGTATCCGTACTTAAACATAACGAAAGGAATCAAGCTCAGTAAAGTACCAAACAAGGCAAGGATAAGGCCAGCATATTGACTTCCCACGTTATGAAAGAAAGCATTGGCGAAGAGGGGCGTGACAGCACCCAGAGTGTTTCGCATCAGACCTTGGCCAGCAATGGCTGACGAAGAGCTTTCTCCATAACAATCGGCAGTGTAACTATATGTGCTCTCGAACACGAAGTAAATACCAAAAGCAATAGGAGCAAGGCCGATAGCAGGTCCAACCCAAGATACGTGAGAGTATTGGGTGAAACTGTAGATGAAGAGACCGATGGGGAGGAAGACAGCTCCGTACATGGCGCCGTAGAGGCGGGCCTCGGGAGTCACCTTGACGTTGGGGTCGGCAACAAGACGGTCAAACTTGCGCATCTGAAGGTGATGGGCCAACCAACCGAGTGTAGTACCGATGCAGAGAGAGATGTAGGGGAGACCGCTGACACCCTCGCCCCAGCCATGGTTCTCTTGGAAGGTGATGGGAATAACGGACAGGAAGAGGAAGACGACAGCCCAGCAGAAAGCAATCCAGAGACCAAAGGCAAAGACGACGGGCTCGGTAACCAACATGTGAATAGCCTTGACGGAACTGGCCTTAAGCATGGCCTGCAGACTGGGAGTCAAGATGTCACCGGCAGAGACATAGCGCTCATCGCCAGTAGCCTGACGAAGCGCCTTGGCTCGCTTGTGAAGTGCGACACCACCACGGGTCTCAGGGAAGTAGAAGAAGATAACGAGGAGGAGAGGAACGTTGGCAATACCCTGAATACCCTCAATCCATCGCCATCCGATAGCCTGGTCAATGAAGCCGGCATAGATAGGAGCGGCAACAGTTCCGAAGATGGCCACGAAACTGAACATGGCCATGGGACGACTGCGTTGTTGAGGCTCGTACATGTCATCAAAAGTACCGCCGACAAGAATGGTACCGACACATCCGAAAAGACCGAGGAGGAGTCGGAGGCCAATGATGGTGTCGATGTCCTTGGCAAGAGCAAGACCAATGAAGAGGAGGGAGAAACACAGGAATGAACTGGCGTAGACGACCTTTCGGCCGACCAACTCACAGAAAGGGGCTAACACCATAGGTGCTATAGCACAGCTGATGTTGAAGGTGAAGAGACCAAGCTGACCCTTGATGTTGGGAGCGTCGAGGTCCTTGCACATGCTTCCGATTCCAGAACTGTAGGCGGTAGTTGCAAGACCGATGAACAAAGTCATCAGGTTAAGGATGGTCGAGATAGATCGCTTGTACCACGGATTCCAATTGAAAGGATTCTCCTTGTCTCCAGTCGCAAATCCAAGCACGATGTATTCCTTGCCCTTCTCGTTGACAAGCTCAGTCAGAGTAAGAGGCATGTCGATGTCAACCGTCTTGATAGAACCAAACTCCGTGTCGATGGACTCATTGGCAGGATCGACATATTTACCACCGACAATTCGTCCGGCTAACGGCTCGCCCTTTTCATTTTTCAAGATCTCCAGCTCCGTGGACTCAGGGTCCGAAGCACCATGATCCTCACTAACTTTCGACGGGGGAGCAGTAGAGTTCCTGCGCGAAGGAACAGCGACTGAATTCTTTCTCGACGTCGCAGGAACCGCAGAGTTTCGTCTCGTTCCAACAAACGAGTTTGCCCTCGAGTTGGCGTAGAAACTCGTCGGCCTTGAAGCAGAGGGCGAGCCCAGAGGGAGAGGCGAGCCGGGCCTTGAGTTGGGGGCAGAGAAAGATGGGATATAATTAGACATGGTGGGTGATAAGGGGAGAACGTGCTGTTAGAGACGAGTTTGAGTCACCCAGAGGGAGATAAGAGATATAAGAGGAGTTCTGGAGACTCATTTTGTCTGGCCCAGTATGATGACATCGTTTGCCTTCTTTTTCCCACTTGTCTTATCATCGCACGTTCTTTGTTTTGGTGCATGTTTGGTTGTTTCGCGGTGGAGTCGTGATTTTGGTCCACTATACCACCACGAAGCCGCCGAGCCTCAGACTCTGTGTGTGGGTTTGCCTCGCGACTCATGTTCAGGAGAGATGATGAATGATGTTCTCCGCTGCATTAGTTCCGGGGCAACACACACTAGAAGAATGCTTTTCTTCTGGAATTGTAGTTTAAAAATCAATTGCTGAACGTTCTGTTCAGTGGCCATTTTCACAGAGTTCTCGATATGGCGGTGCCTTTTCGGGGCTAAGGTGAGATGAGAATAAGATGGCGGAGTCTCCGGGAGCGCCGGTCCGCTCGGTGTGGGTCTCGGACCGAGAAGTTATGACGTCGAGGGAAGATAACTCGGTGTTAAAGCAGATCCTGCTAATATCCATCAGTGCATTCCATTCATTAAATCCATACATTGAAAAATTTATCTCCTCTACTCCTTTAGGAGCAATCTAGCAATTCCCGTGGTAAAACCAAGTGGATCGTTTGCAGTTTCTTGGGTATAAATGATGCGTTGCGTCACAGCAATCTTGGGGTTTTTCTCGGGAGGTTTTAAATCTCCGAGTCTTTACAAAGCAGTAATTATGTACTGTACTGACTAGTGTGCCGAGTATCTGTTCTCATGATGTTAAATCCATCTGTCATGAGGCTCGAGGAGGGGCCCCCGAAGATCGGAGAGCTCTATTATTCAGCCCGAATATACCCTAGGATCGCGTGGATGGCATACGATGCTTGAGTATTAGTGAGACGATTCCAGATTTCTATCATGCGATCCAATGCTTGCCTTGCATTCGGTTGTTTCATTGAGGAAATGAGGATCCTTTGTTCTTTGCTATCCATGAACCAACAGCATGACCAAAATCTTACACCGTTAGTTGACATGTCACCAACTCAAGCATTGAACATCCATTGCTGGAGGACCAAAACCTCCTTATTGACCGAGACTATAATGCTAAATTCCAAGAAAACAAGCGCGAAACATGGTCGTGCCCAGCAACGAAAGTCCACTCTTCCACTGTCACATCCATATCTGGTTTCCGAATCATAGCGGAAAATATCCCTTGACCCACTGATAACGAAGTGCCGTGAGGCTCCCAGTGGGTCATCCCATGCACGGTCTCGGTGAGGCGTGCGTACTTGTGGACCCTTGTGAAAGATCTTCCTTGGCGGCGACCGATGCAAGGATCGCTGCAATGCACTAAGTTAGTGAAATTTCATAGGCATACAGATTTTTTTTGAGTTCAAATCACCTGGCGACTTTCTAGGCGAGATATGATGACGACATTGCTTGGTGTTGTGTGGCGCTAAGGGGTTGATGGGTTTTCAAATACTGGCAAAACTCAGCAGTGTCTCTTGTGATATCCATGCTATACTATGCTGTTTCCACTACCTACCTAAGCAATAGAAGTTCTGATACTTAATGTTTAGCACTAGATGCATTTATGTTTGAAATCCAAGAATTGCTATACGCTTTTAACACTTTCAAAAAAATTTATATGGCAATTTCAATATGTGTTTTCTCATTGTTTTTGATCGGCTCGCATTTCATAAAAAAAAGCGAATGCTGTCAAGTCGTGCATTTATTTTCCTTCCCATCCAATTCTAAAAAGAACTATTCGCGACCTACTGGCTTCTTCCTGTATACATAAACTAGTCTATTAAACTCAACTACCATCTAAGTCTTTTTCTTTTCTTCAAAGATTCAACTTATGATGCAGCTGCCTACCCTACAACAGAGAACGTGAGAGTTGCATTCAATTGATTTAAGAAACTTAACACACTCATTAAAAGATATATATCTTATCAGAATAAATAGAAGAAGTTATTCAACCTAGAATCTTTTTGCCTGGCGATAACGGCGCATCTCATTGGCATCAGTCGATCGGTGGGGAGATCACATGGTCCCCACTCGCAGCACAAACCATAAAACCAATACGTGGGCTGTCAACGACCCCTCCTCAACAAACGAGGCATATCCATAACATAACCACATCAACCCACATCAGATTCAGCCCAAGATGGTCTATACAATTGTTGTTCACCTCTACGCCAAGGACGACGAGGAGTCCCTCAAGAAGCTCACCGCCAAGCTGATCGAGGCTAGCCGCGTCTACTCCAAGGACAAGGAGACCCTCTCATGGCACGTCATGCAGTCCACCTCTGACCGACGCGCCTTTACCATTGTTGAGCGCTATGAGCAAGAGAGCGTATGTGTTTGCTTATAGTCATCGGCAAGGAGTATGCTAATGTGCTTGTGATTCAGAGCCAGAAGTATCACCTTGAGAACCCTTACTGGAAGACTTTCGACCCTTACGTCATTCCTCTGCTGGAGAAGCCCATGGACTTGAGGAGATTTGAGGAGCTTGATACCAGCAAGGACGTTGAGGTACCTCAATAAATGCAATTGGTTCGGTTGAAAACCGATTACATTGGTTAGCATGAACAGTCTTGTCTAGAGATTCAAAAATCAATGTTTTCAGTGCCTGGTGTTCACCTATGAATGAGATGAGCATCTAACTCACAATAAGGAGTGGAGATTCCCTCTTTAGCTTGCATATATCCATGGCAGGCCTATTTACTCACGTCCAGTCCGGGGTACTTGGGCAAAGGCCATCCTCCCTTCTCTTCACTCATGAACCTCGAAATCAAATCGGGAATCCGCAGAACACATATAAGCCAACCGACCCACTGAAGAATCATGACACCCAACTGAGTCTCGGGTATGAATGCCCGTATCACCCAGATCTTGATATTCTGAACCTCGTCAACGAATGGCCGCAGTGTCTTGTCGTAGTTCTCAAACGCCAATTGTAGGTTGCCTGGATTCTTGTTTATCTCCCCGGCCAACACGTATGCACCCACGAAACTTAGTGTGGTGCCCATGCCACTGAACGGTGACGGGCAATAGCCTGCATCACCCAGCAGAACCACACGTCCCTTGTGCCAAGTGTTCGTCTGAACCTGCACACACTCTTGAGAATAAAAGTTCTCAGTCGTCTTCATGCCTTCCAAGAAACGATCGGTCTGCCATCCTGCACCTCGGAACCTTTGTGTCCAGAACTCCTTCTGCTGTTCGACTGAACCTTTGTGAATACTGGATGTTTCAGGAGAGTCGTCCTTCACATTGAGATAAACCTGGGTCTCAGTTGAATTGTGAGTTCGACGGAAAATCATTCGACCTTGTCCAGGTGCATAACTCCTCCGGATGCTGTTATCTCCCTCCTCGCGCGGGATGAAGTAATATGCTGTGTGAAGACCGAGTCTTCGATAGGGTTCTGGAGCATCTGCTGGTAAAATTGCTTTTCGAATTCTTGAACCCTGACCATCTGCTCCGACAAGGATATCAAATGTATCGGATGAGCCATCAGAGAAGTGAGCAAGCACCCTCTTCTCATCCTGCTCAAAACTGTCGACAGTCTTGCCGAATATATAGGTAACATTATCCTTTGTTGCATCGTACATGAGCCTCACAAGGTCTCCTCTCATAATTTCGTATTCAGAAGTTAGAGACTGTGCGCCTTTTCCTGATCTGTTGGCGAGCATAGTGCCAAAGACTTTACCGTTAGAGTCGACAAAAGCCACACCGTCTTCGTCGACCAATATAGAGCGAACGGTATCGATAATTCCCATTCGTTTGAGAGTTTCAATACCTTGTTCGCGGAAATCGATTTGAGCTCCGGTTGCGCGTAACGCTGGGAATCTTTCAACGATGGTTACGCGGTGGCCGAGTCGAGCGAGCCAGAAAGCCAGTGCTGGCCCAGCACAACCGCCGCCGCATATGAGGACCTTGAGAGATGACATGGAAAATAGTAGAGTTTCTTTCTTCAAGTGTCTGTTATAGTAAGGGGTCTATGGTTCAGATAGAATAAATCAGTTTTGCAAAGAAACACGAAAAACATGGTGAAAGAAGAAGAGTTCTGTCTGTTCTATATATGTTATTTCGCAAGCATTAAATCCTTCGAGCTTTCACTCATTATACGGGTATGCGGCATCATAGAAATAACTAACCAGCCAATGACATCATAGACAGCCAGCCCCTTCTAATATTCAGCTGAAATTGCCCCGAGCTTACGGCGTATAAGTTGCTGAGACATATTTAGGCAATTGTCATGATTTCATGATAAATGGCCACGTATCCTTCTCAGAGTCAGGGTTGCATATCCTTCATCAGCGAAACTTATGCCCAGATCGGAATTTACAAGGGCGCGAATATGCAGGGTCTTCATGCACAAAATAATAAAACCTAAAGTTGATAACTAGAAGTGAATAAAACTTATTTCCTGCTTTCTCTAGTACTAAGTACATGTATATTATAGTGTCCTGATAATTCGGAATTTAGTATGATCCGATATCTCGGAACTTAGTATAGCACGACTAACATTACCTGGTGATCGAATAGCGTGATCTGATATCCGGTCGAGATGTATGACGTCTTATTTGTAAATGGCTTTCAATTGAAGTAACCCACAGGTTGCCTCGAGAGAAAAAAAGACTCTATTCTAAATAAATATCTGTATCGGATGTTGCAGCCGAGATCTTCGTAAGCAGCTCAAAGAGGCATATGCGGGGTTACCAACGAAGAACAAGAATCTTTAACTTTGAAACCTTCTATCATATACGAAAATCGACTTATTATTTATCTCAATCGCAGAGTAGGAAAATGGAAAAGAAGAACTGGAAAGAAGTGGTTGCCAAGAAGCAACAGCAACAGGCAGACGCCATTCAGACCTTTGGTTCGACTGAGCTGTCAGATCATCAAGAGCAGCAGAACTATTACGAAAGTATTACCGAAATTGACGATATAACTATTTTAGCAGAGAAGATTGCGAGGGGGCAATTCACGAGCGAAGATGTGACCAGGGCCTATATCGCACGGAAAGTCTATTCCTTAGGTTTCTCGCAGTCAACTGCTAACATGACTGTGATCCTAGGGCTATCGAGGCACACAAGAAGGTGAGCCTACTTCAAGTCGTAATCTCAGTCAACCATAAGCTAACATAACAATAGACAAACTGGTGAGATTATTGTACTATGTTTCATCAGCCGCTGTTAGCCTGATAATTTCTACTAGCTTGACTGAAATCTTATTCAAAGATGCTTTGACTCAAGCCCAAGAGCTCGATAGCTACTATGTCAAGGAAGGGAAAACCAAGGGTCCATTCCACGGTATTCCCGTCAGTCTGAAAGATCAGTTTAATATCAAAGGCTACGATACTACCCTTGGCTACACAAGCAGGGCCTTCAACCCAGCCTCTGAGGACGCAGTCTTAGCCAAGGTTTTAAAGGGGCTGGGTGCAGTCGTATTTTGCAAGACCAATCTTCCACAGAGCATAATGGTGAGATGAAACGAGTTCAAAGTTCTTCCTGCAACTGACACGAGAAAGTGGGCCGAGACTGATAATCCCCTTTGGGGGTTGACTAAAAGCCCGATCGATTCAGATTATACACCCGGAGGCTCTTCGGGAGGCGAGTCAGCTCTTATATACTCTCATGGAAGCCTTGTGGGCTTTGGGTCAGATTTAGGTGGTAGTATTCGCATGCCAGCTCATATGATGGGTCTCTATGGTTTCAAACCTAGTGTAGGTTTACATCCCATCATAAGGATACTACTGACGAGATATAGAGCTCTCGATTGCCATACGGAGGTGTCCCAGTCTCAACCGAGGGACAAGAACACGTTCCTTCATCGATTGGTCCTCTGGCACGCTCTCTCTCATCTATATATCAGTTGATGAAAGAAATCACTCTTCAGGAGCCCTGGGGAATAGACTGCCGTTGTGTTCCAATTCCATGGCGCCAAAGCGTATATGATGATACTTTGAAACGCAAGCTGACAATCGGGGTCTTGTATGATGATATGGTGGTCAGACCTCATCCTTCCATCACAAGAGTGATACAAGAAGCCGCAGATGCACTAGCCTCCGATGGTCATGAAATCGTCGAGTGGAAACCTGAATTCCATGCCGAGTGTATTGAAGTCATGGACGCCTATTTCACTGTTGACGGCGGAGAGGATATTCGTCGTGACGTCGAGGCAGGAGGCGAACCGTTTATCCCGAGTGTCGAGAGGCTTATCAACCGAGGGAAACCGATATCAGTCTTTGATTATTGGCAGCTGAACAAGCGCAAGAGAGAACTACAGCAAGCCTATCTCGATAAGTGGAACAACACTCTCTCAACTGAAACTAGCAGGTCTGTGGATGCTCTTATAATGCCAACCCTACCACACTCATCTGTGCCTCACGGGACTGTCAGATGGGTAGGATACACTAAGATCTGGAACCTTCTGGACTACACGGCATTGGTTATTCCAGGGGGGAAGGTCGAATCTCAAGACCTTGAAGCCAAATGGGACCATGAACCAAGGAATGAGATGGATGAGTGGAATAGTCGCCTCTGGGAAGAGAACAAACACGATATGGCTAAGAATCAACTTCCTATAGACGTTCAGATCGTTGGGCGAAACTTGGAGGAAGAAAAGGTTCTTGCTATTGGAAAGGTACTGGATGATCTTCGTGCTAGAAGACTTCAAAACGCGGATCTCTAGCAAGGTTCCTCAGAAGCACAGCACTTTCCTGGCTAGGATGATAAGACTTTGATTTTCGTCGACATTTAGGAAGAAAGTATTAGGTATTTCTCCTCGGGGTTCTTAGATACTTGCAACTTCTCAGAGCCAGAACCATACAACAAAACTATATTTCGATCTCACCTGTTATCATTACAAAATTTGACCTTTCACCACATTGATACCTCCTGCCTTTCAACTGTCATTCTTCTGAGTTGTAAGCCCTACAAAGACGACCAGTACAGCTGCATAAGCCGCCGTAGCAGACATTACCTCCATCAAGCTGGTAAGGAACACAGCAGCCAGCAGCCCAAAAGCAGCAACAAACGCCGTTGTAGATATCAACCCCGTGTAGAGAGTATTATGCAGAACCATTAACCACATGGGCACAATTAGGAAGACTCCAGCCAACACTGCCACGCCAAGCCGTCGATGGAAACCCTGGGTCCAGTTCCGTTGGTAGTTATCTTTTCTTGTATCCTGAACTGAGTTCGATCCTCTAGGCCCTTTCTGCCAGTTTCCTATGGCACGGAATATTTTCTGTTCGTCCAGATACTCAGCGTCATCTCCGATGATGGCTTTGAGCAGCATTCGATCTTGATATTTCTCGCCGCTCACGTAAAACGGATCTTCAGGCTGTAGACTTCGTCTTTCCATGTACTCATAATTTTGAAGTGCTTGTACTTTATCGAAACCGCTGTCAGCTAAGCTGGGCAGAGTTATAGACAAGCAATGACTAAAAAGGTCTGTCTTACCATATTCTCCAAGATCTTTTTGCCATTCTGGGGGTTGTTTCGCATCGAATCGTAGACGAACGGCATGTTTTGCGAGCTTTACTCGAAGCTGCTTCAAGTGTATTCGTTGAAGCACGGCAAAGTTGATCCGATAACTTTGGTCCAGATCATTACTGGGTTCTTGAAAGGTCTTGAAAAATGAGTTTGTCCAGGTCTCGTTCTCTCTTATCTTGGTGATTACATTGGTGAGCTCGAGGTCAATTATCCAACGCTCATCCCTGAGATCAATTTGCAACGTCTCTCCTACGTTTTCTTGGTCTCTCTCCTTTGCTTCGTAACTTGTACTGAAACAATTCATTGTATGGTGTGGTTGGCGACGTGCAGCGTCTTGGACCAGGCACGGAGAAGAGTAGAAACACAACAATCAAGAGATCATGTGGATAGTTGGGCGGATGATCATAGCCAACAACACAGCCTGCGTTAGCTCTGTGCCATGTTCAGCCGTGGACATGTAATATGTAGGTGAGTGAGCCTTGTGGCTGAAAGTCGCGGATGCTAAGAGAACGAAAGCAGATTAGCAGCCTTTGTCTAGCCCTGCACTTGCGCCATAGTATGTCACCGAGTAGCGTTGGTGAGGCCAGAAGAGGACATAAAGCAATAGACTCCTGCTCTAGTGGTTTTAGGGAAAAGTAAAATATGCAGGAAAGAAGCCTTTCGGTTCAGCCGCTGCCGCAATGCTTAATTACCTACATTTGGCAAAGGATGCAGCAATGATGTTCGGGGATCCTTTAACCACTGCACTCCCAACTATTAGATCCTACTATCAAATATAGCTTCGAAACAACAAAACCGTCTCAGAAACAACGCTGTCCCCAACCATGGCGAATTCCAGGATTTGGCCCAAATGTATCATTACTCCCCATACTATTGAAACATCAATACTCCAACTCGAATTCTCGCATCAACCCTACGCCTCTCTCTACTCTGCGTACTTGAGAGATACAGCCAAGGAAGAAGATGAAGTGAAGAATGAATATGACGATGAAAAAACTGTCAAGATGCACTTTGCCATAAACTGGACCCACGAAGACAATGATTTTGTTTTTGACAACGAGGTTGCTGCCGCGCACTGGGAAACCATGGTTGGCCTTTGTAGCAGCATATCCTCTACGCGGAAACGCATCATGAAACAGGTGGAATCAACCACATTTAAAGAGAAGCTAGGAGTTTCTGATGAACCCTGGTCAAGGGCTTGGAGAGCCGCTGTTGAAGCACCTGTGGTTCAACAAACTCCTCAGAATCAGCTTCCTCTTGTTACACAGCCTGGAGACGAGGTTCCCCTTCCGAGAGGCAGAATCAAGAGGACTTTTTATCGCTTCGGTGCACGGTTGGGTATACGTGTCATAATGCCAAAGATACCAAGGAAAAAGAAGAAGGCACAGAACATGGGGAATCCTGATACTTGATTCGTAACTATAGCCAGCGAGGAGTAGCAATTTGTATCAACCACAGTTGATATATACACGTCGACCCATAACCATTGTGTCAAGGGGGCACAAAACATGCACTAGTTGCTTTTTGCAGGACGGCATAAGATGGAAAATAGGAAGGTGTTTCTTATACTTTAATCTTAAATAGAGGACCAGTTTTGGCGAGTCTCGAAGCCAATGCCATAAGAGCACCCAGTAGAATGGAAGAACCGGCAAACATCTGAGGTCCCAGGTAACTTCCATTGCCCGCTTTGATAAGCTCACCACAAATAAATGGGCCAGTGAGGTTTGAAATGCTGACTATACCTAAAATCATTCCAACTCTTGTTCCAGTCCTTCTTGGATCAGGTGTCATTTGGGTGGCAACAGCTGGGAAAAGAGCCTGTAACGCTGCCGCGATGAAACCGTATATAACAGCAAAGACATAGAGACCCGCTGCACTTTCGATAGCCGCCCAGCAATATACTAACAGGCTAGCAGATATGCTCAAGGGTATCAGTATGTTGAACGGCCCTGTCCACTTATCGGCGATTATGTTTGGCACAATACGCCCGAAGATTCCAACACCGTTGAGAATCATGAGAAGATATATGGGTTCAGAAATACCAGCTTGGTCGCGAGCAAATGTCCCAAGATAGAAGAAGGCAAAGTAGAGGCCCCAGAAGTTGAGAAACATGCTCATGGCAAAGAAGACGAAGGGCAGTTCCTTGAAAGCTGACATATCTATCCACGGGCCGCTTGGATGAGGTTTTAGTCGAGGCTTGAGCCATATAAGACAAGGGGTATATGTTGCGAGCATTATAAACCCCATACCTCTTAATGCCCATGGAAAGCCCACGTTATCTTGGAAAATGAGCCAGTTGATCATCACTGGATAGACTAGACCACCAACAGCTGCTCCAGCGGCTGCAAGTCCAACGGCGAAAGCTCTCTTCTTTTTGAAGTACTGAGACAGAACTGCCAGAGCAGGACAGAATGTGAAGCCATTTCCTATTCCCAGGCAAACGGCCTGCGCTAGGAATATCTGCCAGAAAGTCGTGCATAGAGATGTCATAAACAACCCAAGGAGTTGAAGAAAGACACCAATGTAGAAGACGATCCGAAAGTGTCCAGCATCTGTCAAACGACCGGCGATAACTCCGACTGAGAACAGGAAGAAAACTTGGACGCTTCCTATCCAGGATATTGTGGATTGGTCTTCTCTGAGGGTTTGCGTGTAGTATTGTTGGAATATTCCAAAGCCATTTGCCACGCCCCAGGTGTTGAAGAAGACGATGTGGGTTAACAAAGCTTGCATCCATGCAGTGAACCCTCGGTCTGGTGGCTCATCATCTGTAGGTTCTTTTTCTTGGGGGTTTTGTTGGTTTGGTTCAACATCAGCCAGTGTGTCGGCGCCAGAGACAGAGCCTCGATCGGGATTGAGCATCATTGGGACTGTACTTGATGACAAGAAATTTGGCTGTAGTTAATACTAAGAGCTGCTTTCAACTAATTAGAATTTTCTATTGATTGATGACTTATAACCGTTGATCCTTGCAACCACTGTAGCTACGTCAAGAATGAGTTGGCGACTCAACTGATACCAGTCCCGCTATTGCCGGTATTCCCGACATTACCGATATACCCGCTCGGGCCGTAAGAACCGACCCTCGCAACTTCACTTGACATGACTTCAACTCACTCTTCATCCTTCATCCCCAACCAATCCATTGCCAATAGCCGAGACCACATGGCGTCTTCTCAAGGTCGCAAACGTTCAAGACTGGCCTGTGAAACATGTCGGGATTTAAAACGGAAATGCGATGGCGCTCAGCCCTGCGGAGCCTGTGTCCGGTTTGAGTATGACTGCACATACAAAACTTCATCGAACAAGAAAAGAAAGACTCATGAGTCTTCTCTTCTTCCCTCGCCGCCAGTTCATTCAGAGAAAGACTCTAGACCATCTAGAAGCGATCATGCAACGTCCCCTCGTCATCTTCAATCACTAGAGGCCAACTCTGGGGCCGCATTTCTGAGAAGGCTGGCTTTGAGATTGGATCCGAAAAATGCCCCCAGGATGCACACTTTCTCTTGGAATGCCTTCCTTGGAGCGCGGAAGACATCACAAGTACCTGTATCAAGACCAATCACGGACTTGCTATCCAAAGAAGAGATGGAGAGTCTGAGCACGGTCTATTTTCAAAAGATGGATCCAATTTATGGCTTCGTCGATCGCGAGGAAATCCTACGGACCATCGAAGGGAGATGGACTGGTTTCATATACGATCAGTCTCAGGATGCCATACTCTGCGGCATAGCAGCTATCGGATGCTTATTCTCACAAGTTGAGCCGCTACCAGTTGAACTTGATTTAATAGAAACGGCACGGTTCATCCTTGAGCAAAAGATGTCTGGCGACCCATCTACGGCCAGTGTGACGGGGTGGCTTCTCCGAGTGGTTTACCTGAGACTTGCAGGGACGCCCCATACAGCATGGATGGCCAGTTCTATTCTGATGCACATGCTGGAAGCAGCTGGCTTGCATTGCGAGCCCCACGAATCGGTCCTTCCTGTAGCAGAAGAAAAGGTGGACGCTGATCTCCGGAGAAGGCTCTTTGCTGTTGCGGAGCATCTCAATATATGGATTTCGTTCGACATGGGTAGGTCTAGAACGATTCTATGTAATTCAACACTGGAGATGCCTTGTTCAAGAGAGGGAGACTATACCTCTGAGCTCATGGAGTTACTTCCGTACTCAACGGATCTTGATCCAAATAAGGCACAGGATGCCTCTGAGCTTGAAGCCTCTCTCTCGGTGGTGTTGAACCGAGTTCATTCAATTCCGCCCTCAATAATGGCCCAAACCAACCTCGCTTTATGTCTCTGTCGTCGACTTCAATCCATGAACACCACGTTCTCAGGAAAAGTCCTCGATCAGATCCTCTCCATTACTCGAACAGGCATCGAAGCTGCCCAAGCGATTTTAGATGCGCGGTCTCCCTGGCATCACATGGCCAACGTCCCGTTTCAGATTATTTGTGTCCTACTAGCTATCGACACAGGTGAATCAATAGCTCAGCTCAAGGATGCAATGCAATGTCTGAGTAATGTTGCTACGGTTTATAATACCAATGCAACTAAAGAGGCGCTCAACACGGCGTCTGTCCTTATTCTGATGCAGCAGCGTCGGAAGGAAAAGTGCGCGTCAACTTTGAATGATGTATTGAAAAGATTTCCCATTGTTCCGCTTCCAGAGGTTCAGGATGAGGTTCCTGTTCAGGAGATGGATGATATGAAGTGGTTGAATAACTTGGTTGGGGATTTGTCTAGTTTCGACTATGCTGACTTGGATCGGTTTCTTTTCCCGAATCTATTCTAACAAACAGTCTGAAGCAGCACGTATTTATCTTGATCTAATGTAACAATATGACACCTGAGTCTACTTCTTCCGGTACCAAATCCTTGAGGGTCGGTTGCTCCGAATCTTCCTCTGCAGCTGGAACACGCCATACATCAAAGCCTCAGCAGTAGGCGGACATCCTGGAACAAATATATCGACCGGAACAATACGGTCGACGCCACGAACGACACTGTAGCTGTAGTAATAGTAGCCTCCGCCATTGGCACAGGACCCCATGCTGATAACCCACCGCGGCTCGGGCATCTGGTCATAGACCTGTCGAAGAGCCGGAGCCATTTTGTTTGTGAGAGTTCCAGCTACTATCATTACATCTGACTGGCGAGGAGAAGCGCGGAAGATGATGCCGAGGCGATCCTGGTCGTAGCGTGGCATTGAGACATGCATCATTTCGATACCGCAGCAGGCGAGGGCGAAGGTCATAGGCCAGAGGGAGCCGGTGCGAGCCCAATTGGCGAGCTTGTCGACGGTTGTCCTTAATTATGGTCATCAGCATTTTTTTTCGTATTTATTAAGGAACGAGTTTATGGACGTACAGGGCATACTCGACGAGGTTGCTTGGCTTAGCGTCGGTCAAAGACGTTGGATGTGAGTGAGGGACAACATCTTTAGCCACCTTTGAGGAGTTGTTTCTTTTCTGGTAGTCGACGGAATTTATTGATCCTTGAATTGGGAAATATTCCTGCGGAATGGTTGAGAAGGGCGTAATGGCCAGTGGCCGAACGACAGCTGGAGAATGGTGTAAGTCAACAGGACGGACACGCATGATATGGGGAGACTCTTACTCACATTTCACCAATTGTAATCGAGCCATTTTGATATACATCTAACGACCGATAGACGACTATCGTATGGATCTTTGTCAGAGAGAGAGAGAAGAGAGAGAGAAATTGGTGCCTCTGGCGATATAACATGGCTCATGGTCGCATCGGGAATTAACCACATTGCTCCACTTATTGCTTGTCTCCCTCGGAAAACTCCCACATGACCCAACCAGACTTGAACCTCTTTCAATCAATCACAAAACGAAGCCATGACAGCGCCGTATCAAACTACTACCAAGTGTTCAATTTGCCATAAACTTACTGCAGCTCTTCAAAACGAGTGCCCTTTTTGTCGGAAACACTTCCGCAGGGCAGATGTCGCTCGTCGTCATGCAATCTCTTGCAGCGCTCGACAAGGCCAACCTCTCCCACCACAGGCCAAACGGGGCAGAAAGCTTCGAGCTTGCGATGGTTGTTCTCGAGCCAAGGCTTCTTGCAGTTCGGGACTCCCCTGTAAACGATGTTCTACTCGCGGCATTGATTGTACATACAGTGCACTTTGCCACGACCCTTCTCACCGGTCTACCACCAAACCAGCTGAAGTGCCCAAAGATGACCGTCTGAGCTTGTCTTTTCTCCTGCTTGCCAGCAACCCTGTTCATAATTCTATGGATGTTACTGTTGCTGCTGAGCCGGAAAGAACCTCGGAAATGCCCGCTTGGGAACAGCGTGAGACAGAGACGACTGACTGGGCTGCGGATACAATTGACCCAAGATTCCTCCTCTTGGATCTATCTGATATGCTTCTTTATGAGCCACAAGACTATGATAACACTGAGAATAATTCTTCTCAATTCTCCGGTATCTTTAGCACCTCTGCAGCATCGGCCGACACTCTCTCATCACGAATAGCCACCCTGTCAAACATCCTTCAAGACTTGACCACCAACAAGCCTCATCTCAAACAAGGGTTTGAACAAAGCTGCCAAAGGGGATTCTTCACCACTTCTCACTTCCAACACGTTTTGATCTTCTTCTTCCGTCGAAGACACTACCACAAAGACACAATCCACTGGCCAACCTTTGATCCAGACAAAGTCGCCCTTCATCTGCTTCTTGCCGTGGTGTTAACTGGGACTGTATATCTTGAATGTCTGGATCAATCGCCGTCATCATTTCTCACTACTTCTTTACTCGAGTTGGCTGAGAAGTATATATACAAAGAACTCAAGAGTCTGACGGATCAAGATATCACCCCAGTCACATCACGCCACATGCTCGAGACATGCCAGGCCGCAGTATTGATGAACACTCTCGAAGGGAGCGCAAATCACATCGAAGCTCGTCGAAGAATAGCTAGCAAACGCATACCAACACTCGTCGCAACCTTGAGAAAAACAGGGATGATAGGCCTCGAGCATCTGCCTGATGAAATCTGGGAAACGTTTGTTCATCGGGAAACATGCATCAGGGTTGTGGCATGGACTTTCATCAACGATTCGCTGATGGCGCTTTTCTGTAATAACCCACCTATAATGACGGCAAAAGAAATGACTGGATATCTTCCCTGTGCAAACGACATCTGGGAGGCGGATTCAAGCATCGCCTTTCAGGAGCGGGCACAGCAGAGGTTGATCAAGTCTTATCCTTCAAGCTACAACGAAGCAGTGAAAGGGCTACTTTCTGAGGAATGGACACCTATAATGAAGGAATCTTTTGGAAGATTGGATGCTTCTGATCTCTTCTATGTCTGCGCAAGTACGTCTCGACTATAAGTATGTCAGTTTGCGAATACTTACCATCTCCAGGTCTTGCGCGTCATATGTTTCACTGTCGCACAGCAGTAGTATCTCCTGACTATCCCCTGATGATACTACGTGCGTTGGATAGATGGGATTCTCTTTGGTCAAATGCTTTTGAGCGTATTCCTGAGGACGACAGGAGGTGGCTCGGTATCGCTAAACATACTCCCGAGGTCATTGCCCTATCGAGGAGGACTATTAAGCTGATCGGGACTGAGGAAGCAAAGACTTCAGCGTATCTGCAGGGTATTGCTACTTACGACACGGCTGTATTTCACGAATTTGTTCAGAAGTTTGGACAGGAAAGCCCGAGAGGGACAGTTGAGGATTGAAGACTCAATAGCTCGCATTTTCGAAGCAATCGATTGGAAAGTCACGAAACACCAAAGGCCGTAAGAGAATCATGGTAATGTTAACAATGTTAATAGAATTGATGTTCGCAAATAATGTCATCCAGTCATATCCTAGCTAAGTAGTACATCTAGTAGAAGCATCCACTTCCTCAAACTTCTGAGCGGGTCTTGTTCCTCTTGAAGAAGCAAGGCATAGTCAGCTCGCCCATCTCGTGCCAGAATCCAACAGGAGGCTCGGTGAAAGTAGCCTCGTACGCCTCAATTCCAGGTCGCTCCCAGACCAAGTCGACCTCATGGGGACGAATGTACCTGGTCTTCTTGAGGAGCTTCCAGCCAGCGAAGAGGAGTACAGCCAGGATCTGCATGGAGTAGTTCTGGAAGAAAACCTCGACGTCAAACTTGGGTCGGAAGGCATAGTATCCGTAGGTGAGGCAGATGACGGTCTGGGCGACCAAAGCAATGTAGGCGCCATAGGGCTGGAAGTATCCGTAGTAGGGTCTCTCGGTCTTGCGGTCGACGCCCTGGGCAACACAAGCACGGTGGTAGTTGATGAAAGTGATGGACATGACCATAAAGGTGATCAAACCGCCACCAGTGACGATGCTGATCAACCAGCCCAGAACCTTGGCGGAACCATTGGCAACCTGGAGGAAGGACAGGAATGGGAACAGCATGGTGATGCAGAAGCAGTAGACGGGGATACCAGCCTTGTTGCAGTATCGGAGGAATCGAGGAGCGCGGCCCTCGAGGGCAAGAGAGTAGAGGGCTCGGGTAGCGCAGTAGGTGTAGGTGTTACCGGCGGAGAAGATGGAGGTGAGGATCAGGAAGTTGACCAGGTGAGGGAGACCCTTGACACCGAGATTGGTCATGGCAATGACATATGGGGAAGAAGCAGCGTTTCCTGTGCTGCCAGTGTTGAGGAAGATATCGACCAGCTTGGGGTCGTTGTAGGCACAGACGATTCCAACAGCAAGAGCACCACCGATAAAGAAGATACAGAACCGGTAGTAGACGGTCTTGAAGGCAGCTTTGATGGTGTGGGTAGGTCTTTGGGCCTCAGCTGAGACCATGGAGATATACTCGGGACCGACAACTGTGAAGCCAGCGCTGAAGAGAGCAGCGAGGAAGCCTTCAAACCGGCCCTTGTCGCCCTTGCTGAGATATGTGGTGAAGGATCCGGGGTTGGAGAAGTGTCTGAAGCCGTAGGCATCGTGCTGAGGGTTTCCGCCGACCATGGTGACAAAGGTAAAGGCGAAGAGGAGGAAGATCAGGACGACCTTTCCACCTGAGAGCCAGAACTCGGATTCACCATAGAATCGCACGGCGAGAACGTTGAGGAGACTGTTTAATGGTTAGCTCTAAGTCTGGGGGACTGATCAAGAGAAGATATCAAACTTACCCGTAGCAGATAATGACTGCAGCACAGATACCAGCGGTTGGGCCAGGGTTGAGCACATCGGGGTTCCAGAAGGCAATGACAGAGGTCAGGGCAGTAATCTCAAAGGGAATAATAAGAGCCTCATAGAGGAAGAAGTTCCAGCCAGCAACGAAACCAAGCGCATCGTCGACCCAGTACCCAGCAAGGCGCACGAATCCACCAGCAATAGGCATGTATGTGTTCATCTCGGCGATCGAGTTGTTGACGAGTGCGAGAACGAGAGAGTAGAGGGTATAAGCGATGAGGAGACTGCCAGGGCCACCTCTTGCGAGACCGCCACCGATGGAGATGAAAAGGGCCGTTCCGACGGAACCACCAGCGGCGATGAGCTGGATCTGACGGTTGTTGAGGCGCCGATGCAGGTGGCCCATGCCATCATCGTTGATGTATTGGATGCTTGAGGCATCACCAGCGACGGCGCTGCCCTTGGAGGCAGAGTTTCGTCTCTTCTCGTCGTCTGACATTGTGAAAGGGATAAAGGCGGTTCAGACCAGCCTCTTAGATAGGGATTTGTGTAGAGGGTCAAGAGGATAAGGTAGGGGAGAAGGTGTTGGAGACGAGGTCTGTCTGGGGAGAGAAAGACTGGAACGGGTGGATTCAAGGCGCATTATATAGTCTCGAGCAGAGGCAAGCAGAGATAACAGCTGGGACTCTGGGAGCCTTGCTGGGTAGTACATACATGGTGTAGTTGGTACAGTAGCGAGCAGGAGCTTATCTCTCGGTTTGCTAACTTGGCTCAGGTAGGTTAGGTTAGACACTATCACTAGGTAGGCAGCCGTGGTCTAGGCCCTTGCAACCTCTGGATACTTGCAATACAGGGCTTCAGATTGGAGGGCGAGCTGAAAGAGGAGACGACCAGGGTCTTCCCCACGGGGAAAGCTCGTGGGTACAGCACAGTAGTTCGGTTCCGCCGACAAGACAGACTATCCAGCGTCTAGTCTGGGGAAAGCCTGTAACGGCAATCGATTAGTGCTTGCAGACGAGGAATGTGGTGTGTTTGGCAGCGGTGCAATTGGTTGCAAAATCACTCACTGTTGTCATCTTGCAGCCAATTGACCTCTGACCCCAGGTTTTGGACAGCTAGTCATACGGGTAGGATGCCCTGAACTGGCTTGGTGCTGGTCTGGACCTGGGGGGAATTGGAGTTGGTTCGAGTGTTGTTGTGAGACTGGCGTTGTGCATGTGACGGAGTGAGGGGTTTCGACTCGAGCTGTGGTGGTGTGGTAACTACGCCATAGACAAATGCAGTAATTCATTGTAAGTGAGTGAGTGACCAAGGCTAGATTCAATAGATTCAGTACCCATCTCGGTAATCGAAGATGATGTCTATCTACTCACTACTGTATCTATCTCTCCACTGTAGACCCATTGTCGACCCATTGCAGACCCATTGCAGACCCATAGTAGATAGGGTGGTTATCTAAGGTTCCAGTATGTTAATCGCTCACCTAGGTCAGTCCGTCCCTTATCATCATCGTCCTCCTTTCGACCCATATCCTCGGGTTCCGGTGCCGATCCCTGCCCTTTTCATGATAACAAAGGCATCCCCTCAGCTTCCCACCATCACCATCTCAGCTCCTCACGGTGTCTCCGCAGACGTGCAACCACCACGCATCGCCTTCTCCAAGGACCCCAATAGAACACACCATGACTGTAATCTAGAAGACTTTGGCAGCCAATCAGAGAGTGTACCCAATTTCCGTGATTATTCGGCGAACGAACTGCATGCACATGGTAAACTCTAACTTATCGATCGTGGCAAACACTGCAAATTACCGATCCAGAGCAATTATTTCGACCTGGGCGAAAGGGTAGGTCATCTGTCGCTGGTGTTGCGCGTGAAGTTAATTCACTTTTTACGCGTGTATTGCGGCGAATGAATGAGTGAATTACTACAGCGCTCTACCCGCTACGGCTGTAAGTGGTATAGCGATATGGACTGGCCCATCGCTCTAAAACTGCACCTTGGCGGAGAATTGAAACCAAGAAATCGGCAACTATAGACGGGACACACCATGTTGACTTTGGCCATCATTCAATGACGACTGGGTACAGTAGGTGGTTGGATCAGTTTAATGTCGTCAGACTATCGAGTGATCCTGAATGCTGATGATTCACTATCATACTCAACAGAGCTGCCTGCTTGAACGAGTCTTCAGTGATATGCTGAGTACCCTCTATGACTTTGGCATGGTCACCCAGAGAGACTCTATCTCCTTGTTCGTGTCGTATATGCTCTCTACCAGCATGATTGAGAGTAATATCTCTCTTCGTTGGAGAACCATTAATAGCCATCTCCAACTTCAAGTCAGCCTGCAGACTAGGTAGTTAACCAGGCACACATACCTGCAACGCCTGGTTGACGTCTTGAAACCTTACACAATGATGATAAAGAAAGCCACAGTTTCCTTTGGAGGAGCTACGTCCACCGATATCAGACTATCAGTATCTCCAACTCAGCTCCCAGTCACATGATCGGTATCACTCCCGGTGTCAGTGCGGATTCTAACCCGACCCCCGTACCACGCCGCAACTAAACTACAACCTCCTTTCCTGAAACGGCAGGTGTCATTTCTTTGGGTCGATAGTCAAGTACGTATATTCCTCTTCTCCAAGAATGTGTTTATTGGAGATATGTCGTTGATCAGCCAGAGCCTCAATGCTGACGCTGACCATCTCCCCAAGCCATCTTATGCGGGCGGTATGCAGACGTTGATGAAGGCGTTTACGAGCCAATGGGGTATTAAACGTACTACACACGTTGAAATCCACGAAACGTCAGCCTCTTTTTGCGTCTAACGGTTGAGGAATGTCGTCAGGAGTACTTCTTCCGCAATGATTCTCACTAGCCGACCCGTTCCCGAGCTACTAAGCAAGACGGCTTGGGCGCCGTGATGGCGCCCGATGTTAACTCCCCGACTGCTGCATTGAAAAGGCCACAACCTGGATATAATGTCATGATGGTTGCATGTTGTAGGACTTGTTGATCTGTGCTGCAACCACTTCAATAGCCCGAGCTTCAACAATGTCGCCCGGAAGGATAGACTGGATTCACTGGAGCGTATCAAAGTCAGACGAGCGTGTAGCAGCTCATATATCATGAGTATAGCAGGGTAAGAACTAGCGAGGTCCTGGTCTGTTCTCCAACACGGCGGGCTAACGGCATCGATGCCGCGTGAACCCATGAGGATATCCCCATCGTAGCTCTCGCCCTGCTGTACCCTTTCTGACATAGTTGGAGATAACACGAATAGCTTATCGTCAGGGGAATTAATCTCCTCAAGCCGCAGGCGCTTGTTGTTGATGATGACAGGTTTAGTGCAAGCCATGCTCTCATCCCGAGAAACCTCCATGCTCGGCGTTCAACACTCAAACTATTCCTCGCGGAGATATCGCCAACAGTGGCAAAGAACAACCTGTCTGTTTGCGTTATTAGCGCAGCACTTAAAGAGCTTGATATCTATCCGTCGTGTTCTTCCGCTACCTCGATACAAGTTGGTTGGCTAACGCAAAGGCAAGGATCCATGATCAAGGTCAGCGCTTGCGTCGCTGTCTGGTATTCAGCTCGCTCTTGGACCAATATGTTCTCATTTCATGTTGTGAGTTCAGGTGGACCTCCGTCTAATACTGCCAAAACATGAAATGGGACCGTCCCCATGAATGAGACAACGTGGGCGCGTCTCCGCTAATCGACAGGGTCTTAATCTTGACGTCCATGCTTCAAGGACCTACGGATACACTAATAAGTCTTACGACCTTGACGGCTGTCTTCCCCGGAGAGAAGCGGAGTCTTAGAGAGTCAAAAGCAGGGTCGCCCTTGAATGAAGATTAGGCTGTGATGTCTGTGTCAAAAGAGGCGAAGCAATCATCTCCACATCTTCACTGCACTTGACCGCTGTTGATTCCAGTGAGACCCATAAACTGAAATCGGGGCAAGTTTAACCATAGAAGCAATCAAGCTATTTAACTCAAAGTGATCATTTGGCTCACAAGGGATGGGTGTCGTTGGCCAATCCAGGCTTGAGGTTATTGGCTGCACACATTGATGATAAACATTGAATGGCAGTCTTTATTTCAGCATTCGGAACAGACGGAAGTGAATAAGTGTACAACCATCTATACATACTGAGATCTATGCAGGCCAAAGCTACCGACACACTGGTCTGCGTCGCCTCACACTTAAACATAGAGAGCCTGTTGATGCAAGTTGAGCCGCATCTACCAACTAACACGCTTTAATGAACTTCTAATGGTGTGCTGGGATTCATGAATCAGGTAAGGATCAGCGTGGTCATCACAAATCCGAGGTCGAGAAGAGCCTCTGCGTCGGGAACATCGAGGCCCAGTCAATAACTAGCTGCCTCCATGCATCAGGGCTATCTTGGAGCCTCACACAAGACTAGGTCGAGACTAAGTCTCTCCTGTAAGGTTCGATAGGCTGTATTGCCACGTTCTGGGCAGGTCTTTGATCGACGATAGTGGCGCACATTGTCCGCTGTTTGGGCAGATGAGCCTCGGGGGGGGGGGGGGGGGGGGGGGGGGGCATTAACCCATATAATTAAAAAAAAAAAAA